>BGPR01000796.1:324197-338285 GCA_013235015.1 Araneus ventricosus | reverse complement strand
GTATGGTCTAAGTATCATCTGATAACCCTCGTGTGTCTTCACAATGGGATGTTAATCTCACTAAACTGAACAAACTAAATGCGTGATATGCACCAAATTTGCCTAACTAGTTTCACTTTACGTAATAAACTGAGCATCTTGTAGGAGAACATATGACATGACGTTAGAGTAAAATATTAAACATCTTACTGTTAGATGGGATGCGTAGTTACAATTTTCAAGTGGCATGACGTCAGGCCTTAATAGATTTCGTTAGGAATAAATCAGCTCATTTTGTTCTAAAACACATTTGATACAAACAATCTTAATTATTTGAAAATTAATGCTTTTCATATATTTAAAATATTACTGCAAGTAAATTATCAAAGCTTTATCAGTCTCGGAGTGATGAGGAACTTTTAAAAATGTACCATAACTATGAAGGAAGAACCTATACGCTTTAAAAATATTTTTAACTCTTGCAACCATTGCATTAATTTTTATACTAATAGTTCCGTGAATGGTAGACCTTGCATCCCCTCCCCCCAAAAGAAAAACCTAAGATCTGCTCTTCATCGCAGTCTTTAAAGGTTGAACCATTTTTTTCGAATGTGAATTATTTACCCAAATTTCTACTTTCGACAGTATTCATAAAATTGCAATTACCGTCTGTCCGCCGCGAGAACTGTCGCCGCCAAATTGTCTAGTTTACGGCTGTCGCCATAGAAACAGGTTATCGTAGGAAGAATCCATTTCTAGTAGGTAGAAGTGCATTCAAATGTGTTTCGCCGCAAACTGGCGCCAAGAATGAAAAACTCCGACTTCCGTTGGATTCCTCCTATTCGAAATGGAGCTTCCCAAGCATAACTCTTATATTACCGTTGGTTTTCAAAGAAAACGCGATCAGTAATATATCTAATAAAAACAGAGTAACCCAATTAGTTTACTTAATTTATATTTAGATGCATTCATGACAATAAGATAATTGACGACGACTAATAATAGTTAAAATAGACATCTTTATTCGATGATAAAAAATATAAGCATACAACTGATTTAATATTAATCCTCGATTAAGCATACTTACGAAATAAATTAGCCGGGGTCAGCAGAAGGGCGATGATAATAGTAGTTCGTCATTTCTAATAATACTACTACACATTACTGTAACCAACGTTATCACAATTCTAACCGTATTTATATTGCTAAAAGATGTGACGGTTTATAGAAGCTATTTAGCATAAACGCAAACTGGTTTGCTTTACCGATTGATTAATGTTAGATCTCTCTAACAATAACCATGATTCGCAAAGGTTGATCAAAAAGAACATTTTGGCAAACAGTATTTGTAGCAAAGCTAACAATAACCAGTTGCTATAGCGACCGCCATAAACTAGATGATTTGGCGGCGACAGTTTTCGTGGTGGACAGACAGTAAATGTTTGCTTTTATCAGTATTGACAAAATTACAATTCAGTGCCTCTCCTTTATCAAAATGACTCAAATGTTTTAATGGTAACAAATTCGCCAAACATTTGAACCATTAAAAAGGTTATCATCATGAAATGGAATCAAAAAATAAAAACGCTATACATATGTCGTTTTTAATGACTTCAAGGAACATTCATGCCATATTTGAAGAAAATCGAACAACACGTTTGGTCGTGACTGCGTAACAATCAAATTTATAGATAATCAGACTAAATGCCAAACGGTGAAGTTGAACGGCAACTCGCTGTGCTCAGCCATTTTTGAATAAACAGTTCAAATTATATTCAAATTCATAAAAACTCATCGTAAAATTGTCTTACCTTAATAATGAAAGAAAAAATTACTTTATTAAAGTTTCTCCTGGCAGCATTAAACTACAGATTGATGCCATTTAATATCAACAAGGCAAAAACATGAATTCTCTTAAAACAATTAATGTGTATAATGTAACCAGTTTGCAACGGAAAGGAAACGATTAATTACGCAGTTCCTTTACACTTCTTAAAACCCATTATGAATACTTACAAAAGATGCTGAAAATAGAGTGTTCCTTCTAAATTGAATTTTCGAGCGATGACAGCTGCTATTGTGGGCAACTCACGATTAGAAAAGTTATTCTGCAAAATTACCAAGTGATGATGACAGTGATAAATGCTACTTTTAACCAAAATGTTAAGAATTGTAACTTCCCTTGAAACTTAAGAAACCTCGTGTATTTTATTACAATTTCTTAAGTTGTCATCCACGAAGGAGCGATAATAAAGAATTTTTAAACATTTCTACAGAAGGACAAATTGTATACCAGCCGTTAATTCGTCTTCATTTATTTAAATCAGTTTATTGGTTTTTATAGTGAACTAGCTGAACTCGGCAATGCTTTTCTATTGCTAGATTTGAGAATATATATATGTAGGATATCACCCGTAAAGAATAATTTAATTATTGTATAAAGAAAAGTGTAAGAGCTAGATTAATTAATTTTTTGGCGATAGATGGAACCACAGTTCTGCTCTGTACGAACTACGATTAGCGCCCTCTTTTTCCTAACAAAACCAGACTGCACGCTGAGAGTAAGCAGCACACGGTAGGCAGCCAAAATGAAAATACCTCTCTCAATTCCTCTGTTGACAGATCAGTCTTGGCGCAGTTAAGCCGCCGATCTTCCCACTAGGGTAACTATGTCCCGTCCAACTTTCCTTACGGCTCTCTAAATCTTAATACCGCAATATTCTTAACCCGTAACATCTATCCCTCTTTAATCTAGCTCATCAAGTAAATATGACTTCATGTAAATTCTCAACACTCTCATAAACTTTCTGTGTATATATCTTTTTCCCCTGTAAATTCTCCCTATAGTACTTTAATAAATGTTTTTGTACTTGAAGTCTACTCATTTATTCTATGTAAAATTTTGTTCTAAATTCAATGTAGTAAAAACCCTTAAATCCCCTAGACAAACCCGAATTACTTACCCCTTAAAGGTAACCCTTCCGAGGGCATTTTGTTTAATTGAACGGAATCCCACATATATATAGATTAATACAGTGGTGCGCAAACTATTTTCATTTCCAACCACTTCACTTTCGGGTCTATTCTGGTACCCCCGGTTGGGTTGGGAGACATCACTTTTCCCGTTGTTAACGTGCGGAAAAAGTGACGTCTTCCAACCCAACCGGGGGTACCAGAATAGACCCCTTTGTGTAAAATTTTTTATCGCGACCGTTTTGGGATCGGCCGCGGTGGCCTAGTGGTACGGTCTCGGCCTTGAGGCCAGATCTCGGCTTTGGGGCCAGATGGTTCCAGGTTCGAGACCCAATTCCACTGAAGATCCGCCGTGTATGGGGCCTGTTGCACGTTAAATCATACGTAGTGGCCAAACGTCCTCCCGTTGGTGTGGCGTGGAAGTTTGGAGAGGGGTTGCCAAGTCAGGTGTCGTCCTCGTCATCTAACCGCGATTCAAAATGACGAGGTCAGTCCCAAAATAGCCCTCGTGTTATTAATAAAACTAAACAAAACTAGAACTCCACGTTTTTTTGAAGAAAAGCTTTATATTTTTTATTCTCAACTAAATTTTTGTGAATTTAGCGACCCACAAAACCACTGCAATATTATATTTGGGTCAATTATTGTATGATGCTTAAAATAAAGGTTAGTTAATTCGTTAGATTGAATTCGGTTTGAAGGCATGCGAAGGCTCCTATCCTACCGCCACGAGAAAAACCCTGAACAGGATTGCCTCAAGTAGACGAGTCGAAGAAAGGAGGGAAACGGGTATAAAATCAACCGCAACATTTGGCAAACTAAGCGCACTTCGTTAGGCGAGGAATTCGTTTCGACCGAAGTACAAAGCGAAATGAGACTTCCGCTGGTTCTATCTGCGCCAAACGAAATGAAGCCCTTTCCTTCACCCCCAAAATGCAGTGGAATATCCCGTTTCCGTAACGACGCCACCGGCATGTCTGAGGTCTAGGGTTTTTCTCGTGGCGGTAGGACAGTATTTTGGGTTGAAAATGAAAAACGTACCTACAAGGTATAAAATGAAAACAGAAATCTTTCCCAAACGTTCTGAATCAGTCAATACATATGACTTTATGACTGATGACGTTACATTTCTATATTTTTCTACAGGATTTTCTTTAATTTGGTTATAGTTAAAAATCACTAGAATTTGCTAAATAGTGTTTAACCTTCCAGCGGGCGCGACTGCGCAAATTTTACGACATAACGTGCATCGTATTACATATATATATATATATATGTGATAATTTAATTTTTTAACTTTCCTAAATAATCTTAACGACACCTCATTTTAAATACTTCTACTTTCATCATAATTAACGTACTACAACTTTCTTTACAAGTCACGAGTTTCAAGGGGAATTCCCTCTTCTGAGTACTTAAGCGTTCTGCGCATTCTTTTTCCCCCTTTTTCACGCCGAGATGTAAGCTTTCAACTGCAACGCGCCGCTTGGCGTAAACTTCTAAAGTCTGGTCATGGAGCTACGTAAAAACTAAGTGCTTTACCTATGAATAATAACGTCTGATGCCTAAATAAAAAGAAGATCTAAACAAAATTCGTCTCTTCCTTGATGAAAATGGACTGCCTTTCACTTTTTTAAAGCCAGATCTTACATATATATATATATATCGTATTGTTTTACAAAAATAAATACAGATAACATAAACAACTTTTATTTATGTTATCTGTATTTATTAGCTAAATTGTATACAAAGATTTTATAAATAAAAATTGCACTTAATTTAAAAAATTACTTTCATTTTTCGAAAAAAATTTCGCTGTCTCTGCGAAACGGCCTCTGGGATGGAGGGACGTAGACTTACTTACCTTACTCAACTGTGACTTTCTGTGACTAAAGGAGCTCTATGTGTCTATTAACTCTATAATCTATAGTGACTATTACCAGGAAGAAATTAAATCTGATTTAATCTTGCAAATAAGTTATTTGAATTACATATTTTATGCAAAATGAGAATATATATAAATAATTAGAAATCAGCAAAGATAGAAAAAGATGAAGAGATGGTTATTTGTCTACCAAAACAACATATTGTTACAGTCATGGAAAGTCGCTTCCCAGCAATGCAAGTCTTATGGTTGGGAAGAGAGTTTTACAAGGTGAAGCATGGAGTGACCTCAGCGACTCTTATGGCACGCATGACCTTGGCGACAAACTTGGCGACCATTTTGGCGACAAATTTGGCGACCTTGGCGAAAAATAGATGATTCCCGAAAATGCAACCCTTTTCTCGATATTTCTATTAGGGGCCGAGATCCAGGTTTTTCCTGAAAATTCTATGTGACGACACATCCTATCGGGGAGAGTATATAAGCCCGCGTTTGGATCACGGGAGCGTCTTTGATCGACTGGTTACTTCGCTTTGAAGCGTGAACGTCTTCGGAGTTCTATCCGCTGTGTGAGCTAATCAGCTGGTGAGCTGAGCTGTTATTGTCGTTACTAGTTATTTGCTGACTGTTTGTGTTGTTAGATATCAAAGTGCTGAACTGTCATTACCTGTGAATTATTGTCTATTTACATTGGTAATCTGTGCAAGGACTATTGTTTCCTGTACCTGTGCTACGTGTTTTCCTGCATATTTGTAAATAAACCTTCATTCTCCATTATCCTGCGTGTTGGACTGTCTACATCATACACCACAGAGAGACCTTTTACAACAATATCAACTTATTTAACTTTTGCACTAGATTTTAGGTATCTATTTTAAATAGATGCTGTTTTCCTAATAAATATGTTTCTTATTAGTTAAATAAGCTAAAATGAATCTATTTCTCCCCCTTAAAAAATGTGATAAACAATTTTTCAAAATTGAGATAAATGCGAAATTTTAACGTTGGACTTATTTTCTGTACAAGGATTCACCTTTTTGAATCAGTTATTATATTATAAAGAAATTTCAGATTTTCGTTCTGAAGTAAATACTTTTTTTTTACTTTCAGATTTTTTGTCTATATATCTTCACTAACATTTGAGTTCACTGGGAAATTTTTTGTATAATTATTACTTTGATGACGAAAACAGAACATATTTTTCAGCACAAATACAAGTCGAAAGATTTTCGTTTCAACAAAGGAATATTTGGCTGAAATGTTTTGATATCATAACATATAATATTTGATATCATAAGTTTTGGAATCATATATCATATTATAACATTTTTAAGTTGAAATTTACACTAAATATCATTGCAAAATTCATTCTATTCATTTATTAATTGAAATGCAGCAAAAGAGAAGTAAAAACAGACTTTAAAATATAGGTGCTAAAAACTGTAGTATTTTAATTAGAAAATAATAAATATTTAAAAATGTTTGAAGATAACAGTTATTAAGGTCCTTAGCATTTTCCCACGGAAGCATCGTTGTGTTATCAGGAGCGTGAAGTGTCATTCTCATACTGACATCGATTGATTGCCGTATGTCAAAGGTTTTCAATGCGCCAAAGCCACGCAAATATAGATATAAGTTTACAAATACTGCAACCTTTCCAACGCTTGTGCCAAAGAGGCACTACTATTGAGCTTATCAAAATGGACGCTCGTCGCAAGTTCACATGCGTTTGGTCCCAAACTAAAATAATCAAGAACAATTTGCGAACAACAACATCTCAAACAAGATTGTCAAACTAGGAATTATATTAGGAATTGAGTATGAACTGAGTAGCAGTTTAGATGTTTCTGAATTAATTAGAGATTCTCTGATTAAGATTCGTAAAAAAAAAAAAATTAGCAAGAATTATGCTCTTGTAAACTTTTTTTAAATGAATAATTTTAAGAGAAAAGTTTATAAGTATTTGTGTCAATTACTGAGTTAGACTGTTTGTTTTTTGGACATTCAGCTAAAAATGTAAAAAAGACCATATACTTTTTTTTTTAGAATGCTTACATTGTGTAGATTTCCTGGGGGCTTTTTTGTTTTGCAGGGCGGTTCAAGCTAAATCCGCCCTGATACAGGTAAATATGAGGCACTGCAGAAGGGAGATCAGTGGAATCTCCCCTATAACGGAAATCACTTGGTTCAGTTGAAAAGAAATTCGCTAAAGAGAAAATTTCGTAACGGAGATTAGGATTTTCAGTTATAAGTAAATATTCCAAATCTTTAGTATGTGCTTAAAGTTCAAAAATATTTAATTATGACTTTCAATTAAAAGAAGTAATATTTAATATATTTATTAAAATTATACTAATTTTTTATATAAAAAAGTGCTCAAAAAGTAGACAATTCACAATTTAGAATAATATGTAATAGTACGGATAAACATAAAATGCGTATTATCACATTCCATTTGCTGTTTCCACCTCACTCCACTCCGATTCTTGGAATCTTTACCAAAAGAAATGTTGCTCCTCCTGAGACACGGGTCCCCACAAATACATTACCCTTCACATAGCATTCTTTTATGTGTTATCGCTGAATGAACAATGCGATGGTTCCAGAAACAGACGCATGTGAGCGATTTGTGTGCTGAAATAGAACATTCTTCAAAAATGACAAAATCGAAAAGATAAAGGTCTGAAAAAATTCGTTATAGGGAGATAACCACTTCGTTATATGGAGAATAATATTTTGAATGTTGTCTAACATTCCGATTAAAAATTTCGTTATAGGGAGAAATTCGCTGTAGGGAGACTTCGTTGTAAGGAGACTCTACTGTATAAGTATTTGTGTCAATTGACTGAGTTAGACTGTTGTTTTTTTGGACATGCGCTAAAAAAAAATGAAAGACCATATATCTTTTTTTTTTTCAGAATGCTTACATTGTAGTTCCATAGGGGCGCAATTTTTTACTTTTGCACGGGGCGGTTCAAAGGCTAAATCCGACCCTGATACAGGTGAAACTAATTAGACAGCTGCAGAGGGGAAGATATATTTTTCGTTCACGTTGATTACCTTACAACTTGAGCCACGTTCCTGACATCGAACAGCAAGCCCGTTTAAAGTGATAAAGATCACGCGAAACCCCGAAATAAAAGGCAATACCCCGTTTTCGAAGGACGCGCCTTAACTGACCCTTCCTACCCATTCAGGGAAATCGTGCAGCGACCACGTAAAAGAATACCCCGGACGAGAGGAAATGGGGAACAAGAACAAGAGGAAATAAAGAAACCCGAAATCAGCGAAGAGTCCTGGATTAAATCCTCCAGGTCCGCGCCCCAAACTTCTCTATCGGATTAAAGAGTTCCCTCACAATCTCGTTTTCGACGTCCAAGTGCAAAAAGAAGCTGAAAAAAGAACAGAAAAATTTTCTGCGGTCGTATTTCTAGCAGCAGAGGAGGGCTGAAGCAAGGGCCGTCGTCGCTAGATGGCGCTAGTCGCCGACCCGACCTTATAAAGTATTCCACTTCTTGGCAGGGAACCGGCATTCTCTGCCAATCGCCTAGCCTTTTGTCATTTGGATTTCGGAACTTGCCGAAGAGACAGCGTGGCTTTGCAGAGAGAGTTGCGCCCAAAGCCAGGCTCAGTTGGCCAGCAGCAGTAGTGAGTTGTACTGCACTCCCGTGAACTTGACATTGCTTTTGTTATGACTCGTGACGGGATTGTGTGAAAAAAAGCAGAGAACTCCCTTTTGTGCGTACTCGATTGTTTTCTGCTGCTTTTGTTCTTCGTTTGGTTGTTTGTTTATTTTGTCGTCCCGGCGCGAAGTGTTATCGAAACTTTTCACCTTTCGCTTCGAACACGGACTACGAAATCTAGTGCGAACTGATGTGACAGTTCTTCGCTTTCGGCTAATGGGTAAGTGGACATTTTTGACCTCTCCAGTGTTTCATGGAATTTATGATAACTCTTTCAAGAATTGTATTGATTTGAGAAGGATGTTTGGTATTCCGCTTTTCGATAGGAAAAAAAGGATCGATTGTTTATGTGAGTTTGCCGATAAATGCGGCGAAAATATTTCGGAGAAATAAATATTTATAAATATTTTCTTTATACAGTTATAACAGAAATAGAACTTGTGTCCAAAATATTTTTCGCTTACTCTTTTTGGATTGTTCTGAATTTTTTTCTTTTCGTTATTTATTTTATTATCTTTTGATTGCAGATAGGTTTAAGAGATGTCATTTTTCTTCCACACTTTCTGCGCACAAATAAAATCGCAAAATTAAAGTTTTTAATTATTAAATGTAGATCCTTTATGTATTAATGATTTAATAACATATTACCTATTAATTCTTATACATTTTCAATCGAATTATTGCTTTCAAGTCGTAAAATACTATATAATTAGAAATAATTTGCATTCCAAACAATTTTGAACACATTAATTCACTATTCAATTGAAACACTTCATTTTATTGATTGAACATATACATTTTGCTAAATTTGAAGTGAAAATCAGCGTATTGTTATTAATCAGTTGGTAGAAAAATTCTTCATAATAGAATCTAGTTTAATAACAATCATTTTCTTTGAAAACACACCCTAAAATATGGATATTACTTGATTATAAAGTACCAACAATATCTGACTCGTATGTAAAGCACTTTTGCTTGTTCTACTGTGCGATTAAATATAAAAGAAATCCCTAAATTGGATTCATGACTTTTGCTAAATGCCTTTCGAAATTCCCTTTGAAAAAGTTCGAAAAGTTCGTGAATATAGATATCTGCAAAGGCAGCTTTTAAGCCTACTTATTTTATCTAAAAAGCCGAGGCAAAATTATCTTCTGTATGTTCAATTGTTCGAAAAACTAGTTTGGAATAACGAACACGGTTTTATAAATGATCTTTTGTATTCAAAGTAGGAAACTTCATCGTTGGAGGTAGCTTTTCCCAACTTATCATTAGCAGCCTTCGGGGAATTTTTCTAGATTGCATTTTCTGCATCCTTTCGAATATTTTCTCTAATATGCTCTGTAAATGAATAAATAGCGTTGGTAAATTTTTTGTTGCTTGTCTTCCACACGCTCATTTTGTAACACGTCTCGTATGAGCAATCATTCAACAGATAAAATGCTTTGAGTGAAAATTGATAATATCTATCATACTTTGCCACTTTTGAAGAAGTTTCATTTTTTAAAGCCTTATTTTAACGTATATTGAACTACATAGTTTGGATCAGAGTAATGCGATGAAGAATTTCAATTTAAATTAGAAACAACGTTCTGTGCCTGATGCTACTTTATTAAACCAAATTAAACTGCTGACATTTTCGTCCATATTCTTTCTCAGAACTAACGTTCTGTAAGAATGTTTAGAGCAGTCACTATGATTTCACGTGCTATACAACGAAGTAATTACTTGCGCTTACTTTTAAATTTTTTAAAAAATAAGATAAATTACTAAGTACAGCAATAACAGTTACAGTTAACAAGATTTAACAAAGATATTAAATTTAAATTAATCAGTCAAAATTCATTAAAACTCTTTGTATTATATAGAATGGCGCATATGCAGCTATTTCTAATAAAATACAGATACAAATAATAAAAAAACAAAACAAAAATTAAAGAAAAAGTATAAATAAGAAATAGAAGAATTAAACAATAACGATAACAATACACCTTTTCGCGCGCTCTACGCAGCGGCATCATCTAGTGATTGCATCAACAAAATATTGCAACAATTAATAATTAAAACACATAACATAAAATTTAGAAAGTAAAAGAAAAATAGTCAAAATGGAAGGAATGGATGAGAAACCATTTTTTTAATTTCTAAATTTTATTTTATGTGTTTTAATTATTAATCGTTGCAATATTTTGTTGATGCCAATCACTAGATGCTGCTGCGTTGAGCGCGCAAAAAGGTGTATTGTTATCGTTTATTGTTTAATTCTTCTATTTCTTATTTATACTTTTTTAACTTTTTAAATTTTTGTTTTGTTTTTCTATTATAAGTACAGCAATGTTTTTTTTATATATATTAGAACGACGTTTTTATTAAAAAATATTTCCGTTATATAATTTGAAATTAATTTGAGTCAAAATTTTTTCCGATTCAAAATTAAACTGAAATGTAAATAAACAATTTTACTTTCAAACTGCTGCCTACGAGACAAGGTTCACTTGTCTTACAAATTTATATTCACCATCCAGTAAATAGTTTTCAAATCCTACACTTTTAAACAATAAACATAATTACATGCAATCCTATTCAATATTTTCTCTTTAAAAACGCAAATCATTAAAATGAATAAAAGGGTTGAAAGAAATCTAAAATTACCCGCAATTTTATACTCCAATTTGTTGTGTGGAAATAATAACTCCCTATACCATATGGTGCGCAACTCATGTTCTTCTCAAAACTTAAATTGCAACAGAATAGGTCATTAGTGTGTTTTTATTATACCGCTAATAAAAAATTGGGTAATTCAACTTGATGAGAAGTAGCGTAGTCATATTTTTGACACTCTTTTTTCCAATTTTCTTTCGAATTTTTTCCGCTTCATTTGTTGTAAACATTATCCAGCGTAAATTTCATTTGTTATTTGTTATTGCCTTAGAAATAAAAAGCAAACATAGAAAATGAGAAAATTGAAACAAAAAATATCATTAGTAAACATAATGGATTGCTAGCGTGTAGGGGAAAGATAATATACTTTTTATTACTAGAAAGTAGAAAACAAATGAGTTTCTTTCTTTGTTTTTCGTTTTTAGAATGGCAATTAAGCGAAACTAAATTAAAATACGATATTTCCCTGCATATTATAATTGCAATTATAATCCACTGTTGAGATTTACGATTGCTACAGATATTGCTAAGCATTATATGCTATAAAGGAAAGGATGAATTTAAGTGAAAACTACATTTTACATTGTTTTCTCGGTTTTTATAAATTATTTATCCGATTTAAATTCCATTTGTTTCAATCATTACAAAGCATGCACGTTTGAGTTTTGTTTAAATGCTGTTATGAATAAATGAGATAAATTCAGTTAAATCAGAGCATTGGAGATATGAAAATATTTTTACTTCCATGTTCTTTGTTTGCACTGTAATTTTTATTTATTATTTTTTTTTTTTATAAAAAAAGAGCATTTTGAAAACAACAGCGGATAACTAGTTAACTCCTAAAGGCATTTCTCATCTGTTCATAATCAGAATTATTTATTTATCTGCCCCACGTATGTTAGAAAATGTTCTTTAAATTGTTTTTTCATGTTCAGCCAAGAATTGCCTCAAGCATCAATTGCTCTTTATGGTTCAAATATTTAAATTATTTTCCTGATTCGTTCGCTCATACTGATAATAAATTGAGCGTGTTAATAGAAATTGAAACTTAAAACGTTCACTATTTGAAAAACGGCGCATTTGGTACCTTTTTAAATTTTGAGTCGGTAAAAAAACGAGCATATAAATATTCCATATATTCCTGGCATTGAACTTGAAAAAGGTTCTAAGTATAAATTTCGAAAATTCCCTTGATTTAAATTACCAGAAGTGTCTTAAAATGATACCTGCATGGACTTTGCAGTCCTTGCCGACTCGTTTGAAAATTGGACTAATCCATCAATTCAACATTTGACGTGGACAGTTCTCAGGAATAATTCTGCAGTATTTCCGTTGAAACTTAAAAGGGTAATTTTTTTTAATGATTGCATCGGCTCTTCGAACCGCATAACCCACCACATGCGGGTACCTGAATGTTCTAATGATGGAACAAAATTGTTGTCCCCGAAGCTATTTCGGGATTGTGCTAAAATGACCTCAAGAGGAATAAACATCCTTGTCCCCGAACTATAATCAACCAACCCATCAAGTTTGAAACTTGAATTACCAATCATTACCAGTAGAATATCATTCGTCTCCCATACTATTGCTTCAGAGACAATAATTATCGTATTCTCCCATTGCCTGTTGACAATAATACTGTGTTGTTTGCTCCGTATATTCCGAGAAGTTTCTTCGCTCCAATTTTGTTTTAGAAGTGCTTTTGGAGTGTTTCCCAACACTAGTTATCTATGCGTTAATGCAAAGCTGCTGCTTCATTCTCTAAACTGGTAATAACATTGGTGTTTTGTACTAAAATTATGCCTTTTCAAGAGTTGTATGCGTCTATTATTGCAATTGTGTTATGTTTAAATAATAGGTGCTTTGGAATTGGTCTTGAATTTGAAATACCATAATTAAATGATTCATTATTGATGTAGGAATGTGGTATAAATTCCTCTGTATGTCTGCTTTGCATATGATTCATTGGAGTACATAGATCTGTGCGAACTTGATTCTACAGTAACTGGAACTGTGCTGACTGAAGATAGGAGAACTCAGTAATCAAACATTGCCTCTTACAAATTGCTGCGTGATTGTCAGTTATGAATAGACGATGAAGTCCGTATTTCATGAGATAAATGCTCATTCCAAGTTTCTGTATTAGGCCAAAATAAAAACATATTGTGGCCTCTATATATAATGTTAAAGATCACTGTAGATTTTAGTTGGCTTTAAGCCTAAATGTCGATTAACACTCAAACAGCATTCAACTACTTATGACATAGCAATTAAAACAAATAAATAAAAATGCCGTAAAATTCTAACACTCAGTATGTTTTGACCCTCACGACGAATCCTTTATTGATGTTTTATGCCTAATTCACTAAACTGAAGTTACCAGATGTCCCTAAATAGCTGTGACTGTCTTGGTTTCTGACATAACGGTTATTTCATATTAAAATTCTTTAAAAGCATTTACTATGTTTAATTCTTGAAGAATTGTCTTTCCCAACTTTTATTAGACATAGAATACCGTCTTTCTAGTTGAGTGTTTTTTGCATACATAAATATTTAAGTGAAATTTTTTTCTATTTTTGTGAAAAATAATAGCTTTTCAGTATTGTAATTATTATAACATTGTCTTCTTTATAACATTGCTTTCCTGCTATCTTTATTACCAATGATGCTGGGTCAGGGTCCAGGAATAGCCAAGACTGCCCACATTTTTGACTTTTTTTTGTCCCTCTTAACCTCAAACGCGAAGGTCAGAAAATTTTGGCATTTAAGTCACACTTAGAGCATTCCACACTTCGGGTAGCTTCTGCAAGTATAAGTTTATAATAGTCCAAATAAATTATATATAACACAGGCGAATGTTATGAGGAGCATTGTTTCCGGAATTTTCTTAAATGCAGTTATCCCTCCCAG
>BGPR01000796.1:292834-316172 GCA_013235015.1 Araneus ventricosus | reverse complement strand
CAGACGATACTTTCATAGTACTGCGTGTAAACTGGCATTTCGCTTCGTTGCAGAAGTATTCGGACTTTTCCCACCATGTTGCATATATTGCATATAAATAGCGATTAAAAACAGCCAGAGAATTTACCCAGAAAAAGTAAAAAATCGTGTGCGGTTGGAGGGTTTAAGTGGTTCTGAACTCGATTTTGTGGTTACGATATTTTAATTCTGATAACTTCGAGCCAGAGGACAGCAAAACCCAGGGCAAAGGGCTGACATACGGTCCCTCACCCTTACATCGGCGGTGATGACTAATTCCATCAGGATGTCCGATTACGTCAATTCCTGTTGCTAAAATCTGACTTCTGGCCATCTACTGTAATTTTAATTAATATAATGAGAATGTACGAGCTTTCTATTTAGACTAAATAAATGTAAATATTTATATATTTTAAGTTTTGATAAATATTAATGCTAATAGTTATAATATTTTCACTTCGTATGCGGAACTGTCTTTACGATAATGCTCAAGTCCTAACAATAATTATAACTATTGAATTGGTATGTTATAAGTTATATACTTTCTCGTTTCGAATCTTGAAAGATTTGGGGGATTCATTCCCCTATTTTTTCGTTTTTCCAACAATTGGCTTTTGCAGAAGGTTGGCGCCACAAATCTAGATTAATGCGACATATCAGTTCCCAAGGCTGATAGGCATTTGACTGTTGGAATTCCAATTCTAGGTTGTCTTTTTTCATAGTGTAATAGTCTTTAATCAAACTATCTTTTGTATGATTATTGATAAGGTAATTTGATTTTAATTTTTAGATTAATATTTGTATATATTGTAAATATAACACATGTTTTGATTAATTGAAATATTTTAACTATATGTATATATATGCCAGGCCCCATTTATCTTGGTTAAAAATAAATACCTACTCTTGAAAATATGAAATGTATATTTTTCATTACCTTGGGAGCCGGGCGAACCTGTTTTCAATTACAATTTCTCTATCCAACATATTATCTGAAATTAAAGCTGACTGTTCTGACTTGTCAATTTTATGGATTTATAGTCCTTTAGAATGCTACAATTCACAATAAAATGTTTCAAAATTATAAGTTTTTACTGGAAATTAAATCGCTTGACAGTTTTGATGAAATAGCGTGGATGAGAAACTTGACAATTAACCAATGACTTGTGTATTTTGTGCTAATTGGAAAGCAGATATTTCAATCAAATCACGAAAAATCCTATGCATATTGATAGATGCAATGTTTTATAGAAACTGTGCACATGTATGAGCTCGTGCTTTGTAAATTTAAAAATTGATAGAAATTTCACGTAAGAAGTCCATACTCTCGCATTGATTATCATATTCATATAATACATGTTTTGTGATGTATTATTCAACGATTCATTACAATGAATTCATTTTCTTTCCACCAATTTATAAATAGAAATTTGCATTTATGATTTTTTTTTTCTATCCAAGAAATGGAATTCATGTTTCGATTGCCCATATATGCTCGCAGTTATGCAGCCGGGAACCAACCAACATTTTATGGATGTCGGGTTACATATTGTAAACTATAAGTGTGTGCAGTTTCATTTGCAAAATTGAATCAACTGCTGTCTATTGCACAACAGGTTATTTATAATGCAATTTTTAATTGTGTAATGCGTATTTTAGAGATCGTTCGCAGTTACAATTGTGTCAAATTACTTGCATATATATACTGTTTTTTCTCGAGGATATAGTTTATTACCTCGATTATTTCCATTTAATTGTCAAGTATATTTTACTGAATATGAGTAATATGATGGGGGGACTGTATAAAAATTTAGTCAAATTTTTTCAGCAATATATTTATTGACTCAACATAAAATACAGTTATTTACGCCGTTTAGATTATTTTTCCAAGAGGAAGTATATGTCTATCTCGTACGGTTTAGAAATTAGCTATTTGGCCGCATTTAGAGTGGATACCTTGTATAACAAACCGTTCATATTGATTAAGATTACTCGAAACTTTTGCTGCAATTTCAACTTCATTTCACCCGCTTTCCAGAGTCGCGTTCTGTTCCATTGTATTTATATTATCTAAAGAAGCTTCCACAGAAAGCGATTCGTAAATCTTTTCATTTGTTACTGTGTAACGCGATTCTGCGAGGTTCCCTTTGGAATAAGTGAATCGCTTACTCGGTTATCAAAAGAATTCGAGAGGCGGGAGCAGATGCCGGTTCCCATTTAATTTTTAAATTTATTTGCATTCTTTCTGGACGCTGTATCCGCGGCGCTTCGAAATTAAGACGAGAAAAGAGAAACGCCGGTGAATTACAAGAATTGCTTAAGCGCAAATGCAAACAGATTGAGAATCTTATTTCTAGTGGGGAGGGAATAAACGCATTTTAAATGATTTCCTTTATCGGAAGGTTGGATCTTCCACCAATAAGCTTTAAAGCCTTTTTCAATTGGACGTATTAAAAGTAAATAACAATCTAATCTGCTTAAAACAGCTGGATCGTTCGCTTTTTGTTTCCGAATTTTCTTTTGCTTCGTAGGATACAAAACTGATAAAGGAGCTCCTACGATAGATTTGGTGTATTTTGTTTCATATTTGGGCGATTGTTTCATAAACAATCGTGGATAAGTGCTTATTTAAACTTCAATGTAGTGAGTGCTTTGTTATTCTTTTCTCTTTCGAATAATTATGCTCAGCAATTTTTCGTAGCTCGTTGTGTTGTTCATTGAAATATATATATTTGGATAAGAGATCTCTAAGTAGAGAGGATCCGTATGTGGATTTTCGACAACAACTATTATCTTTTCCTAAGTGATATCTTTAAGTTTTATTTTTTTGTTCCTTATGAAATTGAATATGCTTTATGTAAAATTTGACATGCATAATTAGGCTTCGTTCCCAGTTTTTGTTTTGTTTTTTAACTCGAGTTAGTAAACATGCTCGTTTGTTTTATTTAAATACCTACCGTTAAACGTAAGATATTTAAAATAGACTCCCAGATTTTTAACTAGTTAGCTATAAACAACTTTTTCGCCTTTTTATTTGATATTCGAGCTTTTTTGAACAACCATTTTGTTGATTGTTTAGTATAATTTTTTCATTCAACAGTTTACATTTTTTATTATTTGTTTTCATTGCTTCGTAAGTTTGATTTTTATATTCAAATAGAATGCTGAAAGTGTCTAACTTTAATTCTAAAAATATAATTGAAATTGGTTAAGTAATTTGAGAAGCTCTTTTATAAACATTTTTCTGTAATTGTATTTATCATTAGTTTTAAAATTAAATCTTTGTGTTTTTTCAGTTTAAATATTTCTTTAACAAAGTAACTGTTTTCTATTTAGAATCACCTATTTACAAGAAAAGTTGTTATTCTACTGTGTATATAATTTCACTTAAAATAAAAGCTTTTATTTTATCTTCTGTCAACTAATTAAATTAATTTTTGTTTGAGAAAATAAACAACTAGTAAGAAATCATGTTTCACGATAATTATATTCCAGACTTCAACGTAGAAAAAAAAAATTTATATGTGATACATAACACATGTTGGTAGCTTGTTGTTTAAAAAATAATCTTGTTTATTTTTTAATAATAGGGCGTCTTGCTTCATACTTTTTAAGTTTCGAAATAGTAAACTAAGTTTCGAATTAAGCCAAGACAGTTCCGATTTTTGACCTTTTCCCGGATTAAAAAAGTATCCCATGTTTATCCCGAAGGTGAATTAAATGTTGCGGACTGTTCCCTTTCTTAGGTAATAGGTAATAATTCTTATATAAAAATAATTTACTGCATTCAGTCTTTAAAAAATTAAAGTACGAAGAAATTTTACTCCCGCATTTACTATACAAAAATATGGTCGCCATCCTATGGCATATCTGGTTGAATTGGACTAATGGAAATGTAGTGAAAGCAATAACGAATTATATTATTTATTTCTTTATCTCTCGCATCTTCTCGTCTCCTTGTTTCTATTTTTTTTACTCATTTTTAATTTCTTATTTAGGATTTTTGTCCAATACGCCCCCCTCCAGCCAACGTCATGGGGTGTGCTCGCCCAGGTTTGAAAGCGCCTCGAATTAAAATCCAGATAATGTTGCACCTCATTACAGACCACCTCCAACAGAATCCTTCACAAAATTCAAATTCACAGAAACGGTCCCTTCACAAAATTCAAATTCACAGAAACGGCCCCTTCACAAAATTCAAATTCGTAATTACGGCCCTTTTACAAAATTTCCTCTTATAAAAATGATCCCTTTTTAAAATTTTTCCACGGCCACACATCAGTTTTTGAATGAGGCATTGCACAAAATATATATACGAGTGGTTTTTTTTTCAGTATTATATCAAATTACTGCATATATTTGGTTCAATGAAACATTTTTGATATTAAAAGTAAAATATATAAATATGACTGCTAAAACTAAAGGTTTTATATGATAAAAAAAATTCAGAAAAATAATTTATTTCTGTTTCGCCGCATTCACTAGCGTAAATCCGGACATTTTGGAGATCCGGGCTGTCCGAACGAAATCCGGACGTATGGTAACCCTACCTGTACTTCACAGCTATTAAACGGAAGATGAAAGGTTCTCGAGCCCAAGTGTTTCTAAAGAACCCCGTTCTCCCTCTTTGGCGAATTAAGCATTAAACCAAATCTAAAACACATTAAAGAGTCAGTTTTGAAACATTTTTTATCCCAGCAAGCGTAATTTGTTGTGCGTCTTCTCCCTTTTGATGAAGATGGCCGGGGCGACTGTCAGTGGTAATTGAGCGCCGCATCGGTCATATCCTTTTGCCAGCGGAGGCAATTCGTGTGCGCGTGATGGATGGCTCCGAGAAGGGAAAAGTCGTAAATCTGATGCATCGCCCCCTCTTCCGAAGTGGGCGTAATAATGCTCACTGACAGCTGTTAAGATGGGTGGGACGCCTGCACCGCTCGCGCTCTGTATCCCCCCTCCCATGCGAAAATTTACTCTCGGAGCGCTGTCTGTAAAAGACAAATCATTTTTTGAATGGTCAGATTTCGGCTTAACAATGAAAGGGTCGGAGAAATGCACCGGCACGAAAAAAAATTTCATTTTGGAGGATGAATTATTCAGAATCGAAATCTGGAAAAAACATGCGCCTGTTTCCCCTTTCCTTTTAGGAAAAAAATTTGGGGTGTTTTGTCCAGCCTCCGAGAGAAATACAAAAACTAGATCTCGTTTTTTTTTTTTTTTTTAAATTCAACTTTTTCGTATACTTCCACAATGTGGCGAATTTTTCTGTTTAGCTTCGTCGTATACACCCACTCTTCGACTTACGACGAGAAAAAAAGGGGGAAATCAAATTTCAAAATAAAACTCAATTTCAGGTTGTATTTTTGTTTACGGCACGTGCAGTAGAATACATTATAGATTTTTAACATTATTTATTTATTCAAAGAAATCACACTGCAGAGACGACTCCATTTACAGAGTGCATGATGAAAAACATACAAAGACCACAAGCCACAAACTGAATTAAAACACAAAGATAAAAAGTAACTGCAGATAGTATAAAAGTTCAAATCTCAAAACTACATTAATTATAAAAATGTAAACACATAAATGTTTTAAAACGAAAACACGAATTACAAAAACACTAAAACCACACTGAGGTTTCAATAGTCCATGTTGCATATCGTCATATTAAAATTATTAAAAAAAATCACACAATTTTTTTTAAAATTTAGAACATTAAATCAAAAAACCATTAAAAAAAGCAAGAGTCAAAAAGTCAAACGCACACCAACACTAGATCAACGCATAAATATCTTAATATGTATAGTCAAGAGTAAGAAAAGAAAGAAAAAAAAAACCAGGTCATGTATTTAGAAGTTGAAAACAATTCGATTTAAAAACAGGTGTGCAGTAATTATACGTACATATAGATTGAATTTTTTTTACTTTACTCATTGTACTTTATGTACAATTTTTATAACTCGTTTGAATGAAAATAAGTGTTGGAAAAAATATAAATCCTACTTGCTTCCTGTCAGTTCGAACGGAACTCGATCACAAATTAAGGGCATCCTGTATTGAAGATCAAGAGTCATCAGATCAAGAATACGTTTCGGAACAGTACATCTCGTTGACTGATTTGGCTAAATTTTCATATAAATCTACCATATTGGTGTAAAGGCCATGTACCAAATTTTATTTGTGGGTTCATTGAAGTTTAGAGTTACCGTATGCACATACATACCGAGAGACAGATACAATGTACTTACTCCGTGTAATGGTTTTGGCCTAAAATTTGAAGCAGATCTACAATTTCGAGGAAAGGTCACATGTCAAACTTTATTCATCTGGCTCGTTGCGTTTGTGATTTATGAAAGGACAGTTTTTTTAAAGCTAGTGCCTGTTTTATCTGCCAAGTGGCAGATTAATTTTTATTATTAATTTTTTGATGAGACGTGAAATTCTATACCATGTTTACCATATCTTTTAGATTTGGAAACATGTCGTATGTTTTAGATTTAGAACATGAATAAAGTTTTGAACTTGCAACGACGTTGCAATTGCATTACTCATTTTTTTTTAAAAAAATGTTTGCCAGTTTGTTCCCACAATGTTATATTACAGAAAATTTATAAACCGCAAAATTTTTACTTAACCCACAATTTTTTGTCACATTTATGGTATGAAACAAGGAAAATAAGTAAAATGTTTTGTATAATATGCAACCTAAGACAAAGTTAACAAAATACAGGGTCGGATTTATGTTTTTCTACACTTTTTTCTTTCAAAGAGTTGTAAAAATTGTACATAGAACACAAAAATTCAATCTATGTACGTGTAATTACTGTACAGAATGTGAAAAAAAACCCATAATATATACTCTATTGTACGTAATAGGAACAAAAATACAACTTGTAATTACTTTTTATTTTGAAATGTGAAGTTTATTTTTCGTGCTCGTAATGCGGGTGGTCGTAAATCGCATGTTTCGTAATCCAGCCCTAAAGTGAGAGCAAATACAGTCGGACCTCTATTTAACGAAGTCGCTAAATCCCGAAAAAAAGTTCGTTATATGGAAAATTCGTTAAATAGAGATTCACCTTTTAAAATACTTTAAACTACACAAAACAGATTTTAAATTCATTAACACTAAATATTATTATTAAAAAGTAATTAATCACTCTTTTATTTTGTAAATTAATATCTATTTGTTTTATATATTTTACCCATCAAAAAGAAATCTGCAAGGAAAACAAGAATAAAACAAAACATTGTTCGGGAATACACTGCATTTTCAATTAAAAAATAATTTTATATTAAAATTAATGAATTTTAGCATTTCATCATACGAAGGTTTGTTGATTTCTGCATCATGATCATTCCCGTCATTTTCCTCGCAATTCATTGCTGTATTGTTTTTATTTTTTATACTGTCCACTTCAAAACTGCCTCATCCACATCTTCATAGACACATGCTTTTAAACGTTTTGAACAAGAATTCGATGAATCATAATTTTGTATTTTATCACGATTTTTTTATTATGGTTGATAAGCTGTTTGGAGGAATACCGAATTTTAAGGCAATATCCTTTTTTTTTCACGCCTTTATCCACCTCATGAAGAATTAATTTTTTTTTCTTTGATACTCAAGCACTTTCGCTTTGACATTTTCCAGCTTCAAGGTCATTGATCACCATAAAATGTGTTAAAAGAAAGAATAAGTTTGAAATGTTCAGAAATATTTTGAGAAATAGGGAGAAAAAAAAATATTGGATCACAAGAAAAAGTTCGTTAAATAGAGAATGCACTTCGCTATTTGGAGGTTATTTTACGAAGAAATTCGCAAAATGTTCTGGGTTCCAAGAAGAAGTTCGCAAAACAGAGGTTCGTTAAATAGAGGCCTGACTGTATTTCAATATTCCACCGAATTATGACCAGAATTTCCTCCTTTGGGTGTTAATTTGCCGATTTTTCTTTTCTAAAAGCCTTGATAATAAATAATGATCCTTGAAATCCGAACCCTAAAAACGTATTTCGAAGGTCTTTTTTTTCCCTTCTCACTGATGGAAATATTATTCATGCTAATGTCTCAATCGTGAACGAAAGCGGTCTGAGCAGCGATGAAAACCTCGAATCTTCTGAACGATTGAACGGAACTCGGCCCCAGGGGTGGCCATTCCACTGGCGCGAAAATGGCCAGCGGTGATAGATGGTTGCGAAACATAAATCATCTGCAGCATTTACACAGTCATTAGTAGCAGTTACTTTTCCTTTACGGATTGCATTTCCATACGCACTCGAATCTATACACACACACGATATACACTTGGCACTCATGTCACAGGTAGGGTGATGGATGTTCGCGCCGCCCTTCGTTGCCAAAACGCGGAGATAAAAACCGCGAAATTGACCAGGCGTTTTTCGACCGTGGCGTCATAGCACTCACCATTGGAGATGGTGTTTTTTTCCCTCTCTTCTGTTTTTTCCTTTCTTTTTTCCATTTCCTACCCCCTTTGGGCAGAAGAGAACCCATAGGAATCCCCCCCCCTTGGCCCCCGGAGCACCCTTATAGGGGCGAATTAATTAACCGGTGCGCATGCGCTGTGTCTAGAAACCAAAACGGTAATTACTTCTTTGATTAGAAGGGGTGCGTACCAGTTTCTAGGAATACTTTTTTCCCAGGCCCTAATTGGTTGATGACGTAAGTGGCGGTTGCGGTGGATCCAGAGACTGATTAGAATTTCTGATTTGTTTCTGATCGTCAGATTTCGTGCGGATTGATTCCTAAATACGACGGAAAAGATGTTAAATAAGGTTTGTGCCCACCTAATTCACATATCTGGGCAATTCCTTCTCAGAAAATCATGGTAATATTTTGAGTTCAAATGACTCACGGTTTTGTTATGAGATAAATTTATTCCTAAATGGGATTTCAGGTTTTTTAGTTCTTTATTGTCGTCACATGAGTATTAGACTAATATTTTTTAGCATTGAATAACATTTATTAAGAAGTACAGTGGAGTCTCCCTATAACGAAAGGTTCCAGTTAAAAAATTTGTTATAGAGAAAATTTCGTTATACGGAGATTAGAGATTTTTGCAGTTATTTAAGTAAATGTTACAAACCTTTAATTAGGTGCGATAAGTTCAAAAGTATTTAATTATGAGTAAAAGTATTTTATTAAGTCATGTTGCACATAATAAAATTGGGAATCTTTGTTTGCTTTTCTTTCCTCCGAAATATTTGTCTCCTTTAAAAGCTAGCGTTTTTGTAGGGAAACGTTATTGTTGGAATGAGCAATTCGAGTGGTTGCACGTGTGAGCGATTTGTTTGCACAGAAATAAGCAACTTTCTTCAAAAATGACAAAAATCGGAAAGATAAACGTCTGAAAAAATTCGTTATAGGGAGACAACCACTTCGTTACATGGAGAACGTTTTGAATGTTTTTTTAACATTCCGATTAAAAATTTCGTTATAGGGAGAAATTCGCTGTAGGGAGACTTCGTTGTAGGGAGATTCTACTGTATTTCCTTTCTGTGCAATTATTTTATGTCGCCTGAAATTTGTGATGACAGATTATTTTGCATTTCAGTGAAAATTGTTGGTATTCATTTTCTAATAAACTAGCAACACAAAAGGGGGAATATATATATTAAAGTATGTTAAATAAATATATCGCTTTATTTTTTTAAATCTAAAAAGCAACTTCATACAAATCAGCTATTCACAATAGTCTTAAAAATGAATCTGCAGAATTATAGATTTTTTGCTATTGTATCGCGATACCATAATTCAAAGTAAAGCAATAAATTTCTGAATGTTTGTTTTCTTTGTAATCGGAAGACTCGTTTTTGTTCTTAATCGGGAGGGAAAATAAATATGAATAAAAAATATATATTGCCGTTAAAGCGTTAATTCAGTTATTTCATAAAATAACTAGGTATTCAACTACGTAATTGTTAGGCACAGGAAGCGAGTTTGCCAACATCACTTGTTAGTCTCGTAAAAACTATAATCCTTGTAGTAGAGACATGCAGCTTGAGTAACACTAGTGAAGAGCTGCTGGATAATAAGCTAAAAAGAGCCTTGGCTTTGCAGTGGAATTTCCATGAGATAGAGCATTTCTTATTGTTTCAAAAATGACGAATCATACAAGTTAAAAGAGACATTTACTTGGACGACCACATTTAGGAACATATTTACAGATCACATTTCCATTTAACAAGGTTGATACTTGTCCTACATTTTATAGGTACAGCAACAGCTTACATGGCACTGAAGTCTCTCCGAGGAGAGAATGCTTAGAGGACCTACAGACCGCACGTCTTCTTTCTCTTAAATGATACAGTAGAGACAAGCATATATACTCTGCTAATAATCAGATCTACATATCAGCTGCGGGAATCGGATAGACAACGTCATACGATTCCGATTAAATAGCTGCTAATATAGATGTCAAGTGAAGTGACTAGCTCAAAGAAGTGACGTAAAAATCGTAAAGAAAGAATGCTTCGAATCTTAGAGTAAAGGTACGAGAGACAATTTAGAAGAGATGCAAGCTTCGTAGCTTAAAATGTAGAATTTCCTAACAGTAATTCATAAGACACCTGGTTATTCTATGAAATAACGGATTGAAAATAACTAGGTAATTCATTGAATACCTAGTTATTCTATGAAATATTGGATTCCACGCCTTAACTCTAACATATATGAGGCGCAAACATTCAAACCTTGCTTTCTCCTTCAGATACAATTTTTCAGGAAACAGGCTCTGCAGGTAATACTTTTTGATTGAAACCTCAATTTTCTAAGTAGGTTTATAATGGGATAAAACTTGTTTCAGTTGAAAATAATAGTATACAGTTGTACTATTTAATGTTGAGTTCAAAGAAAAATCACTAACTCATTTTTTCTTTTTTTGGAGAAAACACGGTTTGAATGTTTGCTCTTCATATATTGATAAATAAAAGCAATTGTTTTATCTATAGGACGGGAAAAAATACTTCTGTAACAATCATGCTGCGTAAAAAAATGTCTTTATTTTTTTCATCAGTGGTACTTCTACTACGCTGATTACGGAAAACAATTTCGAATTCAAACAGAATATCCATGCTTCCGAAAACAGAGGAGGTAGATAAAAAAAAGAAAGATCTTGACAAAAGAGATGCATCTCGAATGAATAAATGATTAAGCAGTCTATCGTAATGGAATATATCCGGAATGATATTATGAGCACGCAAAGCCGTAGACAGAATCGATGGACTTCTTCACATATTCATTCTTTTGAAGGCCTACTTCTGGGCTGCATAAAGGGAGAAGAAGAATGAAAAGAATTACCCATGAATACTTGCGCAAAAAAATACCCTTAAAACTAATACTTCCTGAATATTTTTCCCTACGTAGCTCCTAACCACCTTCCAAATCCGTTGCTGACGCTATTTCAGGCAATGCAATAATCCAACGAGGGGAGCGAATCTTCTGCTGGAAAAAGAAGTACTTATATTGTACAGAAGATCCTCTTTTTCTATTCCTTTGAGCAGTAAATGCGCACTATTAAATTGCCGAGGATGGCGGTGGTCTAGCGACCATTCAGAACCACGGGTGCAGTTATAAGGAAATTGAAAATGAAAGAAAAATGCAGTCGTAAATATTTATAACCTTTTTAACCAGTTCTGAAGAACGTTAAAGGGTGATCTCAATGCTGTGAAGCGAGTTTCGTGGATAAACTGTTTCAGAAACGGGACAAAAAAGAAGTTATTCGAAAAACATATCCAAATGCCAAGCGCCGAAACTGAAATAAATCGACTCGTCTCTTTATTTATTTTCATTTTTTCAGTTCGGGTTGGAAACTCGATGAAAAATAGGTTAGTGAATTGACAATCTACTTTTTGAGGAACCCGAGGATAACCGAAAAAATAAATGGATAAAAGTTCGAGAAGAATGACTGAATGGATGCTAGTTGAAATTCTTTGAAAGACAAATTGGAATTTTGGAATTTGTTTCTAAAGCAGCCATGTTTCTTTCTGAGGCATCTCCAGTCAAGTAGCGACGTTTGTAGTTAAAAATTATTAATACACATGACGGAAAGATTTTAGAAGTCCATTATGCAATTTTGTATTACATGAGAGCACTTCAAATTCTTATAGTATCTTGAAAACTCCACTTAACTTTAATTCATTAGTTTCAAAAGAGGTCTTGCCAAACTTTTAATAAATTTGGAAATGGCGGAGGAACTTTAGTGAAGCAACTCATTACGAAGAACCATTTACTTATAAGCTTACTGTCAGTATTTGTGTATTAAGAGTTTAATGGTTTCGCAGGAGTAATGATTTTGCCTTGCTTTATTGAAAACTTTTCCTTTGAGTAAGTTGTTTTTGAAGCAATTTTTAAAACGGTATTTGTTTGCATTGTTAAACTGTCAAGCGCCCTTTTAAAGTTTTCTGTTTAATGAGTTCATTCCTTGCGTTTGATTTCGTGTTTTTGTGTATGAGGAGAAAAAAAATGTATCGTAGTATATAGTAGTATGTATTTCCCATGTTTTATAACTTTCTAAAAAAGTCTTAAACACTGGACTAACTATACTTTCCTAAATGAGGGGACAAAATAATCAGATTCTTGAGTTTGAAAAGATAAATGCTGCTAGTACCTTGCTTTCTTGTTCTAGGGGATATGCTTGAAACTTCTGTTAGGAACGAAAACCACAAGTTTTAATTGAGGAATAAGCATGATGAATCGATATCCTTTTTTTAGATGAAAACTCAAAAGTGAATATTTAGGGTTATTGTTGCATAATCCTTCATAATAGGGTTCTCAAACATTTTAAATTTCATACAACATGAATAAGAATACGAAATATGTGTACTTTCATAAAAGCATTTTCCGTTTAAAAATCAATACATCCTGAATGGAGTGTTCATATTCAAAGATTTTAAAATTATATTCAATTATATTCGTTAATGAAACTGTTACATTATTATAAACTATTCACTATACAATATATTATAATTGTAGTGAATAATATGTAATAATGCATAATAGCAAATATAAAGGTTTATTACTGATGAGAATTAATGTCGCTAAAAAATTTATTTCATTGTAATAAATTTCAGTATGTTGGGCGAAAACGAATGTATATATATGTATATAAACAATTTGTTGTAAAACAAATTGTTAAAAGCGGCATCACTTAGCATTCATTTTGAACATTCATTTAAATCTTTTGTTTAAAAAATGTTCCACCAAAAATAATGTAAGGTACCTTTAGTTATGGTTCTAAAAAAAATAAACTATTAAGGAACCCTACTTAATAAAATTAGCTATAAGATTGACTGTAGTTTTGGCTTGACCTTTGATATGACTTTCTTTTAAGGTGAAAAGGGAAAAATAAAGCTGTATTTTCCCCTCTCCGAAGGGATTTTTTGTTGGAACGGAACCGAAACGAACTCCCTGAAGGGTTTATGTTATGATCCTGCTGTGAGCGATATATAGTAATAATTACACTCTTTATATGTTTTGTGCCTTGTTATTATACGTAAAGAAAACCATAAGAGATAATTCTTGGAAAGCATCTTAAATTGAAAATGACAGAAATTCCATAAGATTCTTTTGTCATATATATCTGAAGGATGTTTAAATGTATGACTAGCTTGAAATAGATATCAAAATGTTCGCCATTTTTTTTAATACTTGTTTTGTAAATCGTAGATAAAATTTACTTTTGCAATGGCAACTCCTTCTCTATTTCAAAGATTTTTTATTAGAATTTTGAATTAAAAAAGAACGAAATTCTGTTCTTATAATTAAGAGGAAATGGAAATTCAAGATAGCTCATTAAGGGACAAAATTCCTACGAGACTATCTGAAATGGGATATCTGAAACTGTCAAATAATTAATTTTTCGGAAGTCAGGATAAATAAAAGATAATAAATAAGGACTAAATAGTGTTTTCTTTTTACTATACGGTTAGATATAGCGATTAATATTTTTAATAAGATTAATTACTTATTCAGCAGTTTATTAGTCCTTTTAGGATTGTTTTTGAAGTCTGTTTTCGCCAATTTTATTTCCGACTGTCACTAAAAGTATCTGAAAATTTGCTGTTTATGGGCAGTAAACCTCTTTCCAAGGATGGCCAGTGAGTAATGTTAAATTCAACGTATGTCTGACGATACTTGAGCACAATTTTAATTGATCTTCTAATGTTTTGGCTGTCAGCCAATAATGTCTAGTCAGTCACATGACAATATGGGGACAGCTTCCAGGACAATTTTAGCTAACTTACTTTTAGAGGAAAGTGAATTTTTTTCAGTTGTTTTGGCATTTCCTCTACAGGGCCATTCCAACAACAGAATACCCTATTTTGTGACTGAATGGTTAAATGACGAATCTCGCTTGTTGCTTAATGTTCCTCAACAGGGCCATTCCAACAACAGTATACAACAGTATATATAAATTTGTCTCTCGTCGCATAAATCTGGACATTTTGAAGTTTTAGACACTAGAGCGGACGTAAACAGGACTGTTCGGACGTATGGTAACCCCTATTTATAAAAAGATACTAGCTGCATGGCCCGGCGTTGCACGGGCAATCTTGAATAGTGGGATATTCCCGGGCGGAGAGAAGTGAGATCACGTGAGGCCTTGGGATCCATATTTTCATATGCCCGGCTCCATTTTTTTCAACAAATATTGTCACTTACTTTCCCCAACAGATGCAAATATTCTAACAAATCTAGTCTTTTTATTACTAATTTTCATATGCCCGCCTCCGGTTTATTTTTTTACACATATTGTCGCTAACGTAAACGTTACGTTCCCCCCAAAACGTAAAAAATCCTTTAAATCCTATATTGTTTAATTAAAATTTTTAAATCCAACCTTTTAATTACCTTATAGTTAATAACCCAGAATTTCTCGGGATCCACATTTTTTCATATGCCCGTCTCTGTTTTTCCCCTACAAATATTGTCACTAAGCTTCCCCAACAAACGTAAATCTATTTTGAATCCTCTCTTGTTGGATTAAAACTTTCAGTTCTAGCCTTTTTACTACCTTAAAGCAGTTTGGTTTGAATGAAAGCGCGAGAATTCTTATGCTTATAAATTAAAACAGATTAGCATGATATTTGTTTTGCAAAAGAAAAAATAAAACGAATAATAATGAAAAAAAAACGGATAAAAATGAATAAATATTTTCTCCCAACAAACGTAAATGTTGCGAAACACCGTACGACAAAAAAAAGAAAGAAAAATGCAGGAAAACGATTTTTTTTCAATTGTTAATAAATCCAAACACAGAAGAACACAGAAGATCTCTCAAAAGGAAATACCAACTTCTGTTAAATAAATAAAAAAAATGCAACACCGGATGCGAAAACTAATAATAGGGGAAAAAAAGAATCCGCCGTGAATGAATTCGCCATTCTGCCAATAGATGGCAGCACGTCAATTCATTCATTTTGACGTTTTTAATTAATATCTTTTTAACTAATTGTAATTTCGGAATTTAAATGGCCGAAATGGATTCCTTGGATTATTCCCCATCTTTTGGTACTTTCCGCGTGCTTCTCCGTCCAGCGGTTCGTGAGAAGATAGCTGGACATACATACATACGTTTGTTTACCTTCGAATTTTAATAGGATAGATTCCATGTTCAAATAACAAAAAAAATATCTAAACTTTATTGTATTCCATTCTAGAAAAATACTAAACAAGCAAACAAAATTAAAAAATTAAAAAAAAAGGCAGAAAATGAACTAGTTTGAAAAATGTCAAAAGAAACATTATTCATTTTTTTGCCTTCTTTCTTAAAAACTTTTTTCATTTTGTTTGCTTGTTTATTGTATTATTTTATTGTTATCTTGGTAGCTTGCAGCATTTAGTGCCCTCCAGATGCTTTGTCTGTATCTTATTTTATTTAATTTTGTATTTTATTGATTGGTGTTTTTTCGTTAAGTGTAATTTTTTTTTATTTATTAGTTAATTTTCTAGAATTGAGATATTCTAAATGCGGTTTCGTGAATCCTTGATCATATCGTGCATTACTTATACATTTCCGTGTGCCCTGTTTTGGGACAGCGTTTTTTCATTAAATGTAACTTTCTTTTTGTATTTATTAATTTATTTTCTAGAATGAAGATATTCTAAATGCGGCTTCATGAATCCTTGGTCATATCATGCATTTCTTATACATTTCTGTGTGTTCTGTTTTGGGACAGCGTTTTTTCGTTAAATTTAACTTTCTTTTTGTATTTATTAGTTTATTTTCTGGTATAGAGATATTCTATATGCGGTTTCGTGAATCCTTGATCATATCGTGCATTAGTTATACATTTCTGTGTGCCCTGTTTTGGGACAGCGTTTTTTCATTAAATGTAACTTCCCTTTTGTATTTATTAGTTTATTTTCTAGAATGAAGATATTCTAAATGCGGGTTCATGAATCCTTGGTCATATCATGCATTACTTATACATTTCTGTGTGCCCTGTTTTGGGACAGAGTCGTTCCCCTAATTGGCAGCCTGACGTGCTGACCAATTTATCGTTCTGGTCACTTCTTTTTCCTTATGAAACTCTAGATGAGCTTGTTGCTCGGTTCAGATGCGACAAGAAAACGAAATATCTGCTGTTGTTGGCGAGAGTTGGGGATGTGGGCGGGGTCCAAGTGCGGGGGGGGGGGGCCAAAGCCGAGAGCGAGTTAAGTCGCACGCAAGGTAGCGTGTCCAATGGAAGTTACTGCTGGAAGTTCGAAGAAAGAAGCGTAAAGGGGACAAAGAAGCGGGACTCTATGTATTAGGTGGCAGAATTAATGAAATGCTGAGTGATTCAACTTCTAGAGGCAGAGAGAGACCTCCGATTCTGATTGGTAGTTGATACGTTTTCATGGAATTGATTGAGGAGGTTGGGAGATAAGGGATGGGATTGATTGGGTTAGGAAGGAAAGGTAATGGATTGCTTTAATGGTCGGCAACCATTCAGTGAAACGTCGTGACTAAGCCTAGATGCTAACGATATTTGCGTGGATAAGAGCTAAAAAATGAATTCATTGATTCTAATGATGGAAAGCAAACATTCGAGTCGGCTTATAATAAATGCGCATAAATAAAATGATAAATTTTTTTTAACTGATTTAATAAAAAATGTGGGATCATAAAGATTTTATTCGTGCTGTCAAATGATTTTGGGAGAAAAAAAGAAAGAAAATAGCTGACATGAACGATGTAAAGATACGTTGATATTTCTAAAAATTTAATGAGATTTTCGTAATTTGGGTGCATAATAATATGCAATTTAAGTAAGATTCGCTTTTTTCTTTTCTGTAATTTTTCAATGTTTTGTTTCATCAACATGTTTCAGTAAAGCAAAATAATCCAACTTAATTTTTAAATGATTCATACACTACTTTGTTTTCTAGAATTTCTTGAGTCCTCCGGAGAATAAAATTTGATTTAAATTTATTTATTTTTAAATGATTCTATAGCACTAGAATTTGCTTACTAATTTATTTAATTTGTAAACTGTTTATTATTTTGAGCAATTTGCTTAAACTCTGCGCAGCAAAATTAAGTATTTAGAGATGCTTCGAACGGACTAAATAAAAATGAGGATTTTTAGATTTAGGAAGATTTCTTCATTTTAAAAAAAAAATTCAAAATTTCAAGGGAAAATGAGAATACAAGTAAATAATTACTAAATTCTAATACAAAATATTTGAGTTAAAAATAATAATAAAGTCAAAGAATAAAATGACAATAATAAATGATTCGTAAAAATTTAAAATTAAATCTACTTTTTTTTCAAGTTCTATTGCTAATTCATTAAAATTTAAAATTAAATCTACAAGCAACGTCAGCAAGAGAAAGTACTAGGTCATAGTACACGAAGTACCAGGAGTGGAATTCAAATATTGTATTAAAATTAATATATTCAGTATATCAATATGTTTCCGAAAGTTTTCTTTTAAAAAATAAAGCTTATTTGAGTACATTTTAGTTGTAGTACAAGCTATAACATTAATTCGTAGTACGATGTTCCTATAAATATTTGAATGGATCCATTTTCAGCTGAAATTCTAATTAGGGGAGAAAAAGAGCGAGAGGGAAAAAATAAGGGAAATTTCTAAAAAAACCACGTTCCTGTTTTCCTATTTATGAAATATTCTTAGATTTAATGAACCGAAATGCGCCATTTTTTGTATAATTAAGACATAGTATTTTAATTATTGCTATCTACATAATTAGCGTTTGATCTTTTTTAGAAACCTAATCTTAATTTCGATAATATCCGATAAAAAGAAAGGAATCAAAAGAAAATAACGCATTTTGGATTAACCCTAATTTTTTAACATTATTTTTATTAATAACGAGTCAAACATGTAGCATTATAGAGGGAGTATATGTTTTTGGCTAATTACAGAATTCATATATCATATCTAGTTAATTTTATTAGACTTGTTATTTCTTTTTATTTATCTAAAAGTATTGTATATACATGGCTCTTAAACAACATTTATTAAGAAAATAATTGAAATTTTTTTTACAAATGTGATATTTAGAAACTGCAGTTTTTTAGGCCAGTTTTTTCTTGTTATTGGTTTATTTTTGCTTGTTATTGATAGGAACATAAATCTGAGATAACATTTTTATGTACAGAAAATTAATAACGAGTTACTTTAGTTACAGGGGAAAAGAAAAGAAAGGATGGAATGTGGTAGTTATCTTAATAATTAGCATAGTTAAAAATAGTTGTTTAAGAGGGAAAAAAATTACGTTCTTCAAAAGGCATAGATAGTATAGAGTAAGGTTTTCAAAACTGAAAATGGTTCTCTTTTTTTTTTTCCTGTGGTCTTATAAAACGCTAGATAGAAAAAAAAATAATATATCTTCAATTTTTTAAAAAACTTTTCCGTGCTTTTATATCTTTTCGTCTTATGATATCTTTTCGTATGTAAATGAAAAGCAAACTTAAGCTCTTACGTAATTAGGGAAATGCGATTTCATGAAATCGTAGTATTCACATTCCACCATTAATTTTTTGTTCTTCTTTCATTTATTAACTTAATGAATTTTTGAAATGCTATTCGTCATTATGGGGAGATACTTTCTATAGATATAGCGAAAACCCGATTTAATATTTTATATAAATAAAGCGGCCAATTTAACTGCTAATAATTTTATATGAACCTTTTTCTGTTCAAGCGAACTAAAATTAAAAGTACATTATTGATACTAATAGTAATTAGCTAAATTTTAAACTTTTCAAATTGCTTTACTCTTCTTTTAAAGAAGCTGAAATGAACATACTTGCGATAACTTACTTTTCTATCTCAAATGAATTAAATTTATGAAATAGCTCCGTTATCGTATAGAATTATTACTTCGAATATTTTGCAGTTTTTGTTATGGGATCAGTAATTTATGTAAAGCTTTATTTAAATTACTTCTGTGTATACTCTTTTGAATTGATGAATATTTTTATCACATTCTTGACTGATAAATTTGAATTTTGTATTATAATTAATGTGTATTTATTAATTAGAAGATAATTGTAAGAAATATACACATTTTACAGAAATTTATTTTAAAATTTAAAAATATGTACTTCTATCCATTGAATAAAAATAACAGCATATATTGGCATAAAAATTTCAAATAGATTCTTCAATATTAATTGTTTTTATTGCTTTTCGCTAATGTCATGTTTCATGTGAATAATAATAATATAATTCGGAAAATGGATCTCACAGACGACCTTAAAAGAATACTTAGTTAAATTAATTTTAATTTTTAATGTATTAAAAATTAAAAGATGAATTTCTCTTATAATATTAGAAATCTTGTTAAAATAACTAACCATAATTCACAAAATTTACGCTTCATTCTGATTTTTTTTTTTTTAAATTTCATGACTATATTTTCAATACATTGTAATTTGATACGAATTTATTATTTTAAACTCACAAAAATCTCACCAAACTAACTTCTCTCGAGTCTGAATTTAAAGTTATTTTTATTAATATATTTTGTTAAAGTTAATAAACGAATGAATTACTTTAATTAATTGATAAAAAGTGAACTGAAATGCTAGTCTGCTGAAAATTGTATTAATTTTGATTTTAAGAAACCGACGAATATGTTGAAATCTCTGAAAAAAAAATCTGACGAATTTAAAAATAGTTCCTCATTTCCTTTAGCATAATCTTATTTTGGAGAAAAACTGTTATTTTTAGTACCATACAGAAAGATTTACAGAGGTATATTTTCAAAATTTTATCATTTATATGTTTGTTCAATAAAAGAAACAGTTGTTTTAATGACATTAATATAATTGATTGTTCCCATTTCTGAAATAAAATTTAGTGTATTATGATTCTTTCATGCTTTTTCAGTTACAAATTTTGAGCAAAAATCCGTTAATAGGACTATATACTTCTAAACACATATTCGAATTTTTAATTGTATTTAAAAGTTACACAAATATGCATCATGTATGCATATGATTTTTTAACTTGCATGAGGCTGTTTACGTGGACTACAGAAGTTACATACATTTTTAATTACTGCATTACTCATGTTCAAAGAAAATGTTAAAGACATTCATTTGAATGCAAATTATCGTAATTATAATTAAAAATAAATTTTCGTAAGAAGAAAAATTGTGAAAATCGGACAAGAAATTGCGCAACGATCAAAATGGCTTCATTGAATGGATAATTTAAGATATGTAAAATTCACTTTCTTCGGATAAATAATGCTCGAAGTTAACGGCGAAAATCATTAAAATTTAGAAATTAGTAAAAGTGGAACAATCGTCTTCGCAAAAGATGGTTTTAATAGCAGTTAGAGGATTTTTATTTATGTCCACCGAGGATGTTTTTCTGCATAACACATCGGCAAAATCATTTGGCTGCACGTTTTAAGTTTAGGATTTTTATTGATGTCCACTGAGGATGTTTTGTTGCATAACACATTGACAAAATCGTTTGGCTGCACGTTTTAAGTTTAGGATTTTTATTGATGTCCACCGAGGGTGTTTTGTTGTATAACACATTGGCAAAATCATTTGGCTTGCATAACATATTGGCAAAATCATTTTGGCTGCACGTTTTAAGTTTTTCGCCTGTATTCAAGGTGTTTCATATGCATAGCTGACTCGGCAAGCCTTGATATTCAGTGCATTGTCCTCCGACAGCTCTAACATTACAAATTAATCGAAACAACCCGAGGCACATTTCTCTATCTCTGCAGCTTAAATTATCCACCGCATTTAATCCCAGAACGTAACCTAGAGCAGTTCTCAAATCGTTCACTTTAGCGTTTAAACGACTAGAAAAGATGAAACCGGAAAAGAAAGCGGAGAAGACCCATTTTCTTCAAAGATGTTCGCATAAGCGTAAAACTGCTCACAAAAGAATTCGGCGGAATGTTTACTGAAAGGTAAACAAAACTTCCATGCAAAACTTTCGTGAGCCAAAACCGAAATAAAATGGGCAAATACTTGTTTATCTCTTTTTCAGCCCTTTTATTTGTTGTGTTTCGAGATGAGTGCGGATAAAATGAGTTAAATTCATATTTCTTAACGGTCTTTCCTTGCAAAATGGCGCCTTTTTTTCTCCCTCTCTGCCCTAACGAAGCATGTGATAAAGCCGTGAGCTAAACGGGATAAATGTTTATTTGTATGCATTCATTTCCTCTGAAAGTCGGCTTCCCTACCGCACACTGTCCTCGTTCACACCGCGGGCATTTCGGGAATAATTTTTTGGGACATTAATTTCTTCTTCGGCCATTATGCAACTCGTCTTTGGGGTTGGTTTTGCTTTTTGAAAGAGATTGTGGCGGTTGTTTTCCGTTTTGGTTTTTTATTAAAAATGTTTTTATTGCCTTCTTCATTTACGGCTGAGCCGGAAATGACGAAGCGAAGTTCTTAGCCTCCCCCCGAGGCCTTATGCAAATATTAAGTATCGATTATTTGATTAATATTGCGATGGAATTTTATTCAGCGTTTGTGTGGTTTATTTGTGCCTAAAACGGGTTCGAAATCCCAAAAAGTCATCAAGGCAAAGAGGACTTGTTAAATGTCTTTTACTGCGGCGACAGTTTTTTTCCTTGCATTTGTAGAAAGGCTGTTATGGATTTGTGGAATAAGTGATGCTTATAAAGAAATGAAGGATTTTCACATTTTAAAATACTACATCTTTTTATTTATTTTTTGCGGTTGTATTATTATTCAGATCTTTAATGCATGGTCTGTTTGTTATTTATGTTAGTGTCCTTCTTGAAGTATTAAATGCTTGCTCAGTTCCGTATTTCTACAACTAATATTAGAATTTAGATTATTAATCTTTTTGGATTATTTATCTGGACCAAAATTTTAAAATTGGGATCTTGGAGAAGGATCATAAAATGCTTTTTATAAGCTTTTATTCAACTTGATTGTCGTGTCCTCAAATCTTGAGATCGATTTCTTACCCACTTCCAATCGAGCTACAGCTTGGAAATTTAGCACAGTGGTGGGTTTCCGGTGACAATACAATATTATGCAAAAAAAATTTGCAATCTATACCTATTTTAATCCCCCCAAAAAATGATATTAAAATTTTAGCCCTATATTTGGGCGATATAGTTTGGAACGTGGTAACCTGGTGTTACGTAGGGTTGTAACAACACCACGAACTAACAGAGAATACGCTATACTTCCGGCGCTGAACCGATGAATGACGTAATAGCTCTTGTTTCTACACGTCTTGGGTTTACTTTCTATTAGAATTCGCCAACAACCAGATTTTTTTTTTTTTACTTCGTGTGCGTCAAACGTTTCGCACTCAAGCAAAGAGAGAAAGTTGTGTAAATCGATTCTCTTTTTTTTCTATTACATTGTGGATAACAATTGTAAGTTATCATGCAATATGTTACGGATTTATATTTCAGAAAGTTAATGTCATTAAATCATTTTAAAAATGTAATTATACATATGTATATAATAATTTTAATACGCGTTTTATATTGGAGAATTCAATAATTGAATTTGGTTTACTATGCCTAACATGTCGCGTGTATTCGTGCCAGCCGTCACTAAAATGTAGAAAATAAAATAAAAAAAATTAAGGTATAAGCTTTTATTCAAAATGCGCTTTAAATGAGAAAATACGTTTACACATTATAATTTCGTCAAAATGAACTGAAACGTAAGAAATAATTTTTCTGATTACAATAAAATGCATGGTTCGCGCATTAAAAAAAGAGGGAAATGTCCATCTTATTTTTCCCTTTCTTCATTGTCACAATCATTTCTGGTTGAAGATCATTTCTGCGACGGTAATTATTCAATTCGGTAACTTAGGTAT
>BGPR01000796.1:247472-292824 GCA_013235015.1 Araneus ventricosus | reverse complement strand
GGGACGAGTCCATCTTCTTTTTCCCTTTCTTCATTGTCACAATCCTTTCTGGTGGAAGAAAAAGATCATTTCTGCGACGGTAATTATTCAGTTTAACGATTGGTCGGTAAATGCGGTGCTCCTTAAAAAATGTGTCGCTTTAATTAACTTTGACGCTCCTCCGATATAAACCGGGGTTCAGTGAGAGCCCGGGTTAAAAGAAAACGAGGCGGAAATAGAGGGTTAGGGGGAGAGAGCAAAAGGAAAAATGATAAGTTTTACGTGATTAGTGGCAACGGGAGGATGGATTTACTTTTTGCTTTGTTGTTGCGGGAAATTCCAGTGGAAATAAAGTTTTCTTGGATTGCTTTGGTACAATGATTGGTGGGTGAAATGAAGAGAGAGATGCTAAATAATGGATGTTTTCGTAAGGTTACGTAAAGATTGAAATGGTAGATATAGGGGAATTAAATGGTTTTATCGGTTTTCGTAATGCCGACTGTTTGCTTCATTAAAAACTCTATTTATAAAGCAGATGAAAAAAGTCGTTGAACGAAGTATTGCCGTTTTACTTTGATTTAGTGCTTTGCTTAATTCTGTTGCTTGTATTTTTTTTTAATATCTTAGCAAAATGAAGTTAACCGGTAACGAATAAGATATGACATGTGGTGTAAATAATGGTGTGTGAGATTTAGCTTAGAATGTCCACATAATTTTAATTTAACCGATATCCTTTTGTATTTATAGCGTGTAGATAGAGGTCATTTTAGGTGATTCCATGAAATGATAATGAATAATTTTGTATTTATTCTCAATATTGTTATTGGATTCGTATAATCACTATTTTTATGTATTATTTAGAAGCAATGAAATATTAAAGATGCTGCTTTGACGAATCTAATTCCAAAATTCTTCACCGTCATCTTGCTTAATGAACAAATTTAAGATGGATCGTTCAATGTTCCATTTCGAATGAAAAATAAATCCATCCATTTCAAAAATCATCGAGGAATCCAGCTCCACTATTTAATTTTAGTTAAACATGGTATGGTATTCCATATGGTATTCAGATTTCATCGTTCCTGTTTTGCCTGTCAAACTGAAAGCGATAACAGTCTTGGCAATGAACGAGTTTTCTGTTTTGTTTATTTGCGGTAAAGTAGGTTTTCCGCTGGGTCTATCAACTTCCAGTGATAATGTTAAGTCAATAGGAATCTACAAAATTTCAACACTCTGTTTGAAGATATTAATTAATGTTTAAAGTGGAGTTTTTTATTGTTATGCCTTAAGAATACTTTGGAAATATTAAATTTAATGTTCCTATTGTTGTAGCGCTCAGTGTTTACTTAAAATAAGAGCCTAATTTTGTGAAAAGGCTGCCATAATTGTTCGTTATCGCTGTTTTTTGGTGACTTCTAAGGCTTGTTCGGCCGTTAAACTTTTAAACATACGATTTAGATAATAACTGGCGGTTAAGTTTTTAACCAAACGATTTGGCTAATTGCAATCATTCTATTTGAAGTTGAGCTGTTTTAATAGCATTTTTTAAAACCGATTTAAATAAAAAGGTTTGCTCGAACTCAAAGAACACAAAATTCCATGCTTTGTGTACGAAAGAAAGAGCAGATTCGAACTTGGCGCTTGATTCAGTATCCAAATGGATTTGGCGATAACTTAAATCGGAGGGTTACCAGAAAACGGTCTGTGAATTTAAAATAAACAAACCAGAAAACTCGTCCTTATAAAAGGAATGTAATAATTATGCATTTAATTTTCCTTCTTATTCATTGAAATAAGGGGAAAAGATGAATTTGTTTCAAACATACTTTTCTCTTTATTTCGTTAAAATTTCGTCACAAATCTATTGTTTAAACTTTATAAAGTTAAATATTTGTCCGAATTTTCCGATATAAAACTCGCAGTTGCCGCTGGCTTTTATTGTAAATGCTGAATGGTTTTCCCGAGCGAACTGACAGGCAAAATTTACAAAACTTGACAGTGAAATAGAGCAAACGCTAAAGATCCTTCATGAGGGAGGATTTATTTGAAATAACATTTTAGAGAGAAAGATGTTTAAAGTTGAAGAATAGGATAAACATTTAAAAGAGTATTGGAAACAAAGCATGATATTTGCTGTTTGTTCATATTCATAACTTTTTTTAAAAAAAAATATCGTATTTTACGTCATGAACAAAGAGAATATATTTGGTTTGCAGACTGAGTTCACGAAGGATTTTATCTGAGTTAAGAAACGCTGATCAGTTCATTCATTAGCCCCCTAACCTTTTTTCTCTCGAGTACCCCTTGATTACTTTTTTTATTTTTCGCGTACCCCCTGTCCACCCCCAACCAGCCGTCTATGCAAAGAACTTTTTATCAATAATGTTAAGGGCTTAGGTTTCGATTAAGAGTCAAATGACTCGAATTAATAACATTTGCTGGAGTTACTTTTGTTTTTACATTTTTAATCCATTTCTACAATAATATTAGTTCAACGCCAAAACAAATGAAAGCCGGATTGTAACATTTTCGCATAAGCTTATAAGGACAGATACAAATATTACACTTCAGTATATCAATTCAGTATATTCAATATTCAACTACAGTAGAGTCTCCCTACAACGAAATCTCTCGACAACGAATTTCTCCCTATAACGAAATTTTTAATCGGAATGTTAAATAACATTCAAAATATTCTCCATATAACGAAGTGGTTTTCTCCCTATAACGAATTTTTTCAGAGGTTTATCTTTTCGATTTTTGTCATTTTTGAAGAAAGTTGATAATTTCTGTGCAATCAATTCGCTCACACGTGTCTGTTTCTGGAACCACTCACTCTTAAAATGTGAAAATTTTTCTGAAAATTTCATATCACGAAATATAAAGCTATGTAAAATAACGGAATTTTTCATGTAAAATAAACGTAAGTACATACTAGTACATATTATTCTCTAAATTGGTGAATTGTCTCAACTTTTGAGCATTTTATTTATACAATAAAAATTAGCATAATTTTAGCAATTTTATAATATATATTGCCTCATTTTTAATTGAAAATCATAATTAAATACATTTGAACTTATCGCACCTATTGAAAAGTTTGGAACATTTACTTAAATAACTGGCAAAAATCTCTAATCTCCGCATAACGAAATTTTCTCTATAACGAATTTTTCAATTGGAACCAAGCGATTTCGTTATAGGGAGACTCCACTGTAGTTATTAAATAGCAAATATTCACTTGCGGAAATAAAATTCTGTCACTTTTTTAATCCCTTATTTTTTCTTGTGTCCGCTATTACTAACTTTGATTTCGCTTACACCTAACTAGTCCTTCGCGTACCCCCAGGGGTACGCGTACCACCAGTTGGAAACCTCTGCGTTAGCCTATTGGCAATTACTCATTCATCATGCATGCATCGAATCTATTTTAAACTAAAGTAAAATCAGTTCATTGGCTGATGTTAAATTCAATAAGAAATTTACTCGGAATTACTTGTATCATCTCAAGTGTTCTATGGCAACTTAGTTGATCCAAAACTACAATACATTCCTGAAACAGGTTTTATCATCTAATTAGATGGCATAGAAAATAAAACAATTCATTGGTTAAAGTCTGATTGTCTTTTTAAAAAGTGCGCTAACATAAGGTTCTCAAATATTGTAAAAAAACTAAAATTTCAAGTGGCCTTTAAATATGCCATCCATAAAATAGGAACCTTAATGATGATAAATGAATATCTTTTAACGTGATAATAACGATAACCGAAATTCTTTAATCGTGTATTTAATTTTCATTTTATGATATTTGGTTCCCAAATCATTGCTAACAGTCGATGATTAAATCGTGAAATGCTTTTCTTGTTTTAAGCGAATGCATTTTTCAGCTAAGGATTTGGTCAAATTCGTGCTATAAACGGGTGTTTCTCTCACGAGTTTTGCTTATCATTCCAATACATGGCGATTAATTAAGGCAATATGCATTTCGTAGATATTCCGATATCTCTAATCTAGGATTTGATGAGGTTTTAGACGTTTCTGTAATGTTCAAAATGCACTGTGTACAATCTGATGCTGTCTTTAAAAAATACGAATCATGACTTTGCTATCATTTATTTGAAATAGATTAATTAAAGCGGTCTGCATTACGCAGATGTTCCATCTAATAGGTCTTCTATGCTCACCATTGATAAAAACCGTTTTAGTCTGGTGAAAAAAAAATATTTTGAATCCGAAGAAAGTAGTAAAACACTGCATTACATAAATAATAATGAATTTTTCATCAATAATATATATTGATAAAAGTTGTTTTCAAAAACAATTACAAACACAGTTTAATTTCTGTCTTTTACTTTATATCTAAGATAATACACTTGACAGACTGAAGTATGTTTATCTCAGCAGAACAAAATAAAATATTGAAAAATATTTGACAGATATTTTCAACATTTTTTAGTGTGGGATCAATTTATTCTCTCATATGATACACATCAAGCACGCCTCGCCCATTTCGGAATCCATAGAATTCACAGAAAGAAAAACTGACGTGACTTAACCTACTATTACATGGCGGACGGAAGTGAGATTCTGAATGTGACCCCCGTAGGTTGATATTTTGCCATCGTGCATGAGAAATTTCTCGGGACAATCTTGATAATTTCTTTTTCTATTTTCTTATCAGTTTAGTTATTCTAATTTTAATGGAACATTTTAAAATTAGGATAGCTTTATAATTTTTTTGCTTTATTGAATAATCCAATAGAAACACGCTGGTCGTGGTTAGTTTTGATGTGCTACAATCTTTCCGATTCCTCTTGTAATCAAGACTTACAATTTTGGAAACATTGAACAATGCTTTAAAAAAAAAAAAAAATGCATATCAATCCTCGAAAATTAATCGGGTTTTTTTTTTTTTTTTTTGCTCTTCCTTAATAATCTATCTAACGACTGAAAATTAGACGCAAGAATGCTTGTATCGCAATTATTTTCCATTATGCTATTCAATAAATCCAAAAGTGGGGAGAGCTATACGCATTTGAAACAAAATTCTTTAATCCTTTGTTGCTACACATCCCATAACTCTTTAATTCAAGAATTCAACATTCTTTAAATCGTTTAATTCGATTTTTAATCCGGATCGCGTCTGTATGCAAGACACTCAGAGTATAATATTAAAAATGGTAATAAAATTCTGAAATAAATAAATAAATATTCTATGTAACTTAGTTTTTTTTTAAAAATGAAAGCTAACTAGTACATAGAAATATTCTAATAATCTATCTAACGACTGAAAATTAGAAGCAAGAATGCTTGCATCGCAATTATTTTCCATTATGGTATTCAATAACTCTAAAAGTGGGGAGAGCTATATACATTTGAAACATTCTTTAATCCTTTTTTGCTTCAAATCCCATAACTCTTTAATTCAAGAATTCAACATTCTTTAAATCGTTTAATTCGATTTTTAATCCGGATCGCCTCTGCATGCAAGACTTTCAGAGTATAATATTTAAAAATGGTAATAAAATTCTGAAATAAATAAATATTTTATGTAACTTAGTTTTTTAAAAATGAAAGCTAACTATTACATTGAAATATTCTAATAATCTATCTAACGACTGAAAATTAGACGCAAGAATGCTTGCATCGCAATTATTTTCCATTATGGTATTCAATAACTCTAAAAGTGGGGAGAGCTATATACATTTGAAACATTCTTTAATCCTTTTTTGCTTCAAATCCCATAACTCTTTAATTCAAGAATTCAACATTCTTTAAATCGTTTAATTCGATTTTTAATCCGGATCGCCTCTGTATACAAGACATTTAAAGTATAATATTTAAAAATGGTAATAAAATTCTGAAATAAATAAATATTCTATGTAACTTAGTTTTTTAAAAATGAAAGCTAACTAGTACATTGAAATATTCTAATATAATTTTATAATTTTTTTACTGGACTTTGAATGCGTTCATATTTAGTTGCCCGCTGTGTTTGGTATTAATCATTGTGCATCTGAAAAAAAATTTCTAGAGCTTATAGAGAAAGAGTATTAAAAATGTACTGCAATATTTCTTTCTTTTAATATCCAGTTGTAAACCGCTTAAAAGTGAATTTTCTTCGCTACAAGAAGGAAAGCGTTTTCCCAAATTTAAAATAAAGTAGATGTCACAATGCAACATGGCGTTCTGCGAGACCGAATATTTTAAACGCGGCGTTTCAACATATTAAAATTGCTTACCTCACACGGCATATGTAACAGGCAACATAGGGAAGAACAAAATTCGTGCCCACCTATCGCTCTCCCCACTTTTTAATCTTCGCCGAACACCGCTCGGCTGCTTGTGGGAAAATGAAGAATATGCTAATGAGATGTATTTATGAAAACTCGACGCAACAGAGAAGTAGACTTGCTTTCGGGTTCGCGTGTCGAAAATTGCGTTTTTGCTGTCATCGTCTCAAACCCCTGCCCGGTCTTGGCGTGGCCCCCATTCTCATGCCCGGCTCCATTATTCCGAAATTAAATTATTTTTCAAAGTGAAGCCTGTCCCATAAACAGCAACTTTGTATCCGTGAAAATCACCTACTTGGTACTCCATTACTTCTTCTTGAGGCAGGGGGTGGCCGAAGGTGTGTGTGCCCCCTTTGGGGCAACCTTAGCACGACAGCGGTAGCCTTACCGAACAGCTGACCATTAAGACACATTCCGGACACGCGATCACCTACTTGTAGCATGTCAGGGCAGCCGGGACAGGCAGGAATGAGAAGTAGATGTTATTTTTCAAGTGAGTGGAAATATATCGCCCACGTCGAGCGGAATGAAGCCGCAACAAGGGAAGCCATATCTGGCCATTAAAAAGGTGGACGCAACTCGAAGTGCCTCCGCCTATTTTCTGCATTCCCATTTCCATTCTAATTTGTCGAGCGGAGCGGCGTGCTCATAAACTTAATCAGTTACCAGGGAAACCCAAGGGCGTACGCTTTTTGCTTCTGAACAAACACTGCGGTCAGCCTTTATCATTATTGTAGCAGCCCCCTTGAGCATATATGTATATGTAGAGGCTGTTAATGGTCTTGCCACGCATATTATTGCAGCTCCTTGTTGAGTTCGCCCGGCTCTTTAAAAGCGCCAATCTATATCGGTGGGTAATTATGACCCTCCCAGTGTTCTCGGTCCACAATTAGCAGTCTGGTAATCGCCCTGCGTGCGTATATGAGACAGATTTTTTTTCCTTCTCTTTCTTCCGAGACGGAAGGTTTTCATGCGAGTGGGGCTTTGAGTGAAGTTTCTGTTTGCTCAGGACTTTCTTTAATTGACGAGCTTGTTTCAAAGTGGTGCAAGTCGTGTTTTCTTCAGGAGTGAGCGAAAGGTTAAAAGAAGGAAGACTGGCAGAAGATTTTCCAGAATAGTTTAATGGATACTTTTTTCAAGTTTTTCGTAATGAAATTGTCGGTGGTTAGTTTTTTTTTATTCTTATGCTTTTTGACAGAGAACTATGTAATTCATCTGATGTATTTCAGGAGAGAAGAGACTTCTCTATAATCAGTGTTAAGTGAACAGTATGCAGTAAACCTAGAATGACCATATCGCAGCAGACGCAATACGTGTTTCTCCAAATCTGAATGCTGTGAAAAGATGTCTATGACATTTAACTACATTCATTTAGTTTTAATGCAGTGCTATTTGTGGGAGAGAAGAGACTTCTCTATAATCAGGGTCAAGTGAACAGTATGCAGTAAACCTAGAATGACCATATCACAGCAGACGCAATACGTGTTTCTACAAATCTGAATGCTGTAAAAAGTTGTCTATGGCATTAAACAACATTCATTTAATTTTAATGCAGTGTTATTTGTGGGAGAGAAGAGACTTCTCTATAATTAGTATCAAGTGAACAGTATGCAGTAAACCTAGAGGGACCATCTCACAGTAGACGTAATACGTGTTTCTGCAAATCACAATGCTGTAAAAATATGTCTATGGAAATAATCAACATTCATTCAATTTTAATGCAGTGCTATTTGTGGGAGAGGAGAGACTTATCTATAATCAGGGTCAAGTGAACAGTATGCAGTAAACCTAGAATGACCATATCACAGCAGACGCAATACATGTTTCTACAAATCTGAATGCTGTAAAATGATGTCTATGTCAGTAATCAATATTCATTCAATTTTAATGCAATGCTATTTGTGAATATAAGACCGATTTTGGTTTCTTCTTACGAAACAGAAGGTTTTCGGATCATACGCGTCGAGTTTTGAGTTTGCTCAAGACTTTATTTAAAGAGCGAGTTTCCAAGTAGTGTAGGTCTTGCTTTTTTGAGAACTGTGCTAAAAATTAAAAGAGGAAGAAAAACAGGGGGAAAGGTTTCCGAAAATAGTTTAACAGAGAAACTTTTGTTTTCAGTTTTTCTCTCTTTTTTTTTGTTATGAAGATGCCTGTGTGGTTTTATTGATATGGATGTTGACAGATAACAAGATAATTCGTCTAATTTATCTTAGGACGGGAAGGATTTCTCCATAATCAGTGACCGCAGAAGTGTACAGTATGTGTAAAGCATCCGAGATGTAAAACGTATTTCTACGGCTTTACATTCTAAATAACGATCTCTACGAGATTAAAGACATTAATTTACTTTCAATGCAGAGTTTCATTGTGCAGGATATCTATTTCTGATGTTTAAAACTGAATGCTGTTCAAACTTGTCGATTACAGTAGATACGGTCAATACGCGACTCTGTCTTACTGTTATGCACATTTGGTAGTCATCAGGGCAATTTAACTCGGGTAATTCCAGAGTCTTCTGTAATTTTAAGCACAATAGAGTTGTCATCAGGGCAATTTTCTGGTGGTAATGATGTAACGTGTAGCTTTCGAATATTGAACTTGCGTTATCATGGGCTAAAGGACTTGACTTACACCGTTATGACTATTAACCCAATTAGTTAATTAACGAAAATGACACGAAATGTCTCTATTTGGAACTTTGTAAACTCCGATGCTCGAAAAAATTTCACATCGTGTGAATTTTGCGAAGCGAGAACTCTGAAGATTTCTATATTTGATTTCGAATATTATCCGTAATTTATCTTTTTAATACGGATAATTTGTAATGAGGCGTTGAAATACGGCTTGTTAGTGTGCTAAAATTACCACATTATCTCAACTTCAACCGAATCAATCTAAATGTCTAGTGGAGTGTGTGATTATGAGGTCAAATCGAGATAAACAGTCAAAAACCGAGACTGTCCCGGCTAATGTGGGTCCTCTGGTCAAGTTTAGGTTTCGTCACTTTCGTTTTGAAGCGACACAAAGGCTATTTTGGGACGGACCTCGTGAGTTTGAATCGCTGTCAGATGACAAAGACTTCGCCTGGGCTGACACGACCTCTCCAAGCTTCCGCACCACACCAACGGGATGACGTTTGGCCCCTTACGTATGATTTAGCGCGCAATAGGCCCAAAGCACAGCGGATCTTCAATGGTATCGTGTTTCGAACTTGGAACCCTCCTGTACCGACACCTTACCACTAGGTCACCGCGGTTCTCTGGTCACTTCACTATTAGCGCTAATGGTAGAAATCACAAGCCGATACACAACGGAAAATAATACATTTGAAGGAATTAAATTTATTAATGTAATGCAAGTTGAAAAGCAGAATTATTCAAAAGCGGATTTTCTCAAATTAAATGTAATTTATATTAATATATGTAATAAAACTGTAATAACTTAATTTTTTAATCTTCTTAAATTATTTTTAATGATACCTTATTTTAAATTGCTTCTACTTCCATCGTAATAAACGCACTGCTACTTTCATTTCCGAGTCACGAGTCTTCCGGGAAAATCCCCTTTTTCAACTTACTATTTAAGCTCGCTGCGATGGTGCAACTTCCTCTTTCTAAAACCATGTAGCCTTCATACCAGACACCGGCTTCGGCGTTGCTTTTTCTTTGTCGCCGGTGGCTGCGCTTTGCGTCGCTTAATACTTTAAGTACGACTTGATATTAATCTCAATTATTCCCAAATCAGCTGAAACCACAAAGAAACTGTTCATCGTTTGTCAACGACTGCTGTCTTCTTTGGGATTGTATTTTTACACTTCACCGAAACCTTGATGTGTTGTGTAAGATATATTGTATTGTATATGTATTGTAAGAGATATAGTTAAGAGATAGTAGAGACTGGGTCGTCTAATTGATAGTTCAGTTTCAGTCACCGGTGACAGATTTCGATTGGCAATGGTTGTCGATCAGTAGAAGCGGATAAGCGTTTTCTGTTTATTTATTTTATTTTTTTAGTTTTTCTTGAATGTCTCGGAAACTTCAGTTTTCACACTACATGTGAATTAACAAATTAAAGAGCGTAAAATTCCCTACAAGTATATATTTTTATTTTTCTTCCAGTTATAATATTTTCGCAGATAATGGGTCTAAACAAATTTTTGATTTTTGGTAATTTACGACCCCCTTGACCACCGAAACGGCGTGTTACCTATCTGAAAAACGCTTTAAAATGCGCTCTCATTTTTTTAAAAAAATTCGTAATTGAAACATTATTAGTTTTTTTAAATTAATTTTTGAAAAGTGTCAAATAATTCCCGGACACCCAATATATTTTATTTATTTTGAACAATTTAATTCTAATATAGGACAATCAAGTGCTTCAAGCCGTGATGCAAACTGGACTGTTCCGACTAATACGGAATGTCTGATCACTTCATAATACGAGTTTGTAGAGGGACGAGACTCATGTTTATATGGAATGCCGCCGTTGAAGAATTAATTCAATTTCAGGAATCATTTTTATTAGATGGCTAAGTTCCACGACACAGTACATTAAAAGGTACAAGATAGAGAAGAACAACAAAAGACAAGTACACAGAAGAAGAGAGAGGCATCATGGGAAAAACCCGGATGGTTCTAGTAGCGCCACCTACCATAAAAAGGAGAAGGCAGTGAATTGCAACTGCTACAAGGTTTTGTTATACGAAGAGAATTAATAAGTGATAACAAAAGAATGAATTGCGTTCTATAATTTTACTCAAAATATGAACAGAAACCTTACCTCAATTTAAAATTCTAATTCATTAATTAAAAATAATTTGCTTAAAGCATGGAAATTAAATTTTAAATATATCACTGTACTGCATATTTAAAATTTATTTTTAAAGTAATCAATATTAATTTAAAAGTTATTAATAAATAAGGATGCTCTTGCTCAACTCGTTATAAAACGAGACCTGAGATTCTCGCACAGTCACTTTCACTTCAAAAATGATGAGCTAATCGAGTTGTCAGTCTGAAAAATGGGATGATTAATTCTGAGGGATAATTAACAACAGCTGAATGGCATGTACCATGGCTCGAACTGCGCCCACAACGATTGCGCTATTAAACAACAATGATGTAGATGCAATAACAGCTGCCACGGACATTGAAAAAGCACACTGTTGTGTAACGAGCTTATTTAAACAGCACACTCACCTGCTTCGTGATTAATTTCAAAATTTCCGACAGTTTAAAAAGTAGATATTAAGATCGGTTTAAAAATACTATTATAGGCCACAACCTGATATAGTCTGCTTTTAGTATAGGATGGGTGTCCTTAATATCTTGTTAATGTTAGATTTCTTAAGAGTTTGATTATTATTAGACCTCATGGCTGTGTTTCTATTTGCGTTTAGGTAACGTTTGTATTTATTCGTAATTATTTATTTGTGGCAACAAATCATTCTATTAACGACTCTGCTTTATGCATGCTTATTGTTCTACTGCAAACGATTAGGGATGAGAACAACCTACCGTTGTTTTTTGTTGTTGTTGTTTCGGTTAATCGGGGTTTTTTTGTCCCTGTTATAGGCGGTTATTTTTAAAAATCCAATAACCGTGTAAAAATCTGTATCCGACGATAGTTTCGATTTTAGGTTCACTTAGACTAAAATTTACCAAGTTATGAAGCTTTGAATTTCATCATCTTAGACCAATCAGCGACAACAGCTTCCTCGAGGCGTCTTTTGGTTGGCGGATTACTGAAAGAGTCTTTATGAACATATAAATATTGACCATTGCATTGATTTCCTGCCAAAACAATACCAATAAAAAAATTTGTCCACAAACAGCGTCTGTTTTTATTTTTTAATAAAAACCCCCCGAAAACCGGTTATTTTGAGCGATTATAACCTCCAAGTTAAACCGGAGGTTAAACCGGAGGTGAAAAACCTGACTAACCGAAAAATTGTTATTTTCGCTATAACCGCCATCCGTACAAACGATTTTTTTTGTTAGTTTCCCATTTGTGGCAGAGTTATTCTTTTAAATGTTATTTGCTCTTAAGTTTATTACGCTATAGAAGAGATTTTATAATTTTTAAAAAATATAACTGGAATAATGGAAATATCAGTCTGCGTATTTTTATTTCAAAACATTCGATATTTTCAGTAGGTTTTCAAAAATTCGTTCTAAGTTTTTCAAAAGCTTGCTGTTACTCTTCTGACCTCCAACAACGTAGAAATCGTTTGTCAATAGAGACAAAAAATGGCGACACACGAATTTAATTTTCGAAGCCTTTGCGGATCTTGATGGATTAAAAAGAGCATGGCATCATGTTACTTCATAGCGAAAGAAAACGTACAGTTAGTTGTAGACGTTTGTCATGTGACTGTGACGTCATATGAATTGCTTCCTTCATTCCATACAGTTCTGCGGGGCACGCTGTTCTAGCGTTGTGTATAAATAGCAATGAACCTTCCATCTGCTATTTAGATGCAATGTTTGCAATTTTATACAAATACTTAAGAAACGAAGTCAATTGCTGTTTTATTTGCAACGTTATAATAATAAAAGTAATTCTGAGCTATAGTCATAATAGGTACATGTACTAGCCCGTGGAAATCGCGGGATGCAGTTAAAAATAGACTAACTTTCATTCCGCGTTATCGTGGGATACGTAGCTGGAGGGTTATTTAGTTGATTTATTTTATAATTTTAATATGACGGTATTCAACATGGACTTTTGGAACCTCAGTGTGGTTTTAGTGCTTTTGTAGTTACGTGTTTTCATTTTAAAACATTTATGTGTTTACATTTTTATAATTAATGTGGTTTTGAGCTTTGAACTGTTGTATGCTCTGCACTCACCTTTTTTCTTTGTGTTTTAATTCACTTTGTGGCTTGTGTTTTTTGTATGTTTTTGATCATGCACTCAGTAAATGGAGTCATCTCTGTAGTGTGCTTTCTTTGAATAAATAGATAAATAATAAATAAAAATACCCGGTATTTGCCACAGAAAAAGTGAAAACAAAAATGGCCGAAGTTGGAGGGCTAAGTTAATTTCTGGATTTCTAGAAATAGCTGAAGTGTTCTTTATTTCTCTCATTCAAGCTCTTTCAATGTCAGAAATGAGAATTAATGTTCGTATTTGTTATACTATTTCTTTTCTGTCGAAAGTATCACTTCTTCATCGAAGTTTGTTGGACAGTTCAGCTTATGATCCGGAGAACTTTGGCAGTGTTGGCGTACAGACGTTGCCTTTCTTTAATTGCGCCCAAGAATTCTCGATTGAGTGAACACAACGTGTGCTAGTAAGTGATAGCAATTTGATGTATTGCCTGGCGATTATTTTTTACTAACTCTCCACTCTGTTTCTCTCCAGCTTTGTTTATGCTCTCTCGATGTTGAGAGTGTGTCTTTGTTATCGATATCGCCTTCCGATTCATTAGCTGCGTTTCTTTATTTGCTGCCTCTTTTGCTTCTTATCGCGGACCAAACACCGTTTTTTGTTTCGTTTTCGTTTCGAAACATTTTTTCACGGATTGGTGACATTTTGATGGATAACGTTTGAGCAACTGAGTTTGAGATGCGCAATGGGCGGTAACTGAGCGCTTGTTGTGGAGGTGGATTAGAAAGCTTTTTGTGCGTGGCAGCACCAAGATTCTAGAATTATTTTTTTTATCTTCTGTTTCTGGAATAAGAAATGAAGAGTTAGTAACTTTTGCATTTTTCTGCGGTATCTCTTTTTCTGGCATTTTGATTTCGAATGCACTTTCTTCCTTCGAGTAAATAAAATATATTTACATTCGGAAAAATTTTTCTCCGTCAGCCATCTTGTAAAATTTTTATTCTCTTTGGATATTGAAAAGATCTTTTCAAGCCCACGTAAAAGATAAGAGGGGAAAAAAGAGCTGCTTGGAATAGCAGTAGTTTTAGATTTCTTTTATCTAAGCCGATACATTTAAAATAAAATTTAAATATCTTATGGCTATGTTTTTATACAATCGTCATTTAAAATGGAAGACAGTTTGATGTATTCAGCTGCAGTTTCAAACTGAGGCATGTCAGTGCAATGGTAATTAATGATTTCTGAATTCAACTTTTAAAAAAACCGTTTCTCTTTAGAAAAAAATATTTCGGTTTCTTTCAGAGCATTGCAGATTTGCTTATGAGGCTTTACCCTACTTTCATATAACAGTAAGAGTGAGCAAACAGTTAAGCTTTTTCTGAAACTCCGATCCTTTTCTCAAGAGACTACATAATTAATTTTGGAATAATGTATCACATGAATGCAACATTTTAAAATCATTTATGACTGGGAAGATCAAGTACTTACTTTTCAGACTTGCAGAGGAGCGAAGTGATGTGTAGTAACTCAAGATTTTTTAGTGATAATTTGTGTTAAAGTTGATTTAGATGCATCAGTTCGTGTTCCTCTGAAAATTAATCTCCAGACTCACATTCACAGTGGCGAATTCTGAATTCGGGTCTGGAGGGGGGAGACTGAGAACATAAAAATTTTGTATCGTCGCGACGAATGTCAAACCTCATGCCTTATGTACATTAAAACACTTTTAACATTACAGACTTTAATCAACTGACAATAAGAATCATAAAGAACACTACAAGACTTTCGATAATTTAATGAAAAATACAATGAAATAACTAGCCAAAAAATGTTTTCGACCACGTTAACGCTACAAGTACAAGTGGAATGACTGAAGCTTCGAGCCAGTCAAGCCAGAAAGCAATGTTGTCACGATTTTTTTTTATTATTTAAAAATAATGAAAATTAAGAACAAACAGTTGTAGTGACTTGAAATAAAAGCAAGAATTTTGGTTTAGCTCTGGGGGGCTGCAGCCTGATGGCCTCCTGGATTCGCCACTGCTTTTATGAAGAATTAACATGGAAAATTTTTGTAATTTTCTATGGGATGCTGAAAGGCTTATCCTAAAAAAATCAAATAAACGAATTATTGTAAGATTTTCCTAGAAAATCTGTTAAATGAAAAATATCATTTAAAAAATTAATTAAACATTTTTATTTAATTTAATTTGACTTGCTTCAAGTTTGTCAGGATGGAATTTTTTAGTTGATTTTTCTGATGTGCCAGAGTTTTGAAATTTTGCCCAATTTTATGTTTTCGGGTTATGTTCTGTGCAATTTTTTTGTTTTGCTATTTTGATAATTCTCAGTTAATAAATTTAATTAAATTTATTTCCGTACAAGCTGCGCTAACTAGTAGCGAGTATGATGACAAGATTCCATAGTATTTATAATAGTGAATCGCAAATTAATAAGGTGCCAACTTTTTTCCAATGAAAAGGACAAATAAATTGAAGGTAAAAAATATTGTAAATTAAAGAAAGATTTTAGTCATTGCAGTAACAATACAGAATACGCAATAATATGATAAATGCGTAATAAAAACATTTGTAACATTATTTATTGTACACTTTTCTAGAGAGGTCAGAATTTTCAAAGGAGGATTATCCTCCCTAAAAGAGTACGGTTGGTCACCTTAAAATTAAATACTTAACACATTCGCCGCGACATACAAATTAGATTCAAGCTCCAGAAACGACAACTGGTAACTTTGCTTGCTCTAGACAATTTATATATGTTACCGGCAATGTGTGAAATGTCGGCATTCTACAGAATACCTAGGTATTTTATAGAATGCCAGGCGTTTTTAGGCAAAGTATGAAATATGAGATTTATTATATACTTTTCCTAGGCATATATAATACTTAGGTATATATAATACTTGTATGTAATACTTAGGCATTCTATAGAATGACAAATGCTGTTTAGGCAATGTATGAAAAATAGTTAATAATAAGACTATTATTTAAAAGGCGTGCATTCCTCAAAAATACAAATGTTATTTAGAAAAAATAATAAGAGTACCATTAAAAATCTTTTATTTTGCTTTACGAATTTTGAATAAAAGTTTTCATATCAAAGTTTATGCCTTTCTTATTAAAGAAAACAAAATAAATTGTGAATCTACTTATTACATCAAGGAAGCACATAATTTAATTTTGAATTGCACTTAACTTTATTTCTTATATAATCAAATCGGTGATTTATTTCATACTTTGCCGGTTTGCCATTCGGCATTCTATAGAATGCCTAGGAAATGTGTGAAATATAAATCGTTTCATACATTGCCGGCTAGTTTTAGGCATTATATACAATGCCTAGGCATTCTATGGAATGCCGGATTTCAAACTTTGCCGGTAACATATACAAAGAAAGTGGATAGATTCAGCATGTCCTATTCTACTTTAGATAAGTTGAAGTCAAATTCTAATGCACAGCAAATTTTCTTGGAAGACGAGTTATCTCGTCCGTAGCAGTGAATGTGTAGAAAACAGAAAATAATTAAAATACAGAAAAAATTTTACTTTTTAGTACACCTATAAAAGTGTTTTTAAAAAACTGTTTTATTAGATTTATTTTATGTTGAGGAACGTGTTAAGGCCGTGCACTTCCTGTGTAACAGTTCTGTCCAATTTCTCAATCTCAGTCACGAAATCTGAGCAATATGAATACATTCCCTGAAAATTACCAGGCTAATGAGGGTTAATGATGTGAAACTTCATCGTCCACGTCTGGTTCATGTTTTCAATTTCCGCCAGCACCTGCGCAGCAAAGAATAAAATTAAAAATAGATTGTCTAAGCGATAAAGAGTTGAGGTAGGAGCTATCTGCGGTTAAAATTCAACAGTGTGTTAAATATTCCCTTGTGTGCCGACTTGGCGGAAAGCTCTACAAAACAGTTTACATCCTAAAAATTGGGGTCGTAAAGTTTCTGCATGAACACTTCTTTGCACTCCATGGCCTCTTTTTGGGTCTTAAAGTATCTAAATGCAAAGATTTCATCCTATCTGTTGAATCTGGAATTAAAGAGAAAGGGATTCTAATTGTTTCAAGTGCTTTTGTCTCTCCTAAATTTAAAAGCGGGATTCATTTAAGCAACAAAGTGTCTTTTTAAGATCAAAGGTGATGAATGTTGAAAGCAAATGAGCAACGGTTGGCACATTCTGCTTCTCGGATGGCGGGGCGAATGATTTTTATCTTTTTAATTAATTTAGATTCTTGTTTAAAAATAGCTTTGATGTCAGGTATATGAGGGGACAGAAATCTGGGTTTTCGTGGATTGATTAATTTTACCATCATTCAGCGAGTTTATTTCATTTTAATAATTTAATTTCACTTTTTATCGATATTTGTGTGGAGGAAGCTAAATAATCAAAGCTTTCTTTTAAGCAAATATTTCCAGTTTTTCGTTTTGCCATGAGTTTCCATTTGAAGATAACACTTTCTGTACCGCAGAGAGTTATTCTTTTTAACCGTCTATAATTTTTGTTTTTAGGTAATAATTAGTGACGAAATTATTTCCAGTTACCATCGGTAATAATCTATATTTTTTAATATAAAACTAATTATTTAAATATTTTTAATTGAATTTTTTAAAAATCTATATGAAGATAACACCTTCTGTACCGCAGAGAGTTATTCTTTTTAACCGTCTATAATTTTTGTTTTTATGTAATAATTAGTGATAAAATTATTTCCAGTTACCATCGATAATAACCTATATTTTTTAATATAAAAGTAATTATTTAAATATTTTTTTAATTGATGGGTGGACTTGTACTCAGTTGTTTCTATATTGACTGTGTTGCGTGGTTACGTGAATTATTGCCAATGACTTAAGAAGATACCACAGGGAAAAGACGTGATATTTTGTTACTGCCAGTTGTATAGTCCTGCATATGATCATTGTCAATGACTTAAGAAGATACCACGGGGAAAATATGTGATATTTCTTACTACCAGTTATATAGTCCTGCATATGATCATAAAATACTGTTCAGCAACGGATTCCGAGACTACCACATTTGGAAGATTTTACACCGGAAAGGGGTGTCAGGCAATGAGTCATATGAGTGCATTTCCGGAGTTCTTTGTTATATCACGCTCAATAAAATGTAAACATCACCCTTCCATTCTTCACCTTCCCCCTATTTTGATGAAAATAACTCCGCCCTGCGCATGTGCAAAAGCGCGGAGGGTTTCCGAATCCGTTGCTAAACAACAGTTGAAAGTCGTTGTTGACACCTGCCACTTCCTATTTCAATGTATCGTGTCGTCATGTATAAATTTCTCTATATTTTCCACGTTACCAGTCCTGAGTTACTACAGAGCAGAGGCATGTCTAGATGTTCTTTGTTTTAAACTTTGCGTTTGAAAATGCCTCTTAAGCCTCTAATATTCTTGAAACTGTTGATAATTACATGTTGATAGTAATGTAGGCGGTCATCAGGTAGGCTTAGTGATTGATTCCATAAATGAATACACAGTAACTTTAACTATTATATTATGCAGAATTAATATTACAGTTTGAAGAATCATTATTTACAATTAAGGTATTTACAAATGAAATAGTTCGTCATAAAATAGGCTTTTGGATGGCCCATCGTCGTCTTTAGTCTTTGTCAGTGAAAAAAAAAAAAACCCAACATCGTTTATGCGTCTTCCACCGCCTCGTCGTCTCTTCTGTTCTCCGCAGCTTCATTCTCTGACGTCACTGGCGATGGCAGCGCCATCTGCAGGTACTCGGCTGCGGCTGGTGGCACACAGTAATAAAGTTTGTTATGTTGGAGATATAGTACATTTTTCTCTACAACTGCTCAATCGACGATTTAAAACAAATGCTGTCATACCGCCACCTCTAACAGTCGCCAGCAATTTAATCGTGAGTTATTATTATGTGTAATGAAATCAATATTTAAAACACAAACTTTTAATTTTATGTAGCTCTTTTCAAGGCATTAAAACACATTTGCGTTATTCACTGGTAATGTGGTGGCTGGTAGTGTGCTTATGTAAGATCCTGTTTACACAAGGGTAATCGTTAGCTACAATAGTAGGCCATCTGATCCCAGCGAAATCTGACGTGAAAGACATTCCCATGCGTAAAAAAGACGAGACATCGGCAAATCGTTGGCCAATCCATAATCCCATAGTCCAAGGTCTGCTCATGCATGTGACCGTGACTTCAGATTGTCGACTGGTGACAAAATATTGTTGGAGTCGCCTGGTTTCCTACTGCGGTCAACGATTGTCCCTGTGTAAATTTGTGTCTGCAACAGCATATACCATTCGCCATAGCTGATAATCTTGAATAATTTTGGGGAATCAAACGATCAGCTTGCAGTTAGAAATTTTGAAATGAGCATTTTTGGGCAGTTCAATGAAGCTGTGGTGTCTTGGCATAGGTGTGACAAAATAAATGCAAAGCTTAGGTTGACCACAGCTTTAATTTAGAGAACAATTCTTGCATAGCAATCTTGATTAATTATTTATATACAAGTTTCGATCAGTTCATTTACAGTTCTAGGACGTTAAAGTTCAATGGAGTCGTAGTCCACCAAATAAGTCATTCAAAACCGGATGGATAGCTTCCACCTATGAGCGTTATAGCCTAAACACGAGACTACAAGGAGTGCTCGCAATTCACTGTTCGATGAGCCGAGATCTCGGAATAAGGCCGATTTCTCAGAGATCGTTGTCTAATTCCGAATTTTTTCGGGACTTATATTCGAGCTGATCACACAGATCTTTTCTGCGCTCCGGAATCTGAAAACCAAGTTCGAGACTCCTCAACCGGTTCTTCACCGCCCTCCTCGTTCTGAACTCAACATTCCGTTTTTATCCCATACCTCAAGGGGTGGGGCTCCGCCTTCCTTTCACTCCACTGGATAATCGTACTCCCGGGCGACCAACGACTAACCTTCCATGTTCCCAGTGGTCAAATCCGACCGTGGGGAAGGTTCTTGGGTTTTGCCACCACAGGATCTATACAGGTGTGACATGAAAGAGTACCACTAATCTCCTCAAAGCCGACCCCCGAATGCACTCTCTGACAGATATTGATTCATCTGCATTGTGGTCGCTTTCTGCGTGAAGCTATTGCTCTCGCGAATGTCTCTTTAATGACCACCAGGTGCAGCTGTCCTGCGGTCTGCGACTGACATGAAAGGAACTGGACTCTTTTCTCGTGGGAACTGAGCTTGCGGGAAGGAAAAACGGCACAAAGCATATATTATTTAAAAGTACAGATATTGAAACAAACCCTAAAGGTTTCTAAAACGCGCATTTGTTTGGATTTATCTTAATGTGAGAACTGAACTCTGTCAATAAACGTAACATAGAATTAATTTTAAAGCCTTTACCATTTAACCCTTTGAAAGAATCGTGGCTTATTAAAATCTAAACGCCCATACTTAAGCTACTGTTAAAGCTAGCTAGCCTTAATACATAATTTTAAAATTGATTTACGACTTTAAATGGTTGGTAGAATGTGATATGTTATCTGTTCAAGGTTCTCTTTTTATTATTCTAGATTCATAAAGTATGAACATACTGTTATAAATACGAACATTATATCATATTTTGCTTGCTATGATTTCCCATGTTAGTTACTGAGATCTATAAATGTCACTGGCACGCCACGCCTTAGTCGTTACGTTTTGGTCATAAAATTTTATGACTTTTGGTGCCACTCTGACATTTCCTTTCATCAGAAAAACAAATTATATTCTGATGGTTAGGGCGATGTTTGAACTTGGGAGCACGTAACACAGGGAGCTGTCGCATAAAGTTCTTTACTTTTGATGTGCTGATGAGACTTCCAAAACTGCCAACCTCTCTCAAGCTTAGACACAACATTGGAATAAGATGAAAAGTTTTATTGAAATTTCATAATGGAAGTCGATTTCTGTAGAGGAGGTGTGATCTGTTTATTTTATTACTTTTTTATCCTTGGTTTTGGAAGTTTTGCTGCTTTACAGTTTCGATATTGCTATTGAAAGACTTCTTTTTTTTTTATTTTTCGTATAAAAGAAGAAAAAAAGATTTTACCTTTATGTTACTGAGAGCATACACTGTTTGTTCTTAAGATTTCGTTTCAGATAAGTCTGTGGCACTACTTTTTCAAAAAAAGTCATTCTCTTAATTTTATTATTTCTTTTTCTATTTTTATTTTATCGATTTTTTTATTAGAATGTGACATTTATTCTTCGAACCGTGTTTTTCTTCAGCAAAAACTCAATTATCAGCAGTTTCCTTTAGAATTATATGTATATTGTATGTTCTCGGAGTCCGAAACCCTCCGCGCTTTTGCGCATGCGCCAGGCGGAGTTATTTTCCCCCAAATAGGGGGATTTTTTATTCCCCAATGTATGAGAGGAGGAAAAGCTAAACCAGACGTAACTTGACCTTTTTCTGTCATATTTGTATACGTTTTTTTTTGCTGGAGGATTTTCTTTTGACGGTTTGCAACGGTAATTGCTTTTTAAAAAAGAAGTATCGGAAAAACGAACTAGAGTATTTTCAAAGCATTAATTCAGTCTTAATTTGTAACATTTTTTTACTATTATTTAATTAAAATGGATATCTTTTTCCTTTTTTTTTTAAATAGACGAAACATTCACCTCTACAACATATGTATTTAATAACGATTCTTCAAACATTTTTTTAATCACAAGGAGTACGAAAAAGAAATGGTGACTATAATTTTTGGGGGGCTAATATATGCACAATTACTTAAAGCTTGGAATGCTGTCTTTGTTTTTTTAACCTTCGGATGACCAAGTGGGGTCATAAAATGACCCCAATGCCAGTTTCTGCCGAATATTTAATTTAAAAAAAATTGAAGTGCTTTCAATATTTTTATAGCTGAGTTTTACACGGTTCTGAAGTTATCGCTTACCCCATGAAAAAAATAAATGCATAAAAAATTAAATTTTGATTTGTCAGAGCGCAGTCGGTGCATTGTATGTCCTAGAACACTCTAAATGTGGTAATTGCAATCGATTTGTTTGCAAAAATCGTGTCAATATCAAAACAACAACAGTATGTCATGAGTGCAATAATCAAAATGATGAATTAAGTTCAATTGAACATTTTATATTCGAATCCATAATCCTAATATGAATTAATCATCATTTTATTTTTGAAGTATTTTGTTCCAATTATATTGCATTTTCTGTTATTTTTTTCTATGGCTGCAACTCTTGTATACAGTCGACTCTCGTTATAACGACCCTTTGCATTCCACAGCAAAAGGTCTTTATAACGAGTGGTCGCTATAGTGGATATAATTAAAAAATGTACACATGCACGCTCAGCAGTTTCGTAAAAATAGGCTATTTTTGAAGAGATTCCAACTAAATACTCAAATTATTTTTCATCATTGGATTTAAAAATAAAATTTTATCAATTAAAAATAGATTTTAAGGTAGAAAATAAAGGAATTTTGGAAAAATACCGAGAATAGTGTCCGCTGAATTCGGACGTTCTATTGGGATTAGACGACACTGGACGGTCGTTATACCGGAAGTAAAATAACATAGAGTGCATAGGGAAGCACAGTTGGGGATTTTATCACTGGTCTTTATAATGGAATGGTCTTTATAATGTGTGGTCGTTACAACGAGCGTCGACTATATATTATTAAATCTTATATATATTATTAAATGATTTTAAAAGCTGAGTTTTGGGTTTTATTTGATATGGTAAATAAATACGAGTTTTTTTTAACAATGGGGTTACAGAATGACCCGACTTGGCCTTTTATGTTTAAAATTTTCACCTGGTCATCCGAAGTATCAATTAATATATGAATATATATTGAAATTCTTTTATTTGATAAATATTAGTAATTAATAATTTTTGCTTATTAGTATGAAACCACGTGTTTTGCAAAAATTTTCCAGCTCCCATGACTGTTTGATCCATAGTTTCACAATTCTTGTATTAAATAATTCATTCTCAGTCGTGAAACCACTTTTTGAGTACAGATTTTTAATCTGCAACAAGTATTACTTTATAATTAATAGAAATGAAATCGACCGAAATATTTTGATGGGAACTGAAATTTTCTCCGATTTTCAGTTAACGCTTAAATAGTTATTTTTTGATAAATATTAGTAATTAATAATTTTTGCATATATTAGTCTGAAACCATGTGTTTTTTCAAAAGTTTTCCAACTCCCATGACTGTTTGATCCATAGTTTCACAATTCTTGTATTAAATAATTCATTCTCAGTCGTGAAACCACTTTTTGAAGTATAGAAAAGTTTTCCAGCTCCCATGACTGTTTGATCCATAGTTTCACAATTCTTGTATTAAATAATTCATTCTCAGTCGTGAAACCACTTTTTGAAGTACAGAATTTTAATCTGCAACAAGTATTACTTTATAATAAATGGAAATGAAATCGACTGAAATATTTTGATGGGAACTGAAGTTTTCTCCGATTTTCAGTTAACGCTTAAGTACCCGTGGTCGGAGCGTAAAGTTTTTGTTATCTCGTAGTCAATCGAATCTTTTTCAAAAGTTTTGTCAGCCGAGTGTGAAAAGTATGAATCAGTTAAAAGACATGATATCTGTCCAAAGGTAAGACTGGAAATGAAAAAATAAAATAAAAAAAAATGTCTCGCTCTTCATTTAGAATAAATGTCTTTAAAAAAATCTGGAAACTTTTCGAATAATTTATTTTGAAAAGAGCACGATTTTCTTTCTTTCGAATGCTACCATTTTTTTCTCCCTTCCTGTCTGCAAAATTTATTATTTCGTATTTTTTTTAAAAGATGGCAACTTAGCTGGAAACAGAGATTCCTGTCCTCTTAGGGCTACTTATTTCGCTTCAGTTCACGAATAAAAAATGAAACGAAAAACAAGTTTTATTTATTTTGTTTCTACGTAACCGGTGGCATTATGTGCAAAAGTCTTTTTTTTTCTATCGAATGCCTCAGTGAGCATTCAGAATAGAAGAGGAAAAACGTTTCTTTTGTTTTCTAAGTGAACAAACAAAGGAGAATATGGAATTGAACTTTTTCAAAAGAACCAAACATTACTTTTCTGGGGATCTGGATGATGCAGAGATTGTACAATAACGTTAGAAAAACGAATTTTAATTAATAATTTATAAAATATTTATATATTTTTTCCAAAACTTTTTAAATAAAATACTTTTTTCTGTATGCTGTTCAGTTTTATTTATTTTCCTTTGTTGGTATAATGGAAGCGATTCCTTACTCGAAAATTTAGGTTAAAGGTTTGAATCAGGGTTGCCATATTTTCCTTTTTAAGGCCAAATTATGGAAATTTGGCCTTTTTTGAAAGCCCTTGGCCTTATGAATTTTCATTTGGCCTTAAATTCATTTTTGGCCTTTTTTGGCTTTATTTTCATTATTGACTTTTAGAACAATTTTTAATTCGTTATTCTATTGTTTTTAATAAATTTTTGATATTACACATTTCAAATAATATATAATGAGCTGTCAAACGAAATAGATGGTTGACGCGATTTCAAAGTTTGGCGAGATACCGCCCCCTGTTCTTAAGTCTTACCACATTTTTTTCTATGGCTGTCATTAGAATCGCTTTCATGCATCATGTTAAACAGCAAAATTCAGTTAAAAATTGAGAAATTTCATGCTAAATTTAATACAATTTTATGTTCAATTTGCAATTTTATGTACTATTTCAAATTTTATGTACTATTTACATTTTTTGCTATGCCTGTCATTAATAATTGCCGCCATCTTGAAACCATCCAAGATGTCGGATATTTGGCGACTTTTTGGATGGTTAGAGCGATTTCAAAGTTTGGCGAGATACCGCCCCCTGTTCTTAAGTCTTACCCGAAATAGCTCCTGAATAGAACACGGATGTTTTAAATTTGTTTCATTTAAATTTTAGTTTAATAATAGAACATTGAACATATGCCTATCGAGTGGGATTCGTTTTCATGAAGGATGGCTGTTTTTCTAATAGCAAATGACGTTTTCAATCAATTTGTCAAATTTGGCCTTATTTTTAGGCAGGTTTGGCCTTATTTTGCTATTTTGATCTGGCAACTTTTTGAATTATTTTTTTATTAGCCAGTGCCTTCTCTTTTAAACTGTTTTCGCTGTGCTCTCGCATTGTGTTATTCAACTTTGATCAGCGATATTGTCACTGAATCCACAATGAAATCACAAGTGTAGCGGTTACAATCAACTGCCTCCTCCTTTCTATGGTAGGTGGCGCTACTGGAGCCATCTTTTTCCCATGATGCCTCTCTGTCATTCTAGTCTGTGTGCTTGTCTCGTGATGTTGCTCTCTGTCTTGTAACTTTAATGTTCTGTGCTGTGGAACGTAGCCTAATAAAAAATGGTTCCTAAAATTGAATGGATTCTTCAGCAGCACTACACACAAACTTGAGTCTCGTCCCTCTATACAAGTAAATTATTTATGGTTATCCTCTAGAGAGAGAAATATGTGTACTTTTAGCTATAATATTTGAAAAATTGTTTATTTATCTGAAACCATTCATTAAAATACTACAAAACTTCATTTATATTGCGTCCTATGTTTTGGTAAATGTAGTAAAGTAGTTTTTTTCCTGAAATTCTCTAGGGAAAAAGACTCCTTGTGTGCGAACAAGGCAGTGGTAATTTATTTGTAAATTTGTACGAATTTTCTGTTTAAAAACAATTTTCAATCCATACAGCTCTGTAGTAGTTTTCGGTTAGGTTTTTATTGTAACTGCAAACGAGTCTTTGTTTTTAAGTAAATATTTATTTAAAATACAAAAAAAAGGGATTGAATTAATGGGTATAGATGTTTCGAGTTCGGTTTTGATATTCGTTTTTCCACATAGCATTCGAATATCGCGAGAAAAAAAAATCGCCATTTAATAGAAATAGTGTATAAGTTTTAATGGAAAAGTCTTTTTTTTTTTCTCCCCTTTCTCTACATCGGAAAGAAACTATACGAAGTGTAGTAGCTAATTTCCATTAAATATCTTTCACATGCATCTGCTTCTAAAAAACTACGTTTACTTTTCGAAACAAATTTGTTGATAACTGTTTTTCTTTCTTTTTTTTGTGTAAATAAAAAGCTCGGTCGTTTGTTTGTTTTCTTTCTGACAAAACCATTATTTTTTAACAAATGCGCATTTTTTCAGGGTTCGTACGCGTCCTTACAAGTCCTTAAAAGTCCTTACTTTTACATTTAGTCCTTAAAAGTCCTTACAAATCCTTATTTTTATGCCCCATTTTTAAAAAGTCCTTGAAAGTCCTTACTTTTTGCCACCTCAGTTAGAGCAAAATACATGCAGTATTTAGAAAGTAAAAGATCCAAAGAAGAGACTGAAAGAAAACAACTGAAACGAAAAGCTCTAAGAGGAAATAGATTTTTTAAAACAAAAGAAAATGTTCCAAACCAAATACACCAAACAAATGGGGAAGCAAATGATTTAGCTGATGAGGCTGAAAAATCAAAGGACTTAAATTTATTGATTCAATCGCATGAACCAAGAAAAACAATTACTGAAAAGAAATTAAAATAAATACCTTAGATTTAAAATTGAATGAGAAACGTTTGGAATTAAAAGATATTTAATTTGATTACCAGTTTTGCGTTTTTTTTCATCAGTTTATTAGCTTATATTTTTAAGAGTTTTTATTGTGTTAAATTTGTAATGTATCTTCTATGTTTTATATTATACTTTATCATCTAATAGGTTGAATTTGCAAAAATGTGACATTTTATTTAAAAATGCGTGTGACAATTCGTTAAGTTTATTCAATTTAGAGGTCCTTATTTTTTGGTTTTTTTAGTCCTTAAAAGTTCTTGCTAGTCCTTGATTTTCTTTTAAGGAAATGTGTGTAAAAACAGGGTTCATACACCACTGCTAATATATATGCAAAAAACGAGAATTGATATTTATTTGATGGCTGTGGAAAATATTTATTCGAGTTTAACCCTTTGGTCTGCCTCAACGCAAGAGGGCGCTCTCCATCGTATGAGAATTAATCTGGAACTATGGTTGGGAGCGTCGGATTTGTCTTGTTTGAGTAGGCTTGAAGGAATGTAGTTCGTTTTCAGGTCGATTTGACGGCCATAGTTATTTATAAATGTTTTTTATTAAATGTTATTTTTAAATGCAACTGTGTAGTTTTTACGAGTGTCAGTGTCGTTCCTAGCACCCTTAGAATTAGATTTAGTTTATCTTCGGTATTTTATTTCAATGGCTGACTGAAAGCTTCAAAATACTTATGGTGATCCTTATCTTTGGTGAGCAAATATAATTACTGCTCTCAATTTCTAATTTACCGAATGAAATGTTATAATTCGAGGTTGTGCTACTCGCTTAAAGCACTAAGTAAGCTCACTTAAAGCTATTGTTAGTGACCCCATTCGTTTAATTTCTTAATTAAAGTTATTAATCATTATTTGAAGCTTGTGATGACGCCGCCCTAAAGCTTTTCATGTTGTATTCTTTCATCGTGCATGTTAAGATTTTCCGGTTTGAAAGAACAAACGAATGGGTGTCTTAGTGCCCCGAGCATAAATTTATCCGTTCACTCTCAAAAATTTCCGTAATTTCAGGGCCACTGCCCGTAATTTTTACGGTCACCAGCCACTTTTCCCTTTTTACGGGCATAACCCGTATATTGTTGTAGGATATTTTCCACTTTTAAGGTCAGATCCCGTTCTTTTATCACGGACGCTTTTCATTGGTCAATCAGGATGACGTACCAACCTTTGAGCGGGAAATATTAAGAAGACACAGAAAAAGGATTTAGAAACGGACGCCATGTCGTATTTTTTTGGACAATCGAAGCGAGAACCCTGACTTGCTCAAGGAAATTGTGGATCAAGTATTTATTAATTAGAAGGTAAGAATAAGTACCCCCATTATTCTTTAGCTTTTTGTTGTTTCTTTAGTTTGTTGTTTTATTTTTAGTACTTCCTTATTTCAAACGTAACGTGCAGTGGACTGTTTAGTGTTTACCATTAGATGTTAGATTTCTGTTGTTCATATTAAAATGCCAAAATTGAAATATTACATAACAGGAGCGAAATAATTTGTTCAGAAATAGATAATTGCTTAACATATGTGTTAATTTCTCGCTAATGTTTTATTTGTTAAAATATTTTATGAGACAAATTTGAAAATTTCCGTAGCAAAAGTTTGCAAATTATATTCTGAAACCCTGTTATATTCTTTCTTTACAATAATTTCGATTATTAGCATTCTATAGTAATTCAATATTTCAGTAGTATCTTCAATAATTCAGTATTCTCAGTATATTCAATAACTCAGTATATTCAATAACTCGGTATTCTCAGTATATTCAATAATTCGGTATTTCAATGCATTGGTGTGTGTACAAATTATAAAATTTTGAAACACTCGATGATTTTTACCTTGGGCTAATCAACCCTCATCGTTTGAATGAGTATATTTTATGCAGATTGTGATTCAACATTATGGAAGTGTGATTGATTGATCTATAGTAATAAAAAAATTAATTTCTGTTTTGAGTTTTGTGTGCTCTTTATGTACCTGCAGCAGTAGTTAAACTATTTTTCAGGAGATTTTTCTCAAATATGTTGAAAGCACTGTAAAACTGATTTTAATAATTCATCGGGTGAAATAGATCAATTGCTATAGAACAATCACATTTTCTATTCACACATTAAATTTTATTTATGCATACATACATTCTATATATCTGTGTGTGTTTCTGAGTATGTATATGCAAATATATAAGGTAGATGACTGTTTAAAGCATATTAAATCATACTTATACTATTCTTTAGCCAATTTTATTGGCTTTCTGCTAGTTATAAAAATTTTCTGAAGAATATTTTAGATTCAGTTATGAATTTTTAAATAAATTAACCCAATTTGCACCAGTTTTGGCCACATTAATATTATATTTTTAACAGACATTTTAATGAATTTTAAGTAAAAATAAATCATTATGAAATATTTATTTTAGTACATTATTTTCTGTTATTTTAATTGTTATTTTTTTGATGAATTTATAAAGATATATAATAAAATTTACCTAAACTGATTTTAGCTGCAGATTTCAGTTTTAAAAAAAGAAACAGGAATGCAGAAAACAATAATTTAATTTGATTGATAAAATACAAACTATAATTTTAAGCTATATATACTCGCAAATTTTTTTGATACATTGCAAAAGCATAGATTTTAAAAAAATCAAGAATTTGCATTATTATACTCGCTAACAATATCCACAAATATGTATTTTTATAATTTTTAATTGCAACATTAATCAAATTCATCAGAATCATTCTTAAAATTAGAGCAACCCATGCATATAAAAGAATATTCCTCATCACTCGAGTCGGGTTCCTCAAGTTGAAATTTTCTAACATAAATGTGAGGTAAATGTTCAAAATGGAGATGTTTTTGACATTCCATTTTGAATGGCCTTAACTGCATTACCAACTTTAGATGGCGAGTAGCAAATTTTTTTTATGGAAATGCTACCTGCCTTCTTATTTTTAATTGGAGCCATTACTATGTAAAATGAAAACAAACAAAACTAAATTAGTTACTTTTATTTCAGAAATAAAGCTATATCAGTTGCTTCTCATTTTAGAAACAAAACTAAATCAGTTACTTTCATTTTAGAAATAAAATTTAGTTGCTTTTATTTTAAAAACAAAACTAAATTAGTTGATTTTATTTCATCCAGATATTCTTAAATTTATGTAATGGCTCAAAACACAATAATGAAGTTATGTGGCCAGAACTGGAATATGTAATGTTCCACATTTGGCCACCACCCATTTAATCTTGAAAAAAATAATTAATTTTGATATGAAATCAGAATAAAAAGAAAGTTTACCTCATAAATCGCAAGGGTAATAAGTTTTAGATTAATCATTTTATTCTGAGAGCTTGATGATGAAAAACTTCAAATACTTGTTCCTTAACAAAAACCGTAACAGTTGCGAGTATGCAATACATGATCATGCATTTAATTTTTTTAGAAGTCGCATGTGTGAGAAAAATAAACCAATAAGATTGAAAATAGTAAAATAAGGATTGTTTGAAGTATTGGAATGCTTCTTATTAGTTAATTTGAAATTACTGGTTAATTATTGGACACGAACAAAAGAAAGATATGACTGGAGTTGTGTCAACATTTTAGGTAATTAGTCATTTGAAGGAATTAAGTTTCCATTGCTATTCAATGAGTTGGCATATTTTCATGTTTGTGAGCCTGGATTGCCACCTTGCCTTGGCCACGACCTTTCTGAAGGAATCGTTTCATATGATTTGGCATTATTTGTGAAATATTTTATTCAAGAAAAAAATGGTTATCTTACAAAAAAATTAAATTTTATAATTTTGAAATTTTCTTATTTGGGAAATGAGTCGAGAAATAAGCCCAATGAAATAAAGGCAAATAAAAATAAAATAACTGTCCATCCATGCAGCCCAAGATAAACCTGGAGTTTAGGGTGTGTACTATTTTCTCGTCAATTTTCTTTGGAACATATTTATTTGACGTTGCCAAATGCTGTTTAGGATGCACAGTAAGTTATTTTTAGATCTCCTGTGTATTCGATGCCTACAGCATCTCAAAACGAGACATTGGGCATGCAAGTGTGCACCAGGCAATTTTTTTTAATTTAAAAAAAACATCTGCGGCTTCACTTTCAGCAAAGTGGGCCCCTCGTAGCTTCGCTTTTTCATTGAGAAACGAAACACATGGGGAAAGCACGATGTCTGAAGACAATGAAACGTAGCAAGGGAGCTGTTTCCAGAAAAAACACTCCTTGTTAGATATTTGGAAGCTATAATTAGCAACACAGAGAAAGAGAATCAATAAATTAAATGAACGAAAATCTTCAGAAGAAAAGCAAACGGTTATTGAAAAATATCGTTTGGTAAATGAAGTATTATTCAAATTTGTACGTCAACCAATAGAAATGAGGTGAAATTAAGGGCATGCGCCGTAGACCTGTAAACAAATCACTGTCGGCGCATGCTCAAACGACGTCGAAAAAAATTTCAACTCGCATCCAAAACAAATGTTCTGTCACACTCTTCTCTTGGCGACAAACAACTGGCGAGCTTACAGGAAATGAAGTGAGTACACACTCTAAACTCCAAGTTAACCATTTTTATTATAATGTACTAAACAAACAGCTCCAGATCAGCACACATCTACATGCTCAGCTAACCGAAATGAGCTCAAACATATGTTTACTTTATATTTTTGAGAAGCTCCCGTCAACTATTGCATTATCTTCGGATGTACACTTGCATGCAAAATTTCAGCTCAGTCGGTTGATGGGATGTTGGGGGAAATCTTGTGCAATATTCAAATATTAGTTAGCTTATCATTTAATGATTTGTTTTATGATGTGAAGTAATTTGTTGTTCTAAAAACAGTTTTCTATGACTTTTCAGCATGGAAAGAATAGAAGACATTGGACATCCAACCAAGAAAACTAATTGATGCCTGGAAACAATTAGGTATGTGTATTTATAAAAAAAATTATAATATAAACTAAATTTGTTTTAAATATATTAAAGCTATAAATTTCAAAGTAATTTATTTTTTTATGTTTAAACATTACACTGTATTCTAAAATATATTTTATTATTAAAATAGCCTTTTTTACATGAGGTGAAAAAAAAAATTAACTTTTTTGGGTAGGTAATAGGCTTAATAATTCTTGTCAGTTTTTATGTTTATGGAATTTTTGAAACATGTTTGTACCAGTCATAGCTTTACATTAAACAGATAGCCAATAGTAAATTTACTTTTTGACGTCATTACCATATAACCTATGTCTTTTTCTAAAAACATTTTTTTTTTCCCCCGGTACACAGTGGAATCTCCCTATAACGAAATTGTTTGGTTCCAGTTGAAAAATTTGCTATAGAGAAAATTTCGTTATACGGAGATTAGAGATTTTTGCAGTTATTTAAATAAATGTTATAAACCTTTTAGTATATGCGATAAGTTCAAAAATATTTAATTATGACTTTCAATTAAAAATGAAGTAATATTGATTATAAATTTGTTAAAATTATATTAATTTTTATTGTGTAAATAAAATGCTGAAAAGTGAAGTCAATTCACCAATTAGAGAATAATATGTACTAGTATGGATAAACATAAAATGCGTATGGTCACATCCATTTGCTGTTTCCGTCCCCACTCCACTCCGATTCTTGGAATCTTGACCTGTAGAAATGTTGCTCCCGCTGTAGAAATCCAGGTCCCCACAACTGCATTACCCTTCACATAGCACTCTATTTTTATGTGTTATCGCTGGAATGAACAATGCGAGTGGTTCCAGAAACAGGCACATGTGAGCCCAGTAGAATCATCGGGACGCTGCGTCGCGTCGCAGATTTTGACAGTGTTCGCAGACTATTTTGTAATAAAGTTTGCCATGTGCCATACAAATAAACCACCATTGAAAATATCAAATTATTAAACACGCTTCAAAAAACTTAACAATATTATATAACGTACATTGCTAAAATATAGCTCTCGACCTTCTTTTCTTCCTCACGAATTGCTCTAGTGACTGCAATTTGACCTTGAATTACGCTTGGCACCTTAATCGGTATTGGTCAGGCTATGATGTTTTCTACGCGTTTATTCCGATACGTTTTGCATGAGCTTTTTGGCTTTTGAATAAAACGTGTTTTACTATGAGATGGTCGTATAGATAAAATTCATTGTTTGATTATATGCTACATTATGTGATTCGATTATTTCGCCAGCTGAAAAATAAACTCTGAAGTTTCGACGATCTCTCACGGCTGTACCATTTAATCATTTTTTAAAAAACGGGAGCGAAAAAAGAACAAATTCTGAAATTGATAAACATGAGGAACAGGAGTTCGAGCCAAAATGCCCCAATTTTTTTTTAAAACTAAGTTCTTAAGTATTAGTTAAGAAATATGAATCTTATATCCCACAGATTTTCAAAATGTATCTTCAGATATGTGCAAATGCAAAATCACAAATTAAACAAAAGTTGAATCAAGAATTTTAGAGGAATGCGCTCTTGTTCTTCCTTGTTTTAAATAATAAAACAATGATACCTCTGAAGATATTTATGTATGCAAGTTTCCTAATTAATTTATCAGTTTGCATACAAACCATTAAAATGCAACTAGGATAAATGTGCAGAATAAGTTTCAGTTTTGTTTTACGAAAATTGTCAATTATTATTAATTAAATTATTACATTAAAGCAATTATTTATTGCATTTAAATTAAAAACATACAAAAAGAAATTTTTTGACTTCAATTTTTTTTTTGCATGGAAACAGAGGATTTAATTTTAAATAACATCTAACATATATTGAAGAATATTTACTTATAGTGAGTAGGATGTATTGTTTTGAAAAATCACCAAAACAGAAAGACACTTGCAGCTTGTAGTTTAAAACAGAAAATACCAAATATAATTTTCTGTCATTAGGTATTTTGTATGTATGCTTAATATTACTTGAAAACTTATATTCATTATGTGTTACATTATCTTCCAAAGAAAGATTAATCTCTTGCTATAGCTTTTGTTTATTAATTTATACAATTATATTATATAAATAATATAGATGTTATATGGTTTTTAATTTATCATTTTAATAGCTTGCAAGTTGATATAATAACCGAAAAAAAGAAAGCAAAATATTTATAGTCCCACACTATTCTAATCAGACTATTTTAAGAGACTTCCCTCTGTTGCAGAGTATTGAAGTATTCTATACTGGGCATGTGAGGATTTGTTTGCACAGAAATTACAACTTTCTTCAAAAATCGAAAAGATAAAGGTCTGCAAAGTCATACAGGAGACAAAACACTTTGTTATATGAGAAATATTTTGAATGTTATATTAACATTACAATTAAAAAATTCATTATAGGGAACTGGTTGTAGGAATTCACTGTACTTTAGTTTCCTGTGTCTCAAAAAAAAGCATTTGGTGCCTTTGAAAACAGCATTTATATATATATATAAAAAAGGGGGTTGGTGCTATAGTGTTCGATTGTAGTAACATTTCTTTTCAATGAACTTAAATTGCTTTACAAACTTTTTTAAAATAGCAAAATCACTGAAGAATTTTTCTTTGTCCAATTTGTAGTTTGATGGGTGTTTTCTAAGGTTGAACTCAATAAAGGATCCAGAAGCTTCCAAAAATAAGAATAAAAAGTGTGCCATGAATGAAATTATAATATATAGTGAAAATATTTTGTCTCTTGATTCTGTTAATTGTACCTAACTTATTGTATTGTAATCATGAATTAGATTTTTTTTTTATTATTTAAATCTGATGTTTTTGATTTTAAGTTAACCAAAGTTCTTAACATGTTCATCCACCTCGGCTCTTTCAATTATGTCTCATTTTTTATTTTTATCCTCAGAAACTCTCAGCAGCTGATCCTGTCTGCACCAGTCTTCGTAGAGAAAGTACCTTGGAACCTAACGATACCATTGAATGATGCCGTGATACCTGGTTTTCATCATTTTGAGTCCAATTTTTCTCCATTTCTGAGAAATTTTTTAAAATAATCTGTGCTTTTCATCAGAAATGTTATTTTGTTTTTTAAATTAGTTGCATCCAACGTTCTTAATAACACTATTGTTTTCAGTTATAACTAGAATCGGTTCTGTGTTTGAAAACAAGAAATTTGGCTAAAAGTATCTGGCTTCCATTGGATTAACTTTCTTACTGTCACGAAAAAAATAAGTGGGAACAATGTGTATCTTTGTTTTCAAAACTTTTCATGTCATTGTAGGGTGGTTTTTTTCTATTTCCGTTGAAGTCCTGATTCAAGTAGCACTCATACGCGCAAACTGCAGAGTATATTTTGCAACTCGTTGTCTATGTGATATAAATGTCTTGTATATATGTTTTGTAAGTCAAGTACTTTTTTAATAAATTGTTTTATTCAATTGAATTGTTCTACCTGTTATTTGAACATTATTCTCACTTAGTGATTTAAGATTACATTCTAACTTAATGTTTAATTTATCTGTTGACTACAATTGTAATTTCGTATATCTGTTCACTGTTTATGTTTGTAATTCATTATATACTGGAGAAAGAGGTAGGCATCATACTCTTCATTCTACTCACATTGCAGTGTGATAGGATTTTGGAATTCATATAACAATCCTAAGCTAACTATTGTATACCTGAGCATTTTTAAACATTGGGCTGAACAGTAAGAATCTGGTTGAGGTTAACTATGTTAAATTTAATGTTAGTGCTTTCATTAATGGAAAAGTATATTTAACTGAAAAGAAAACACAATTTAAAGTCAAATTTTGTTTTAGGCTAGTGGTACAACAAAACAGTTTAGCCTTGGGGAAGAAGTAGTTAGTTTCACTTATATAATGCCTTATTACACAGTTATACATTGTCTCCTTGGTCTAAGATTTTCTTTATGACTTATAAAGCACCTGTATACTAAAAAGTACCTGTAAAACGTTTACCTGTATACTAAAAGCAATTGTATAATTAAAAAGTTTAGTGTTTTCTTAATACCTCTACATTATTACACATATTGAAATGATGTACTAAATATTTCATAAAATGTATTCAAGTTTTAAGATATTTTGTTTTGGCTTCAGTCTCTTCGAGTATAATTAATTCTGATTATATGTATACTGGTTTTAAAGAAAACTCCTCTACAGTACCTCCATAATGGGCTCTTCTTAATACAATCAGCTCCTAACATGAGCAGGGGCCAGGAACCACTTCACTTTTTTTAGAAAGTAACTTCCCAAATTACATGAGCATTTTGTACGAGCAAATTTCTAAAATTTGATTCATGGTCAGAAATTGAGGGGGTTTAGATTAACATTCAAATTATGACCATTTTTGTGGTCTGAACCAATGTACCCTAGATCAAATCAAAAGTTAGAGGTACTGTTATTAGGGTCACCTTAAAAATTGTGAGTCATTATCCAGAAACATAACGTCAATTTGTACTTCAGAAAATTAGTTTAAGGTGGAGCTATTCGCACAATCGACTTTATATACTGAACAACTTCCAAAATTGTAAGCAGTTGCCAGAAAATGGTGTAGCACTTTATACGGTTAGCTTCCAAAATTGTGGGCATAACCGTAGAAATCCACGGCACTTTTATACTGGTGAGAGCTTCCTGCAAAATTACGGCACTCTAACCAGGAAATCGGAACTTTTGTATCGGTATACTCAAATTTAGCCGCCAGCCAGGAATCCGCACGGCACTTTTACACGGTGGAGCTGTCAAGAATTCTCAGAAGTAACGGGAACTTTATAACCTTTGAACTTCCAATTGGCCGGTAGCAGGCAGAAATTATGCACATAGGTTTAGCTTACCGGGTACATTCTATAAAATCACGTCAGAATGTTACAGGGCAATGTATTTTTAACGGGCAGTGGAGACCCCCAGCCGGTCACTCGCCCGTAATGGTGATGAAATTTTTTACAGTGTTGGTTTGTTAAATAATCCTCTAAAGTTTGTGTCTATTTACAGATATAATTATAGGTATAATTGATTCTAAATATCAGGTGTAGTAGCCCTATTTACGTAATCAAAATTTACACCTTATTATTAAGAAATCCGATTCATATCTTAGAATATTAATGATTAAAATGATAATGCATTTCTGCTTGTGAAATAATTAACATATTCTAATTATTTGTCTTGTGCCACTATTTACATGATTAATACTAAAAGAGCAATTCATTAATCGATTTTCTAAATGCAGTTAATTTTCTTCGTATGATATAACATAGTATTAGAATTCCATACTCAAACGTACAGAATTGACTATTAATAATCTGTTTAAATATTTTAACAGTCTGTTTTAATATTTACTCAATTAAGGAGAATATCTAAGAACTGTCTTCGTGTTGAAAGAATTTGTGATATTTGATATTTAAATTTCTTTTAAAGTAAATCTTCTGTGATTATTTTGGTATCTAAACAAAAATCAATTACTAAATTGAAAAATTACTAGATCACATTTTATTTCATTCTAGAAATCAAAAGTTTCTTAAAATAAGCAAAGTGCAGAAATAAGTAACAGAAATCAATTGATCATAAAAACGAATAAATTTTTTTTAAATGGAGAATAATTTAAGAACTGTTCATGTTGAAAGAATTTGAATATTTGATATTTAAATTATCTTTAAAGTAAATTCTTCTGTGATTATTTTGTGTATCATAAGCAAAATCAATTACAAAGTGAAAAATACAGATCAATTTTATTTCATTCTAGAAATCAAAGTTTCTAAATTACATAAAGTGCAGAAATAAGGGAAACAGAAATCGAATTGATCATAAAAAACGAATAAATATTTTTTAAAAATTAATATTAATTAATAATTCAGCCACTGAGGTGAAAAATTATTGTACAACTTTCGAAGTTTAATCGATCTAGATTTTTATTTCACTCTAGAAATCAAAAATTGCTTAAAACGTATATAAAGTATAAAAATAAGAGTTAACAGACAATCGAAGTGATCCTAGCAAACGAATACATGTTTTTTCATATTAATATTAATTAATAATACTCAATGTAATTGAAGAACATTTTTTTAAAAAGAAGTTAGCAACACATACCTTTCTGCTTTCTAATTTAATTTATCCAAAACTTTTTTCTTTCGAGTCGCCAGTAAATTCAACCACTGAAGTGAATAGCATTGCGAAATATTATAATCGATATCTTTCCGAGTATCATAAACACGACTCCTCCACATTAAGCTATGCTTGATGAATCTACAGTTCTTTTCACATGGCCGATTTCAAGAAGTTACTGAAAGAGAAACCCTGAAATCAAATTAATTAATTCATAATACCGCGAAAATTAACTTTTCTCTATCTCTCCCACAATCATATTTCTTGCATACGCTTAGTTACGTTTTCTACGTTCTCTACTTACTATATCTGAAATGAGCACATTCGACAGAATATAAATCTATTCTATTCCCCCTCAAAAACTAACGACCGTTAAAAGATTGAGTGTAATTTGATCCAACTTAAATCTGTTTAATCAAGTAATATGAATTATTTTTCTTTTTAAGACTTTCTGACGCATATTTTTTTGGGCTCCATTCTTCAAGCTCTTGAGTATGGGTAGAATGCAATTTTTTTGTCCTTCCCGAGGCATAAAAATAAATAGCAACTAATGACTTTAACTTATAACAATAATTAATGATAAAATATTGAATCCTTGGGCCTGAAAACGTGGATCATTACGCATCGTTTTCCTTTTGATAGATGGAATCGCGAAAATTTTCAAAAAGTAATTAATCATCTCGCTCTTTATTAATGAACGAAGGTGACCAGAGCACCGAATAATTTTTCTTTCACTTGAATTAACGGTTTGAGCGAAATTTAAAAGTATATATTAATTATGCCGTGCTTGAGTAGACGTGGTTTCAACCATTTTTTTTCTGGACCAATTTCGAATATTACTTGTCTTTTTTTTTTCCCTCTTTGAATTTCTGGTAACTTAGCAGTTTAGTGAGTGTTACCTCAAAATTTTGAAAAATGTTGGGTTTCGAGTTAAAAGGATCCAGTAATTTTGAAAACAATCATGCGTTTGATTAATATTTGGCAAAGGAAGCTAAAGTTTGAGTGAGTTATGGAATAAATGGGAATTGTGTCAAGACAAACATTTTCGAAACGTATGTTTACAAAAATATGAGTATTTGAATCTATCCTATTAAAATTCGAAGGTAAACAAATTTCTATGTCCTTCTATCTTCTCACGAACCACTGAAACCTGAAACTAGTCAGAAGTACCAAAAGATGGAAAATAATCCAAGGAATCTTTTTCGACTATTTAAATTCCGAAATTATAATTAGTTAAAAAGATATTAATTAAAAACGTCAAAATGAATGAATTGACTTGCTGCCATCTATTGGCAGATGGTGAATTCATTCAGGGCGATTCTTTTTCCCCCCTATTATTAGTTTTCGCATCCGGTGTTGCATTTTTTTTTTTATATATTTAACGGAAGTTGGTATTTCTTTTTTGAGCGAGCTTCTGTGTTTGGGTTTATTAACAATGAGGGAAAAAATCGTTTTGATGCTTTTTTTTTCTTTCTTTTTTTGTATTAAAGTGTTTAACTTCGTAACGTTTGTTAGGGAAAGTAAGTGACAATATTTGTTGATTGTAGAGAAAAACGGAGGCGGGGCGTATGAAAATATATGGATCCCAAGGTCTCACGTGACCTCACTTCTCTCCGCCCGGGAATATCCTATTATTCGTTCTAGCCCGTGCAACGCCGAGCCACACAGCTAGTTTTTAATAAAATTCGAAACCTCTAAAACTCTCACAGTAATTCTCACTGAATCCTGCTTCTATAACTAATAATTAACATTAAATTTTTCTAAAATAAATTCATTCTTGTATTTTTTTAATTCGATGCTTTTTTTCCCCTGTAGATGGCATTAATTTGAGCCTTTCCCTTTTGATTTCTTAGCCTTATTCTTTGCGAATTCCTCTTTACTACAGTTTGTACAGCCAGACATTATCCTCCTTTGCAATATCACAAGAAAATATTATTCAAATATGTCAGATTTTCTGTCTGAATAATATTTTCTTTCTTTACAATAACACAATTTCATTATCCTATTTCGCCTATGATCTTACCCGTAATATCTAATTCAATACAATTCGTAATCATAGACAGTTGTATTTCAGAAATTTTCTTAGAATCCAGTTTACAATATGTTCCGTTCTTTCAAGCAATATTATTTTCATTTACAATGTCAAAAATAATATTATTCAAATCTATCATATTTTCTATCTGTAATATTTTCTCTACTTACAATAACACAATTTCACTATTCACCTAAGATATTCTCTTTAATATCTCATTTTTAGGCACAATTCATAATCATAGACAGATGTGTTTTAGGGATTTTCTTGCAGAATCCAGTTTCCGTTGAGAAGAACAATAACAAAGAAACAAATAATTACAAAGAAAATTTCTATCTGGATAATATTTTCTTTCTTTACAGCAATAACATAATTTCATTATTCACCGAAGATCTTCCCTATAATATCTCATTTTTAAACACAATTCGCAATCGGAGACGGTTGTGCTTCAGAAATTTCCTTGAAGAATCCAGTTCACAGTAAGAAAAATTATATTTTCCTCCCCATCTCTTTCTCTGTCCTCTCCTCTGAGAATTCGTCTTTACTATTGTCTGTCAAGCAATATTATCCTGATTCACAACATTACAAGAAAATTTTAATCAGATTCTCTATCTGAATAATACTTTCTTCCCTTAAAATAACACAATTATTCACCGAAAATCTTAACTGTAATATCCAATTTTTAAACAGAATTCGTTGTTCTCCAGAAATTCGTTCGTGTTATTCTTCAGAAATTTTCTTGAAGAATCCAGTTCACAGTAAGAAAAATATTTTTCTCCCCATCTCTTTCTCTGTCCTCTTCTCTGCGAATTCTTCTTCACTGCTGTCTGTCAGTCCAAACAGTCTCCTGGTACTACCAGATTAATGTCGGAATGCGGATTTAGGAAGGCCAAAACGATCGGACAAACAGTGGGACAAAACAAGAGAAAAGGAATTGCGTTCTCTGAGATAAGAAGACAACAAACTACTCGACTAAAATACAGCTTAACGTGTCTTCTCGGGGGCTATCCGGTAAATGCACTGAATGGCATGTTACGCAGGCTTTGGAATTGCTCCCAAATGACTTTTACTTCTAAAAAAAGGAAGTAAATGGATCAAAGTATTTTAACAATTTCAACGGTTTTGACTTTTCTGAATGGAAGGAATTTTTACCATTCCTTTCTCGGAATAGTCATTGTAGAAGTATGGTGAACCAACTATGGTTTGTGTAATCATTGTAATCTTTTTTTGTATACTGTGGTTACCACAAATGATTGTACAAATGAAACTGTTTTAAAGACTAAAATGGTCTGTCTTCTTAAAGAAAAGTGTAGGAATGCAAGTGTTGTCACAATTTCAATGGTTGTTACTTTTCCTTTTGCTTAGAACAAGCGAGTTTAACTTTTTCTTGTTTCAAACTTGTTCTGAAATTTGTCTCGCGTATTTTTGCTACGATGAAAATTTGCCCTAATTCGATTAATTATTATGGATAGTGATTTTTTTTTAAATAATATAATATTGTGATTATTGAATATATTTTGTATTAAACTGATTTTTGTATTGAAGTGACTATAAATGGTTCTACATATTAAATTGGCAAAGAAACAATAGAACGGGATTTTAACAAAGGAATCTAGATGAATACTATTATTAAAAAATTTCAAAAAATTTTTATGGTTTTTAATTCAACCGTTTTTTGTTCAAAATCTTTATCTCTTTCTTAGGATCACCATAAAGATCAATAAAGTGATTTATATTTGAAAACGTTCCCCAAGATTTTGTATGATGCAGCTAACCTATACATAATATGGTGCCAAAAATGAGATTCAAGTAAGGATGCCTACATTTGTTATAGAATTGATTTATCATTTATGCATATGTTATAGAATTGATTTTTCATTTATATAAGAAAATATGTTAATTATGTAGCTTCTTAATTCTATGATAAATGTAAAATTTTTCGCGAAATAGCACCATATTTAGTACAGAATAAAGTACATTGTTTAAGTGTCCTTTCCAACCTAAAAACTATTTAAACTGAAATGACATTTACTAGTAGTTTTAGTAATATAAGTAAGCATTTAGTATTAATATAATACGGCTTTATTTAGCAGTACAATTATCCCAGTTTTCGAATAAAATGGTGTACTTAAAAGAATTTATTCTTAACCATTAAAGTGAATTATTAAACATGTATTTATTATTCACATATAATCGCACAATTATTTAACGTAGCTTGTTAAACTTTAAGAAACTTTATCATGTTTACTGGAGAAATAAATGCCAGAAACACTCGATAGCATGTAAAAAGTTAATGTTACAACAATATTCAAAAGAAGTTTCTTGACTTTTTTATTCTTATTCCAAAAAAGAAAATAAAGTAGGTTTTTATTTACTTTGAAGAAAAGAAATAGTTCAATTACTATCGAGAACTTTCATTTGCAAATAAACTGTACGAGTGAAGAAAACATTCTCTTGTTTGTCGCTACTTTCTAAAGTGGGATTAGGAATTTTTTAGCAACCTTAAAACGCTTTCGCAGCTGAAAAGTAAACCAACAAAAACATTTAAGCTTCTACTAAGTGCACTCAGACGCTATTATCTCCGAAAATGTTACTCTTTTCCTCCGAGTCCTAAGAGCAATAGATCGCAAAAGAAATGCGTCAGTATTTATTTCCTAATTAATAGGATCTTCTGCATCCCACTTGTATACAAACAATTTAAAAACTCGGAGACGATTTATCTACCTTTTCAAAACAACCTTTTTTTCTAATCTGGGGTGAAAGGGAAAGCTTTGATTGAAATCGGAAGAAATTCTCGAACAACAAAGCAATGCAAATAGCACAAAAAAGGCGGGAAAACAACCGTCGCTGGCTGTTCCAAATATTGCCTCAGCGATATTTAAGGCGATTCCTCCATCCAATAGGGTGGATCTTAATTTTAACATCGCCCCCTCGAAACAGTTAGAGGAGAAAGAAAAAGAGGGAAGCAACAAGGAGCAAAGGGAACAAGAAATGAAAGGGAAACTGTGCGGGATCAGCATAGAACAAACATTACATTTATCAGATAAGCACACACACACAAACAGCTAGGACAAAGCGGCCCGAAGACATTTTCTCGAACTCGGGAGAAAGTGAGAAAACTCTTCTTTTTCACCTTCCTGTGTGCTCTCGAGAATTCTTCAGACACCTCCCGCCTTTGCATTGGAAATTCTATCCGGGTTTCCTGCGCCTGCTTACCAATTTTAACTGGTCGTAAATGTCGTTTACAAATTATCTTCGCGACGTGGAAGATAACGAAAAAAGGGAGAGAGTTTATGTCAGCGAAATGCATGGCGTCGCAGGTGCAAAACTAAGGCAGTTTTATTAACTGTTTCTGCCTTTTCTTTTTGCTTTTTTTTTCCGACGGTTGTTAAGGATATTGGTGCCAGACGATTTGAGAATTAACAATAACAACATCAAAAAAGCGCTATGCGAGTATTGGGTTGAAAAAGGAAACGGCCTTTGAGTTTGTTGAAAAATTACAATAAGCACCTTTCGCAATTAATGTAACTTTATTTTTATGCTGAACCATGTTCATAATTGCTTTAATTTTGTACAAAACAAAGCACTTACGAGCAAAATCACTATGACGACCGTCGCCAGTTCGTTATTTTTATGTGCATTTTGGAAAAAAGACAATGATGAAACATTTATAGAAAAATTTTGTAGACCACAAACAGGAGATGGAAGCGAAATTAGTATTATGAAACAATAAATTTTTAATAACTTTTGTATAATACAGTTTTATTGGAAGATTTAACTAAAATTTTATGTTCCCTTTTTATTTTGGCTTAATGAGCATTTTAACTATATTTCCATCACATTCTTATGGTGGTTTTCTGTGGTTTATGTTTGAGTTAAATCTATATTAAAAGAAAGATTACAAGATGCAAGCAGTGTTTTTAAAAAAAATCTCCAAACTGCCTCTACCTACAAAGCCTTGACCATAAACCATCCTAGAATATTAATCGTTTTATCATTTATGATTATTTAAGTTCAGCCTGGTTATTTTGAAAAAAGAAATGATTTTTCTTTTGATACTTAACAAAGATCCACACACATGGTTTTAAAATGGTAAAGATTTCCAATATCTTAGTTTCAAAATCCTTTTTTTGTTTTGTATCACATAAGAATAATCTGGGACTAATTATTTTATATATATTGATTATTGACCAGTGTAAAGGGGTAAGTGCTTTGATTTCCCGACAGTACTTAAAAGTACTTCTTTAATCATACTTATATCTTCATAATTTGACCGTTTTCACCTGGCAGTATTCATATGAACACAATGAATATAGTTCCAACAACTACTACTTTAATCATACATATATCTTCATAATTGGACCGTTTTCTTCTGGCAGTATTCACATGAACACGAGGAATATACCTCCAACTGCTACTACTTTAATCTTAATTATATCTTCATAATTTGACCGTTTTCTCCTGGCAGTATTCACATGAACACGAGGAATATAGTTCGAACAACTACTACTTTAATCGTACTTATATCTTCATAATTGGACCGTTTTCTCCTGGCAGTATTCACATGAACACGAGGAATATAGTTCCAACAGCTAGCAGTAGATGGTAGATGAAGGCAAAAATTTAATTTTTTGATTATTAATTAAATTATTTTATTTAATTTAAAAAACGTTTTTCATCTTTCCTGGGGTTTATTCTGCAGTAAAACATACCTAATGATGCCAAAATAAAATTGAAATTTTGCTGGTAAGGTAATTCGGTAAATAAAGGATTGAGCTATTCCATGTAACTTGGCTAGTAATGATTGTATACCATTGTATTTAAATAGCAATTTGCTTCGTTGTAAAAGTATTTCGCATGTGTTTTTAAGAAATTTCATACGAAAAAAGTTATAAATCGCCCGCAGTCGGACGGTTAAATAAAGTCGAACCGTCTGAAAGCTCAAACGAATTAAAACTTCTGAGAAATTGGATGATTCCTCTGTTGACATTGCACTACTCTGGCAGTAGTGTCTTTTAAGGCCACTTAAGCAAAGTAATTAGAAGGGAAGGCCACAAAGTCTTAAAGCGGCGGTACTTTAAAATGAGCTTCTTGCCATCTCGCCTACACTTTTTCTGCCTATTTAAGCCTGTAGAGGAAAAGGATGTGTAATGTTTCTTATTTCACGGTTAATAGAAGACTATTGTTTCAGGGCAGTGGCAGGGGAATTCATTATTCTGGAGTTCTTTGAATTAAATTAGTAGTTAGTCTTATTCGTCTTTTTTCTTTTTGTGCCAGCTCTGCATCCGGATTCAGAACAAAATAATTCTTTGACATTTCCAAATGTCATTAGGCTAAAAAATCCTTGTGATGGATTTTTTCATGGCTTAAATTTTCTTTTTCCTATCAAACAAAATTGCAGCTGCTGTCTTGATTCGAGATAATTAAATATTTGAATGCTGCTTGAGCGCGTATAAGTAACTGTACGCATGTTTGTACCTTGTTTTTATATGCACGTTCAATAGTATGCTCATTTTTTTAATTAATTAAAAAGTTGCCTGTTATGTCGTTAGGCTAAA
>BGPR01000796.1:212880-234414 GCA_013235015.1 Araneus ventricosus | reverse complement strand
TTCATTAGGTTTCTTTATGTCTTCACAGGTTCATTAGGTTTCTTTATGTCTTCACAGGTTCATTAGGTTTCTTTAATTTGGTTTCACTAATAATATTTTTTCCCCTAATTTTTATCTTTTGCTATGTTTTGGTGTGTCCTTAACTCTTTCAAGTACAGGACAATTAACCAATGTTTGCTTGTAATCAATATTAAAACTTACTAAATCTTGCAAAAAGTTTAAAAAGTTGTATTTCTGTGTGAAAGCTAATTCCAATTCTTTAGTTATGCCAACGCTTTTTCAGCTATACGATTGCTTTACTTTTTGTTCGCATTTTGCGAATATAAATGTAATTAGGCAGATAGCGGATGTAGAGCTTACTGTGTTCCTGTCGATTAGCGGGACCTTGCATCTCCTCATCATAGCTGAGTTCGTTAAAATGGAATTTTAATGGTTTCCTTATTCAGATATTTAACTTACCCTTATTGAAGTTTCGGCGATGATTTATAAAGGAAATACAGAGACAAATGTAATGAGAGAGGAAAAATTTGAATTGGTGGATTAAAGGAGTGATTGGTGGAATGAAAGGAATGGTGGAAGAATAGGTGGAATGTAAAAAAAAGATTCATGCGGGGTAATCAAAAGCTTTAGTTAAAAATGGGGTTTACGACAAAAAGGTGCTATTTGTTAGTTCTCGAAAGTGTTCCTGCATCCACATCTTCAATACAAATTTCTAATTTCTCTACCAGACATCTACTTCGCAACTTATTCTACTATCGAAATGACGCCGGCACTTTCGAATGCGACTCCACTTTCTTTCCAACTAATCTCCAACTTTTATCTCTCCCTAATTTCCCAAAATGGAAATCCTTTTGTCTCACATATGCATTATTAACCGTCTTCAATATGAGTCTTAATTACAGAGTCAAGAAAGTTTGGAGAATCTTAAGAATTTCCTGAGCAGAGAGAGAATTCCCAGAACATTTTGGGCAAATTACATTCCATGCGGCTTATTGCTTCCGGTTGTGCTGTGCAGTAATTATAATTCCTTCACATTTTAAGAACGTTCTGCTGAGAAAGATAGTCTTCGGTATTTCTGTTCTCAAACTTTATAACCCATAACCTATTAAAACACTCGCAAATCGCTAATGATGATGTCAGAGTTCAAGGTCACTCAGCCGAAATCCCCTTCAGCTGTTGTGGTACTTCTCGATACACGGATCCCAAGGTCTCCGCGAGCACGGTGCAGGTTGGACGGAATTAATCACTTTGTTAAGAAAACCTCGCTGGAATGATCCATTACAAATAGGCCGTGCCTACTTTTATTGAGGGTATTTTGTGGGTGCAGCCTGGTACACTTGTTGGCGGCTTTGTAGTCTTAATAAAATTGAGGTGGCGGTGAAAATAAACAATGCGTGTCAGTTAGTCTATGAAGAGTTTTTGTGCCGAAAGCATGCGCTGACTGAAATGGGTTCTGCAAGGAGTTGCTGGATGCCTTTTCGTAATTATAAGGCCATTTCAAGTGTGCCTTTGGAAGTAATAGACTATGTTCGTTAATATTTGGAAAGTAAGTGAGTAATTTTAGCTAAATTTGTCTTTCTCTAAGTGTTCAGCAAAGTTTTATGTTGCCTTGTTATTATTATTTGGTTTTTAATATTTGCTGTTGTTCTGTTCATAGTTCAAGCTGGATATGATTTTTTTGTTGTTTTCTAAGACAGAATGTTACGTATATTGCAAACAAAAGATAAGAATTAAACATGAAGTCGAATCAGCATATTCCATGTATGCTTCAAGATGTTGAGAATAGAATTGTGTAGTTTGAGCGCAGTATGGCCAACTATGGCTCCTGTATCACTGAAACAAACAAACCTGTGTAGTTTGAATACCTCCTTTCATAAATTCAGAAACTTTTTTCTCTCATGAAACGGAGAAAATCGACTTAAATTTTATTTCTGTGTCTGGATTTAAATTATGATTTTGTCTTTCGTAAATGTTTTTTCCCTCGATGCGATTTACTTTTCACGTTCTTTCGTTCTAAAATCACTTTTAAGTTAGCATTTTTCGCAAAGAAAATTTAAACTTCAGTATCAGACAGGGATTATTTCTTTCCTATGAAAAACAGATACGATATTAAAAATGAATTTGGCACTATCTGATTCAAGGCTCTTCATTAAAAATGCGACTCATTGTATATGAATACTTCTCATTAAAAAAATTATTATTATTGCTCTTGCAATTCAGCTATCTCTCTTCATGCAGTTTGCTGAGAAAAGTAAAATTAGATTACAAAATAATTAATTTTTACGATGCTATCATAAAATTTATGTTTTTATATCAATAAAATTTTAATTTTGAAAAGAATTTCGTCATCATTCATCCAGCTTTGGTTGGTTGCTTTTGCATGTAACAGCGCAAGAGCCAGGTTTGACCCATACTGTGGCAAACATGTTGCAAACAAAAATTGAGAACATGCCAGAAATAGCTGACCAACAAAAATTCGCTGTACGTTTTTAATATTAGAGCGAAAATATTTGTCATACAGTAAGTTAATCAATTCCATCGCTCTTTTCTTTAGTGCTGGTAATTTATTGAAAAAAACAGGTAATTAACTTTTGTAAATAATTAAAGGTGGAGGGATTTGTTTGTAGCTCAACATGCACCAGACAATGCTTAGATAAATTTTTAAGCACTCTTTCATTAATAACCCACAGCGAAGTGTGGAAATATTTTAAGGATGGGAAAATCCTACCAGTTTTAACCGAAAACCGGTATTTTTGTTTCGGTTAATTTTTTTGTCCCGGTTATAACTGGTTATTATTTTTAAATCTAATAACAGGGTAAAAAAATCGGATCGGAAGATAGGCTCGAGTTTAAGTTCGATTAGACTATAATTTAGCAAGTTATGAAGATTTGAATTTCACCATCTTAGGCCAATCAACGACAACTTTGAGCGGCTAAAACCGCCAGGTTAAACCGGAGGTGAAAAAAACCTAATTAACCGAAAACCGGTTATTTTCGCAATAACCACCATCCCTAAAATGTTTAATGACATTTTATACATTCGTGTTCTTCATTCAAATTAATCTCGATCTCGAAGACGCTGTGATGATGCAACAGGCACCATTTTCTCCAATAGCAGTGATACTATGTTTCCAATACTCATGAGTAATTTACCTTATTTAAGCTGCTATTTTCGTCGTCTAGTGTCGTTCAGGCGGAACTTATAGATGAAATTTCATCGGTTGTCTGATCAAAAGAAAAGACGGGGAAATAAGATTTCACATATAACTCAATAGAATGATGAAACTGATCTGAATGTAATGACCGCAAAGTGACCGCCAGCATGTAATGGAAGAAAACAATTTCTTCTTTCTTTTAGTTTTCTTTTTAAGGCTCGAGATACATTTCACGGTGTTTGAAGGTTTTATTGATGGTTGTTCTACCGTTGAGTCTGATAGAGAGTTCTGCCACTTTTTTTTCCCTCGGAACATTCCTGAGGGGATTAAGATGTAGTTTATAAGAAGCCGCATGCGTTATTAAAATTTCTGCGAATTTGATGATGAATGTAAGAAATGAAAAAGATAAATTGCTATTATAAATACTTTTTAATGAAGGTGTATAACGCAACTGGAAAATTCTGGTAGGAAATAAAAGTGATTTAAGAGAATAGTTAGAGTAATTTAAGAAAATATTTAATAACATTTTCTCGGTCGTAAAACGTGGATAAGAATGCAAATATCGGATAAGGATTAAAATCCTTTATTTTTGACGCATTCTGATTTAAAACATGAAATGCAAAATTTCATGTATTAAAAGCATGGCATCAGATCAAGGAATAATTGTTATTTCTATTTTACCTTGGTGAGCAAAGGTTCCCAACCTGTGATACGCGTACTCCTGGAGGTACACGAAGGATTAGTTGAGGGAACCCGAAATCAAAGTTGGTAAAGGTGGAAACAAAAAAAGAGCAGATTCCCAACCTGTGGTACGCGTACCCATGGAGATACGCGAAGAATTAGTTGTTGGAACCCGAAATCAAAGTCGGTAAAGGTGAGAACAAGAAAAGAGCAAAGGTTCCCAACTTGTGGTACGCGCACCCCTGGAGGTATGCTAAGGATTAGTTGGGGGAACTCGAAATCAAAGTTGGTAAAGGTGGAAACAAGAAAAGAGCAGATTCCCAACCTGTGGTACGCGTACCCCTGGAGGTACGCGAAGGATTAGTTAGGGGAACCCGAAATCAAAGTTGGTAAAGGTGGAAACAAGAAAAGAGCAAAGGTTCCCAACTTGTGGTACGCGTACCACTGGAGGTACGCGAAGGATTAGTTAGGGGAACCCGAAATCAAAGTTGGTAAAGGCGGAAATAAGAAAACACAAGGAATTAAAAGTTTCAGAATTTCGTTTTCCCAAGTTAATACTTGCTATTTAATAACTTTATCACTTGAATAGTTGATTATTACAGAGTGTAATTTTTAACTACCCTTTTATAAGTTAATGCGAAATTATTGCAATACTGATTTAATTTGTTTTGGCGTTGAACTAATGCTATTGTAAAAATACAATAAATTGTAAAATAAAAAAGTCTAGCAAAAATGTTATTAGTTTGAGACATTTGATTCTTAAGCTCATCTAAACCCTTAACATTATTAATAAAACTTCTTTTTATAGACGGATGGTGTTTGTTTTTAAGGATCTGACAGTAGGGGGTACGCGAAAATATAAAGATTGATCAAGGGGTACGCGAGGAAATAAAGATTGGGTACCCTCTCGAGGTTCTACTGTACACTTAGGATACTACAGTCATGGCCGTTACAGATGGAGAGTAAAAACACACGTTGTGCACTTGCCAACACCCTAAACGAAAGAGAAGCAACTGAACTGTCACTGCAATTCGTGGGAAAAACTTAGATAAGGTGCTTTCTAAGAGTTAATTATGAAAAATCTTTTCACAGGCGCAGCTGTTGAATGTTTAAATTAAGTATCCCTTTTTCTGGTTCATTGGAAATTACAAGACAGTGTTCTGATATAGCTTATGAAATTAAAAATATCTTTCATATACAAATAAAAGAACAAATAAACTCTGTTTTAATTTTCCTGTGAAAACCAATATCTTAATTTTCATCTCGAGAAACTGTAACTCTTTAAATTGTCGGATTACTTTTGTTAAATTAAGTTTGGAAAAATAGCACCTATAACCTTTTGCCCAGAACGCTGGCTATTGTGTAAAAGAGAAATTGAAAGCAACGTTCATCAATTGTTTTATTTAACGTGGTCGTTTTTCTTGTTGCATTATTCGAAACAGGTTTTCCTGAAACAAGCACTCTTCGTTTGTTTACGTAGCGTACACTCCATTATTAATAAGCTGAATTAATTTCCAGGTTTTTCTCTGCTCCCATGCTCTACTTTTTCACCTTTTGTTGTTCATTATCTCATTAATGCTTTCTTTTTAATATTGAGCATAAATGCTAATATGCTTGGAGTTTCGTTGGTCTTTTTCTTATAGTTTCAAAACATTAAACTTATTTATATGCTTAAGATGCACTTTGTAGGAAAGGTCTTGTTTGGGTCTTCTGTTGTTTTTTGACATCCACGATCGTAGCTGACCCGGGCATGTAAGAATTAGACTAGCAAATCGAATATTGCTCAATCACTATATATTATAAGAATATATTTCAAATTTATTTTATATCTTGCAATAGTTGTAATTAATTTTCAAAAGAGTAATATTTTGTCATTGGAAGCAGAAATGCCAACTATCTTTTTCAGATTCCTTTTATGAATTCTTTTTTCTCATAATTGATTATTCTGTACATTAGAAAATTTAAGTGTTATTTAAAACAGAGCAACCAAACCTTTGATAAATTTTTTTTTTTCAATTTTGATTTTTGTGTACTTGACATAACTTACAAAGGTTTCTAGTTTATATTTGTGAAATATTTAACTTTTAAATATCTACTATCACTTATAATGTTCAGCCTTTTGTAAATATTAATATCTGTTCTATTGCAAAACGTTTAACATCAGGCATAGGGTTGCAAAAGTGAGTCATTTTGTTGCGTAAGTTTTTCAAAACTAATCCCACGGATTTTTGAATTTGTATAAGTAAAAAATGGAATAAGGATGTCTCCAAGAATTTGTGAAACATACGCTTTGTTTCATATTAATAGTAAGGGCAATCACATAATTTCTGTCTGTTATGTGAATGGACAACATGATTATAAGTGTCTTTGATATCTGTTAACTATTGTACCGTCTTTTTTACAGCAGGTTAAGAAAAAGTTCTATGTGATATGTCACACTTGAAAGCACTTATCTTATTGAATAATTATATATATTAATATAATATTTAATAACATTACAATAGAATATAAATGTGATTTCGTTTATGCAATCAGATCTCAACGAGTCGCCATTTCGTAACACACAATACCATTTTTTAAAATCGGAATGATAGTTTATAAGGATTGAATCGGCAAGTTTTAATAGAAGGAAACTGAAATGTAATAGATTTAAAAGAACGATGGTATTTTAATCCATAAATGCCCTGTGTTACCTTTACCCAGCATTCCCAATTTCGTGTTCTTAAATATTGAGAATAAGACTGAAGCTCTAATGCCTGTTGTTGCCAATAGGATGCATACTGAAAATGTTAGAATGCTGATGAGAAAGTAAAAATAAATTAATGTTTTACACTTGCGGCTACATCTTTTTTGCTTTTTTTGTACGCTTGAAAATACCACATTTTATTCTACAATATTGAAGGAAATTCCTTATCCTTATTATTAGTTCTTAAAATTCATCTTTTAGCATTATAGAATTTTATCATTGACATTTTTTCTCAAATAATCCCAATGTTGCCGATTGGCAATAGACTGTTTTATGGTCGTAAACCATACTTAAAACAAAATACGGTTTTTTTAAAGTATTTTTCCATGTTTTATTTCATTTCCCATGTTAATTTTATCAATGGCATTTTTTCTCAAACAATCCCAGTGTTGCCGATTGGCAATATACTGTTTTATGGCCGTAAGCCATACTTAAAACAAAATACGGTTTTTTTTAAAGTATTTTCCCATGTTTTCTTCAAGAAATGAAAGCCAAAAACATCTTTGATTCAATATTTTTTAAAAAATCTGGCATTTAACGCTTAAACTGTATTCTAAATTAAATACCAGAAAGCACTAAAATGTAAGGGTTTTTTTTTTTTTGTATTGCCTAAAATGGAAACAAAATATTTATTTTACAATCAAATGAATTAAGTCTGTCAAACAATAAGGTGGACGTATTTATCATCATTCATAAAAATCATCTAGGGAGGTCAAATGAAGCGAAAAAGAGAAACTTTGAAACAAATTCTCCCAAAACGATTCGGAAAGCTGACAGATAACTTACTTTCCAAGTGACGTTGCCACTCTAGTCTCTTGTTCCATTCGACGCTTTAAAAAAACGAAAAAAGAAAACGATTTTATTACACTTTTTTCTCCCTTCAGCAAACCAGCGTTTACCCTGTCAGATTTCCGAAAAGTTTTTGTTGCCCTTCTGAAACCCATGCCTTCCCCGGAGCTTGGCTTGCAGAGCAAATTGATGCCGCTAGAAACCGGGGCTTATCAATTATTTTTTTTTTTTTATTTTTCTTCCTTTCACTTCTCCTCCCATCCCCATCTTTTAAAAGCAGAGTAAATGTATCTCCAAGCTCCGCCCCTCAAATTTGCGAAGCTTCTATTTTTACGTTTTTTGTATTGATTGTATTCGCAGTGATTGACACTGATTGCAAATGATTGCCATCTTGGCTGGTGACTTTTCTTTATCTTCTGCACAGGTCCGTCTGGCAGTCCCAGCTTCGGCAGAGGTGCACTTACAACCTTATTTGTTACATGTACGTCCTTCACAGGGTTCATTAATTTTGTATTTAATATCATTCCGAGGGTTGTTCGTGATTCTTTTTATTGAGGCAGAGTAAGACATCTCAATTACGGATGAATTATCTGCAGGCTCTGCACGAAAAAGGGTTTTGCTTTCACACACACACCATGCTTTTTGTTGGGTCGATTCTATGAAAAATAAAGGGTTTTTATTCGCCCGTAGGTTTGAGGTGTTGTGCGCTGGAGATTTTGCGGACTTTCGCGTGACTAAATGTGTGCTTAAGTAAAGAGCTAATTAATATAATCAAAGATTTTCCGTGTAAATGAAACTGACAGATGGTCTTTTATGAATGAGAAGTTGATCAATCGGTTTGATAACATTCTTCTTGAAGTTTTTGACTCGTATTGATAACCAAATGGAAGGTATGTATTTTAATAAAGATGTTGGTCTGTACTAGGTTGTCATTTATCGAGAGGATTAAAGTACCAAACAAAAGTTACAGTTTTAATTAGCGTGGATTCCATTGGCTATTATCTGTCCCCTTCGATTAGTTAAATTCCAGTGCTTGAAATATTATTGTTTCAATCCTGGCAGAGTAATCCAAATGAATATAAATATGTTTTCGTCGGTTACTGTACATAGTTGAAACAAACTGTAGAGCTTTATCTTTCTTTTCTTTTATGAAAGCTAGTTAAGACTTTTATACAGAGACAAAAATTACAAAATTATTTTTTTCCATCGGGGCTCAAAAAGTCAAAAAATAAATAAATAAATAAATAAATAAAAAAATAAATAAAGTTACTTTACAATAATTTTTCCGATAGAAACGAAATTATTTTCCGAGATTTCAGATTCAGAATTATTGGTTGCTCATAAATTTTTGGTTTGTTGCCAAAAGTTGTTGAAAGTTTTATTGAATTTCATTTCTTCTTATCCAGTCTAAGTTATTGCGTTGTTTGATTGTTAGTGTTCATCAATGAAATAATTAAATAAGCGATGGATTGATTCTTCATCATTGATTGATTGAGTATTTCATTGATTCTTCATCAATGAAATAATTAAATAAGCGATGGATTGATTCTTCATCATTGATTGATTGATTATTTTATTGATTCTTCATCAATGAAATAATTAAATAAGCGATGGAAGAGGCTAAAATTAGTAGGCAATTTCATGGTTATTGATTCACTTTTGAGGTAAGAAACAATTAATCTCAGAATTACATTGAGATTATTCATACTATAACTACATCAGACTATGCAGGAAATTGTATTTCTCTGTATTGAGAAACAAAATATGTTGTAAATTGAAAATAGTTTTCTTTCAAAAGCTGCAATTTCGTAGGCATTCATTACAACTGACACGATTCCCTTAAATGTCATATTTATCCTAAGTATTATTATCCATTATATATCTCTCATTTATCTTAAATCTTATTAACTATTATATAGCACAAACCAAACCTACTTTAGTTCAAAATATTTTAGCCTGAAAATTAACTGTGTATAAACGAAAGTCATTAATTATTGTAATGAATTTCTAAGAGAATTTAATTGTACATTTAATGTATAACGTTTAAAAATTAATTGAATTGCAATTAATTAAAAACATCTTTGTGTATGAAAACATTCATCTAATTTTTAACAATGCAACCTTTTAATTAAAAATTCAGGCGCTACTCACCTTATAGAAATGATCTATTGTATAACACATTACTATAAAGTAGGCGAAAAATTAGCTCTAACAATGAACGTTTGAGACGTGATCGTTTTTTAAATTTCAGCTTTTCAAGTTTTTTTGAGCTTCTTGAGCATTTGTTTAACATTTAAATGCTATGAAATGTTAAAAGATGAAAGTTAAAGCTTTTTTTAAAAAAATCAGGTTCAGTAAGCACAATTTAGTGAATACAATAGCAAAGTAGAAGGTACGTAATGATTAAAAACCCAATTAAGCTGAATATACAATGGTGTAAAAATGTTATAACTAACAATGGAAATATGATAAAAAAAGATGCGTAGAATTATCGAGTAAGGCATCGGCTCTGGAAATGCTATTGTCTATGCTGTTAGCGCTGTTTTTCTTTTATATATTCTATTGATTTATATGCATTGATTTCGGAAATGCTATTGTTTATGGTGTAGTATATACAACTGATATATTGTCCATTATATACAACTGATTTATTGTGTAAAATAGAGGGTTTAGAGTTAAAGTGAACCAAGTCCATGTTTTTTCCCATTTTGTACTAAACATGTCATGGTAGGTAGTGTAGAGATGTATCTTTTGTGTAATAGTTACACCAGTCCATAGTTCAATTTGTATCCACCAGGCAGAAAAATCAATTGTACGTTGATAGATATTGTTGATTTATTACAGCTAATCATCTTGATCTCTTTTCTAAACAATGAATAATATGGACTTGGTTCACTTTAATTCTGAACCCTCCAAATATCAATATGAGTTGCAACTTTATATAATATCACATTAACTAAGTTCTGCTATTTATTATAAAGACGAATAATTAATATACCGTTCAAAGAGTAGTCGATATAGTACCCATTTTTGATTTTTAAAGAAAAAATTAATCTAATGGACTTAGTAAACTTTAACACTGAACCCTCCAATTATCAATCTGAATTGCAACTTTATATAATATCACATTAGCTATGTACTGCTATCTTAATATAAATAAAAGTCATGGTGGGTATGTTCCACATCTCTTCCTAAACTATTAGACTGATGTCAACCAGTCTTTGCACAATTATTATTTAAAGCAAGACTAAGATTATTGTTAACTTTTCGAAGCCCAAAAGTTAATTAAACAGTCAGTTAATTAGGAATTAACCGAAACCGTTTTTCCGCAATAACTTCGGCGCAATTTGTTCCACAAAAAATATTTATATACCATCTTAAAGTTCAAAATTTTACCTTTACAATGATACCTAAAAATATTAATAACTTATGGAGAAAATTAGCTATCGGCGATTTTTAAGAATATTCTGGTTGAATTGATATTCTCATTTTAATTAAAAAACGTTTCAGACGATAAAAGAATTTTGGGTTTTGTAATTTTCTACACAAAAGTAGTTTTTTACATCAAAAATATTAGACATGAAAGTATTTTAATCCCGAGCAACGCCGGGCATAACAGCTAGTTTATTATAAAGACGAATAACAAATATACCGTTCAAAGAGTAGTCGATATAGTACCCGTTTTTTCGACGGTCATATCAGGATTGCGAATTGATGCGTTTGGGCAGATTTTTTTTCTTTTACTGTCTAGATTTTTCATTTGTTGTGATACAGGAAATAATAGAGATTTCATCAAACTTCAATATCCTGATACAAAATAAACCGTCCGATCCAGTATCCGTAATAACATCTTGAATGGAAGTACAGAAAAAAACATGATAAATGAAACATAATTTCGTGAAAAAGTTGAAATAAATCAAAGAAAAATATACATGTTACGTCGGAAAACATTGTTATTATGTTGCCCCTGCCTCCGCTGATGTTGAGGTTCGCCAATTACGTCGAAAGAAGAAAGTGTCTGAGTAGTATCAAAACCCGTTCACTGAAAGAAATCTTCAATTTCCTCTTCTTTATTTTATTCTCTTCTTTTTCCTCTATCAAAACCACGGAAGCTGGAAGTAAATAAGTTCCGTATGACCGCTTACGGGCTGGCCAAAGAAAAGAGAAAGGTACGAGAAAGGGGTATAAAAAATAAAAAGAGGAAACGGGTAAAAAAAGAAAGGAAGAATTAAAAAAAGGAAAAGTTTACGAACTCCATCCTAGAGGACAAAGCTTTTCAGGTAATGTTTCTGGAGTACAACATCCAAAGTCGTCGACCTACCGCTAGTAAATCTACCTCCGATTCGTGTGTACAGAAAAACGCATCAAAAAATGATTTAACCACACACGCGCTTTTGCGGATGGAAATAAACGATGAGTTTGTCCGCGAACAAAAGATGGTTTTGGGTTATTACTGTTATTTTTTTTTCTTTCTGTTAGGCCAGGAACCTGTTTGAGCCTTTATTTGAAACTCGAAGGAGGACATAGAACCTGTTAACTCTACATAATACAAAATGAAAATATTTTGGATTGGTTAGCTGTCAGAAACACAACAAATTCGGCGGTAAAAGCAACTAAGGTTAAGGTTAAATGCAGAGTATTTTGAATTTTACTTCCGATTTTGAATTTTTTAAAATTTGTTTCGGAATAGTTCTCATTCTTTACGTCTTTGCTGACATCTGGTAACTCCAGTTAAATGCATATCTTATTTCTGAAGTTTTTAGTTTTTAATACTGACTCCTTTTTCCACTGTCTAAATATAACGTAGAATTTTAATTTTACTTATTATTTTGTTGGATCCTAAGTTTACGCTGTTCGTAACATAATCATAAAAATACTTTCATCTTATTTATCAAAACCCATTGTGAATTTATTTATTACCGAACTCTGGATATTTATTTGTGTCATCTATTATGTTTTTAACAGTTGTTATACAGACTACTAATCGATTAAAACAGGGGTGTCCAAGCCTTTTGAACTAAGGGCCACACTGACGCTTCCACTAAGTCCCAAGGGTCAAGACCTAGCTAGCTGATCTTAACAACAAATTGTAGTTTTGAATTACGCGCAAATTTTCGTTTCGGATCTAGCAGGCGAGCAAAGGGGGTACCAGGGGCCCTGGCGCCCCCATCGGGGAAAAGTTTGTATTCTGTTGGGGGAAAACTTTTGTGCGAGGTATTTAACGGTAGTTGATAAATAATAATCTGGCGAAAATTTGAGACCCATTTTATTACTCTTTCCCCGTACAACAGGTCCTGCCCCTGTCGGGCAAATAGTGAATCGCCCCCCTCGTCGGGCAAACTCTAGCGCCATTCCTGCAGGCGAGTGAGGTATCTAGGAGCGGGGGTGGTAAGTTTTCAGGGCAAATCTCATATAATTAATTATAGTTAAATATTCAGTTTCATTATGTGTGCCAGTTATTGTATTTCGTAATTGGTCGTTATATAAAAACGTCTGATTATTATTTTGTATGATTTACTTTGTAAATTTTGCAATGTGATCAAAATAAACTGTAGCGGGCCGTAGTTTGGAGACACCTGGATTAAAATATTGCAAGCAAGATCAGTTTCATACTTTGCCAAATGTAATTTTAAAAAATCAAGATACAAATTGGTTAGATTCAGTCTTAAATTAGAATTTTTGAATTCAAACTTAAGATTTTTAATTTTTTAAAGTAATGTTTTAGATGTTCTTAATTTTTTAAAAACATTTTTTCTTTTTATAGTTTCGCATGTTTATCCGCTTATATCGACTGACGCGTTCTCTTGGGGATGGTATGCAACATATCATTTATTCAGAGCGTAAGATCTAACTTATTAGTTTAACTAGCAGCTTTGATAAACTAATTCAGTTGTTAGCATGGATTTTATTTATTATCCTGTAGAGTTTCTGGTTAGATTCAATAGAAGAGTGCAAATTTGTCTGAGCATTTTTTTAAGACTCACTATGTACAAGAAAGTGGTACGAAAAAAACTGTTTTTCTTCGAAACGAAACCAAATCTAAGAAAACAAAATCAATAATTTACGACTGCTTTAAATGCATATCATTTTTTTGTATTTAATTAAAGGTATTAAGTTAAAACTCTCGCAGATCATTCAGAAACTATTATCAATTATCATTTACTTTGAGATCGTAATATGCCATCTTATAAAATATAAACATTAAGAATCATTTTATTTCTTCAAATTTGTATGAACAAATAAAAAGAGCAACGAATAATTTTATTATGTCAAAAGCCTACAGCTTTGTTTGCCCACAATAAACCGATTAATTGCTCTTTGTTTATGAATTAATGTAAATAAATATTAATACTTATATAAGCAGATACTCATGAATTAATCACTAACAATAAAATAGAATAAGTAGCTATAACATTGAATTCTCCTCACATACTTAGTTATTTCATTTTTCTTTATTTCTAAAGCTTTGTAATGTGGTTGAAAATCTTTCTTTACATTTGTAGTAACAAAGTCTACAAATTGCTATAAAAATACCAACGACGTTAGTAATAAAATTTGTATGCAACTCTTTATTACTTCCGTACAAGTCAACGACCAGAAACTTCCTACACAGTACTTAAAATAAAATATTAAATAATGACTTTCAAGCTTAAGGCGGGCAAATACATAAAACTAGCAGAAAAGAGGAACATAAAATGTTGCTGTTTGAGATATAAGGAACTGAAAATACCAGTTTTTGGTAAAGTTCATCACATAATCCTGCCGCATCTGAAAGTTAGGGGCATACCTTTGAATAAATACATGCATTATGTACAGTAGAAATGTATACATATTAACATCTCGATATAGATTACTTTAACTTGTATAAGATCTTTATTCGTTGATATTTTAAATCTTACGTATATGTATTCTTGTATTTGGTGATAAAACGGCGATAAAAACTTTATATACGGATTTTATATTTTTATTATTAGTTTAAAATGAAGTCCTCTATTAAATCAGCATTGGATATCAAAAAATAAATCAATTTCATAGGGATTGAAATAACACCAATTAGATTTCACGAAATACTATAAAAATACCACGATTTTCATTGGTAATTAACTTGTAATAATAATGACAATATTTAACGATGATAACAATATGATGATGATTGAAATTTTTAAAGTAAATTTAAGAAATATTTTTGGACGCAATCAGATCAACTTCTGTTGCATATGACATTATTGCATAGTAATACATACAGCAATTTTAACCCTTTCTGGGCTTTTGATTTCATTTGCTTTCACAGGAATAATCTGCTTTTACATACATTTTTGCTCTGAATTTGGTCTGGAGAGGGTTTGATGGGGGTCCAGATGACAACATGATCTGGATACAGGTGAATAATTTTAATTTATTAATCGGAGTCACGGTAGCCTAGTGGTAAGGTTTGGGCTTCGGAGCTGGAGGGCACCAGATTCGAAACCCGATTCCACCAAAGATCTATCGTGTATGTGAGCCTGTTGCACGTTAACTAATACGTAGGGGGTCAAACGTCCTGCCGTTGGTGTAGTGCAAAAATACCCACACTAGTCCGGCCGCATATAGGCATTCTGTACTCGAGTAGAGCACCATTTTAACTTTGGAGGGCTCTGATTGGACAAGCGTATCTGACGTCACTCTTCTGCACATCGCATCAACTGTGAAACACGCGTACCTTATTTAAAGTTCTCCCATATTCTTCTATCCGTGAATACACATCTTCAACGATTTTAACAACTTCGTTTACAAAATAAGCTGCAAGATTGGAATTCTGAATAGCCATGGCGTATTACACAAAGAACATTTCGCTAACGCTATTTGAAAGAATCAGTCAGAGCGTGGTCAGAGGTAAACAAACAACAAAGCATAGTTATGTAAGATTCGCTTGTCCAATCGGAGACCTCCAAAGTTGCAATGGTGCTCAGCTCGAGTACAGAATGCCTATATGCAGCCCGGCCTACCCAAGAAGGGTGTAAGGCCGGTAGAGGACCAGGGAGAGCCGCCCCACCAGCATGTGGGGGACGGGATTTATTGGGTACAATAAGATGATACAGGCATTGCCCGAACAGGGGCAGTACTTTTAAATACAAGAGAGCTGGGAGTATAAACATGGTTCGACCCACCTCGGTGGGGAGAGCATCCTCGTCATCTGACCGGGGCTCAAAATCGCGTGGTTCATCCCAAAATAGCCCTCGTGTTGCTTCTAAACGGGGTGCTAATTTAACTAAACAAGACTTTCATTAAATTGGTATAATTGAATAATTTTAAACTTAAAGTAATTCTTAGTTTTTTTTTTTGTTTAATTTAAAACTAATAATATACAGTAGAGTCTCCCTACAGCGAATTTCTCCCTATAACGAAATTTTTAATCGGAATGTTAAATAACATTCAAAATATTCTCTATATAACGAAGTGGTTATCTCCCTATAACGAATTTTTTCAGACCTTTATCTTTTCGATTTTTGTCATTTTTGAAAAAAGTTGCTAATTTCTGTGCACACAAATCGCTCACACGTGCCTGTTTCTGGAACCACTCGCATTGTTCATTCCAGCGATAACGCATAACAATAGAATGCTATGTGAAGGGTAATGCAGTTGTGCAGACCTGGGTTTTTACAGAGGGAGCGACATTTCTACGGGTCAAGATTCCAAGAATCGGGGTGGAGTGGGGATGAAAACAGCGAATGGATGTGACAATACGCTTTTTATGTTTATCCGTACTAGTGTATATTATTCTCTAAATTGGTGAATTGTCTTCACTTTCGGGCATTTTATTTATACAATAAAAATTAGTATAATTTTAACAAATTTATAATAAACATTACTTCATTTTTAATTGAAAGTCATAATTAAATATTTTCGAACCTCTCGCACATACTAAAATGTTTGTAACATTCACTTAAATAACTGCAAAAATCTCTTAATCTCCGTATAACGAAATTTTCTCTATAGCGAATTTTTCAACTGGAACGAAGCGATTTCGTTATAGGGAGATTCCACTGTATTTGCGAAAAAGTACTTTTGAGTTAGTCAAAGCACCTTTGAGAACTCATAGATCGGAAACCATGATGTATATGAGCATTGTTACTAGTTTCAGTGGAGAGGAAAACAAAACATGAATTGGTAAAGTCACGGGATTTGTTTCCAATTATCAGGCAATATCTGGTTTCCGGAAATGACCGAGTTTCGTCGTTGCTAGTTTAGAGATATTGAATGGAAACTCTACTGAATTTAATTGCACAGCCTTCGGCACTGAAAGCATTGATTTGCTTCCCGTGATTTGCAGGATCTAGTATCAAAATACTAGATATCACATTCAATATGCTAAATATACCTGAGGATTTCAATTCAATATTTTTCTTGAGAAGAATAGTTGCTACTTTTTTAGCGTGAGTAAAACAGTGGCGGCTGGTGAAATCAAAATCTAGCTGTAGTCCAGGATAATTTTTTCAGGGATTTAAATGCCGCCTGGCTCCAAAAAAGAGCAGTTTCCTTTTATTAAACAGAATTATTACATTCAGTGTAGATATTCATTTTTATATTTTGTCAGCATTCGATAAGCAATATTTGATGTCTGTGCAATTCAATTTTATTGAAAGAAAATAGATTTAAGCGAAGGCATCGACAAAAACCTGAGTGATCATTTTTATTGATGTGTAAATGAAATTGACTTATTTCTGTAAAAATAGGTATATAATCGACAACCTTAAATATAGTGTTATTAAATGATTTTGTAAGTTTTTGCATAAAGCCATGAGCTCTTTGTAAGCAGAAATCGACATATATTACAAAACTGTGGAGTAAATAAAGATTTTCTAACTGTAGTAAAACCCAGGTTAACCCGTGGGTTAACCTAACCCGGGGTATCCGAAAAGCCTCTGAAATCGCAATAAAATGGGAAAAAAGAATGCCGACAATGACACGAAAAAGTTTTGAAAACAAAATAAAAACAAGATACACATTGGATTGTAGAAATGCATGGTGGGAATGAAAGCATATGACGTCACCCGCGAGGAAGGTCACTCGTCCGGAGAAACTCTCGCTGTTAAATCTCGCTAGAAAAAAAACTGTTTGAACTGATCAGGGAAATTAAAAAAACGGAGAAAAGATATTTTTACTGTTCTTGTTTTAAATCCGACAAAAATGTTCCATTTATAAGCTGAAAAAAAAACTGAAATTTATAGAGATGTTAGAACGTCAGATGCGATAATTTGAAGAAATATTTATTAAAAATTACCGTAAAAGTAACTATTTTTCCAAATATTCTCAAAATTCAGTGAATTACGTTAGACGTATATACACACGAAACAAACTTCGTTAGAACGGAAATCGTTTGTTCTCTCCGATGGTGTAACTATTTTTTTCGTACAATTATTCGAAACCATGCTATTGAGAAATGAGTGCGAAAAATCACCCAACACAATACGAAATATTAAATAAAAAAATTTCTTGATTAAATTTTAAAATTCCGGCTTCGAAGCGCATTCAGTCACCATTGCGACTACCTGTGTGCCAAATTTCATGGCTGTAAGTGCGATAGATTGGTCTGGACATCGCAGAGACACACACGCACACAAACATTGCCTTTTATAATAAAGAACATGAGTGTTGCCTACAAAGATAGTTTTGAATTCGTTTTACTCCCTAAAAATTTCAGAATTAGATACTACAATTACATACAAAATAGTAAATGATGTTCATGGCTTAGCTGAAAAAGTCGTTGCCTGAAATAGCTGCCCTCCCTTTAGTTTGGTTAACCCGGATTGTACCCTATTGATTCTGAAAATTATGTGTGGACATGGAAGTATTGTACTGAATCATTATTTATTTCTCTCTCTTTATCTCTATATTGATTAATAAATTCCTTACATGTTGAAAAAAGTTCTGTACATACAAAAAATGAGCCATACCTATTTCTAAGCGGAGACAGATTTAGAAAACGTTAAGTTTCATGTTGTTTGGATCGCTTAAGTGCTTTATCACTATCCGACTAATGGAGTTCCCTTCTTTTCAGGTCATCCATAAAGAAATTGCGCCGAATTTAGCAGTGTCATTATTCCCAGTAATTGAAAAGTAAGTGTCTTTTATCTTCATTTTAAAGGTCATTGATTTTCTATGGGGTAAAAAAAAGCTGTATAGAGGATGTGTCTTTAACGTTTTGTTGCATGATTTATTTATTTCTTCCTTTCTTTCTGTTCACTGTTTTAAAGCTATATAAGAGGAAATTGCTTCGTGAGTTAACTATTTCGTAAAAAGTCGCTTTTTTAGGGTTCTAAATTTAGTTATTTTTTTACAGTAGTATTTGCTGGACGTAACTTTCATATAAAAATAAATAGAAATCCTTAATAGTCGAAGCATTTTGTTTCTGTTATTTTAAAAAAAAACTTCTGTAAGTAGTTCGTTTTTATCTGTTAACGGTTTGAAAAGATTTAAATTGTGTTCACAGAGTATGAAAGGAAAGCCGTTTCATGAAAGCATAATAATCTCTCTGTGCATTCCTAAAAATTATGCATTTTTCGTTCTATTTTCCTTTCACTTTACCTGGGAAAAAATGACATTTTTGCTTTCATATATTACTTACAAAAATAATATTTGAAAATAAATGACGCGACTAATAAATAAAAAAGATTTTACATTTAATTGTTCAGATTCGCAATTTAAATGCAATTTCAATTCTATCATTTTTCAAAGTTGTTTGATTGATTTTTATTAATAGATTGATGCTTTGAAGTCGGTGAGAACTCAAGTTGACAATACGGGGAAAACTACGCGCTGTATCATTACGCACAGTTAAATAGTCCGTAATATAGTCCAAAAGTTTTTCAAAATTCAATTGATGTAGTTACTAAACTGTAACGTCTCTGTCCTGCCATATAGTCTTACGGTTGAAAAGAGAGATTTACAAAAGTTCTTTCTAGCTATAGGGGAGGTCGAGCCAAAGATCCACGATCTTGGCGACAAAAGGAAGGGTCTCAAAAATACTAGAATTTTCACCTCTATCTCTATTGTAAACGGAGTATCTTCGAGAGATTTCTATATGACGTCACATCCTGTCGGGAAAGGTATAAATAACGAGCGAACAAAGAGTCAATTATAATATCTTTGGAGTCATGTTCGCATTGCGAGTACATCAGTTGTTATTGTTGTTCGCCAGTCAGTTGTTGCTGGACGCTATTGTTCGTGCTGTTGCTGTTACTATTAGTGATTTTCTGTCTGCTTGTGTTGCTAATTTATGAAAATATGTGCTGTTCTTTTCGCTATACCTGTGCTTCTAGTTTCTGGAACATTCGTTAAATAAAGCGTCATTTTCAATTATCTAGCTTGTTGAAATGCTTTCACCGTACACCCTTCTGAGATTTTCGTAACAATATATGAAAAGAAAATTCTTTAAATTCCAGTAATTAATAATCTTTTTAATGAAATTCTACATTTGAAATGAAAGTTGCTTATTTCAGTGTTGCTTTTTCTATAGCATTAAGAACTGTAAAAAACCTATTCCACGTCTTTCACTTGTGATCACTTGTTCTACTTACTATCGACTTGAGTTGTCATTGGCTACAGAACGGAACAAAGTATCACTCCACACCCCTGCGCCTAGAATCACATCAATGACCAGTTGAATAGGGATGAAGTGGAAGTAGTTAGTTAAAAAAGTAGTTGAATTAAAATGAAGTGCAGATGAGGCTGAAAGATAGGTACGCGAAATCAAAAGGAATAATGAGAAAAAGATAAATAAAAACATAAAGCAGAAATTAAACGAAAATGTAAACAGAAAAAGAATATACACGAGAAACACAAAATGTAATAAAAGACCAAAAAGAGTACATGACATACTGAAGTGCAAAAACAAATAATTAAAAAGTTTACGCAAATAGAATAATAATGACATTTAAATAGTTGGCTTTCTAATCAAGTTTAAAAAGCTGGCTATTGTCATGTATATGGCGAATAATTTAATGCATTTTGGACCTGGAAAAGAGAGGGGAGGTTTCTACTAACGTCTGGCTCTGTAACAAAACTAACTGGAAACGTGACTCTGGCTTCTAGTGCCAAAAGAGGATGTAGGAATACAATCTGTTTCGTAGTGATTGTTGGAGCCTAGTCGGTGTTCATAGCCACAGTGTGGTGTGTTGGCCGAGTTCAATCTTTTGAAATCCGTGACCAGAGAAGATGATGTCCTCCCTTTCCCATTTGCCAAGCGGGTGCTGATTATAGAAAATAAGTTCTGTATATGTCGTCCTGTCTTACCTTTGTCCCACTGTAACTACAAATAATTCATCATAATGAGGGTAAATTGATGGTTTGATAAGCTATCTACTATGATGTATATGGCGAATAATTTGATGCATTTTAACTCTGTAAAGGAGAAAAGGAGGAGGGAAGGTGTCTACTACCCTCTGGAACCAAGCTAACTGGAAACGTGATTCTGGCTTCCTCTTGAGCCAAAAGAGGATATAGGAATATTTTTTGTTGTATAATGAATGTTGGGGCCTATTCCTCCACGGTCACAGTTTGGTGTGTTGGCCTAGTTGACTTTGTTGAAGTTCGTGATTACAGAAGATGGTGTTCTAATTTTTCCAGTAGGTCCAACGGGTGCTGACTTTAGAAAAGATGCTGTGATTAAGCCATCCTGGGTTACTGTTGCCAGTCGTCCAGGGTTGTTTTCTTGAAAGTAGATTTCAAAACTGATTTTGGGATCTTTGTTGAAGTTTGTCGGTTTCCAGCTTCTTTTGCTAGTCATTGACAATAGAAAGTTTGGCCCATAACCAATTTAGTGTCCACATACATCGTTGTTCTTGTATGAAAGCTAGGCTCAAACTCGCAACCCTCCCACTACAGTCGCGGCTTGATCACCTGAGCATTGTTGTACATCTATTTATGTCCAGTGTTAGAAATTTCTTTTTACATACGGTTTCGAGATTCTTTTGCTAATCATCGACAACAGAATGTTTGGCCCATATCCAATTTAGGATCCACATGCATCGCTGTTCTTGTATGAAAGCTAGGCTCAAACTCGCAACCCTCCCACTACAGTCGCGTCTTGATCACCTGAGCATTGTTGTACATCTATTTATGTCCAGTGTTAGAAATTTCTTTTTACATACGGTTTCGAGATTCTTTTGCTAATCATCGACAACA
>BGPR01000796.1:202367-212813 GCA_013235015.1 Araneus ventricosus | reverse complement strand
AAAAAAAGCTGGTACTAATCAGAAATTGCTTAATGTACCAGAAAAGAATGCGAAAAGTTCTCAGCGGTCCCAATACCGATGTTATTTACGCCACACTGGCAGGACCCTGCAGTTAACATTAATTTTATTGGACGAATTACTCCACCTATTGCAATAAATCACATTTCCTTCATAAATCTCATTTTTTCCCGCCCCTTCTTAATTTCGAAACCTTTTACTAAATCCAATAAAACAGGATATAAATATATCAGTATCTGCGTATCTGAGGAGGTGAAAAAGATTGCGAAAAAAAAAATAAATAGCAAGATATATAATAACCTTACCAAGACTGGGGATTTTAATTTTCTTCCAATCAATTTCATAGTAGTCGTTTCAATTAATTGTATCATTTCTATATCGCGAGGTCTCTCTTTTTTTTATTTCCTTCCCAAAGAAAATATCTAGCAACTCATTAGCTGAGCGAACCACTTCATTTCATTTCATTTCCTCATGCGCCAGAAGGGAGCAGAAAGGGGGAGGGGGATTCTAATTTAGGCGGGAAAACGATAGCTAAGCCTAAACTGCCCAGAAATCAATAGCGTAACATAAAACCTAGCAAAACTTTTCTTCTCTTCGCCCCCCTCTCCCCTTTCCTTACTTTTCTTCCCATTTTTTTTCTTATCCTTTTTAGCTGTTTCTTTTATTATTTCTTTGTTCGAACCTATATCGTTTCTTGCGTACTGATAAATTTATTGCTAAGACTGCTGCTTTGTGATTCGCTTGGGGAAAGACGAAGCAGAAGAAGAAAGCGAAAAGGAAAGAGAAAAGAAAAAGAATTTGAGGAAGAGTAGAAAGGTACAAAGAAAGGAGTAAGAAGAAATGAAAGAAAGTAAGAAAATAAAATGAATATATGTATATGAAAGTAAGAAGAGATCCCCTCTGTGCAGTCGTTAAGAAACACGAAATCTATAACTTCCAGAAACGCTTGTGTCCGCGTTTAATAAAATTTTCATCTTAATACACGATTTAAATATTCATGCATTCGTGTCTTAAATAAAGAAGTAGAAGCTTAATTGGAAAGGAATACTTCTCGGCTTAATTCTCTTAATTCTGCATTACGAACATTTTACTTTCATTCTTTTTCGTGTTATTTTTGCCGAAGATGATCGAGGAATGTTATCGGCTTGTTTAAAAAGTTTCTATTAGAATTTATTAAAATGAAATGAGGGAAAGAGAAGTTCCTCTGTTATTTCTTTGAGGAATTAATTATTTTCATAATTTTTTTTAATTTGTCGAGAGATCTTTTTAAGAACGTGCTTTGATTTATTCTGTTGAAAACGATTTTTTAATTCAGATTTAAAATTACGTAAATCTGTTATGTTTCGCAAAATAGATTATTTATTCAAAAAGAATATTATTCTGAAGTGCAGTATCAGAGGGCATTAAAAATTAAGAAATCTAAAATTCAATTTATAGTTGTTTTTTTATAGCTTGTTTACTTCTGTGTGCGATATTATTTGTATATATAAGAATGCAAAGTGCAGGTGATATTTTTGTTTTTACAATTTCTCATTATTTTCTTTTATACGAAGTATGCCCAGATTTAGTGTGATAGAATGAAAAGTCATTGTCAAAGAATTCGATGTTGTTTCTTTTGGCTGTAAATGCATTTTACAACCGCTCCTATGAACGACCCCAGATGTTCATATAGGTAGTTAAGTAACATCTATAAAAATGAAACGTTAATTATTGATAAAGAAAAACAAATTTAGTTAAATAACTTTTTGTAAAATATTTTACAAAAACGTTTCAATTAAAATGGTTTTTAAATGTTTTACTTAAATTGTAAAAAATTCAGTCAAATTCTCGCAGTTATCAAAATTCTGAGATTAAATACGATCCCATTTGAAGTCGTGACACATAGTTTAACTAGCTAACTAACTTGACCAGTACAGACGTCAAATCCAAACTGTAGCGCAGGGTTGCCAGATTAAAATAGCAAAATAAGCAAATAAAAAACCAAACCTTCTTAAAAATAAGGCCGAAAAAGGCCAAATTTGACAAATTGATTGAAAACGTCATTTGCTATTATTAAAACGGCTATCCTTCATGAAAACGAATCCCACTTGATAGGCATATGTTCAATATTCTATTACTAAACTAAAATTTAAGTGAAAGAAATTTAAAACCTCCTTCTTCTATTCAGGAGTTATTTCGTTTGATATCTCATTATATATCATTTGAAATGTGTAATATCAAAAATTTATTAAAAAACAATAGAATAAGTAATTAAAAATTGTTCTGAAAGTCATTAACGAGAAATTAAGGTCAAAAATGAATTTAAGGCCAAATAAAAATTCCCAAGGCCAAGGGCATTGAAAAAAGGCCAAATTTCCATAATTTGGCCTTAAAAAGGCCAATATGGCAATCCTGCTGTAGCGTAGCGAGGGGTGTGCAAGGGAAGTATAGTCGCCTCGTGTGTCACTTTTTGGGATGGATCGGTTTGAAAAGAATATTTTTTCCGTTTATTTTGCGTTTTTAAAGCTAGATTTTGCCGTATTATCCTGGGAGCCATTCAACCTCTCTATGTCACTGATATATGCACTGATTACGTAAATAATAATAATAATAAAAAGCTTTTAAAAGAAAACTAAGAAGTTATAAAAACTAATTTTACTAAGAAGCAAGAAGACTGTCGTTTAAGGTATCCGACTGTGTTCGGAGACTTTTTTTGAAAAATAACTTATATATATATTTTAATGTTATTTTTCGACTGCATATGTTTTAAAACTATGAAAATATTGTAAAATTAGGCTTTCGAAATAATATTTAAAAAAAAAACTGAGAAATTTGAAGAAAAATGACTAAAATATTTGCCTTACGCTAACAGCCATAGACAAAATCATATTCTAAATATGCATAAATCCTTGTAGGAGTACATTTTTATGACGGTTATCTGTGTTATGCTTTAAAATATTTCTTGTACTTCAAAATAGTTTTGAGATATAGCCGAACATAGTTACTAAACTGGTAATTTTTCAGAAAAAAATGCTTTTCGTTTATATTTAAGCACTTAAAACTAATATTTTATTTTAAAATTGACCTTGGTTTTCAGAGGAAAACATCAAGCATATTACAAAAAACAATCTCAGAAAATTTCATATCAATATTTGAATAACTTTTTGAGAAATCATTGTTACGGTCGACAGTTTTCCTCAAAAATATCATTTCTCAGAAAACACATTTAAAGTTTTCTTGCAACATAAAATAATACTTATAGATCTGTAATAAAACAGCTGTAACTCCATTTGTAATTCACGTAGAGTAAAAAGTGAGACAGTTTTAGAAAGCTGATTAAACAGGCTACGAAATTAAGTCATAATTTTTTTTTTGGATAATTTCACCAAAAACGACGATTTTAAACCAGTCGGATACCTTAATATATATGTATATTTTGTCAACAACACTGCTGTGTGTTTTTCTGAGGAAACTTTTAATCGTTTTTTAATTAATGATAAATGCCTCACTGTGAAAACAAACTGTGAGTTACTAATTTGCATATTATAATTCTCGTTTATGAATTTTATTATTTTATTGAAACTTTTGACAGTATTCAATAAATAAATTCCATCATCAAATTGAAGAAAAATGTAAGCTCGCATCGTTTTTCTTTTACTTTGTTATAAAATTTACTAGAGGAACATTTTCCGGCGTTTGACATGGGTACTAGCCACGAATTGATTTTATTTGCGCCCCCTACTATGGATTTTTGAAACTCAATTGCTCAGTTAACTGTCTAAGAAGCCCCGAACAACACTAATCGCAGGTAGAAGGAGCCGTTAAAAGACTTCTTTGGCGCGGGAAGGGAGGGCTTCCCAGGCCACAGACAGGACAGGAAGATGAATAATTCAGGGAACACGATGCGGTAGCCCTATCCAGACTGCCCCATGTGTGGCCTGACAGAGGATAAACATCAATTTCTGAACGTAATATCATGTGACTTATCCAATCGAATCCGTTCGGTAATCTAACCGGGACGCCCGGCTTCCTTGTTATCCGATGCTTATGCGAAGATATTGCCCAAGGCGGATAAACATCCGCATCATTTGATCCGCCTGGCCAAACAGTTATCCTATTTGTGAAACCTTGTTGCAATGGCCCGGCTTCTATGGGGAGGAGCTGTCAGTCTTCCCGGCCTTGCCTGCTGGCTTGTGTTTTTATTACGGGATAAAAGAAGGGGCCCCCGTATTATTACGGAAGATCGGGAGAAGCTTAAATTTTTGTAGGTTTAATAAAACGACCAATTCTTTTCCAAGATACGACTGCGAGTGGGTCCCTTTTTCATCCGATTTTGATTCTTTTTCTGGTGGGAAAGGGGATTAAATAGGGTAACAAGAGGTTCTGCGTATGCGAATTCTTTTTCTAAATTAGTGTTTTTACGAAAATCATTCAAGGAACAAGGTGATTTTTTTGCTTGCTTTTTTTTGTGATGTATTCTTCGAGAGGGTTGGAGTTAAATTTGTGTTGCGAGAGGTTTGAAGAGGTTTTAAGTGTGCGAATTTTTTTTGGCCTTGAAGTTATTTGTTTAAAAAAAGCGGTCATGGAACTTAGTTTTGCTACCTTTTTGATTTCTTTCACTAGCTTAAAAAAGGAAGCTTTTTAACGGTACTGATTACAGATTGCGTAAGCATTTCAGCAAACTGTTTATTTAAAAAAATATTGATAAAAAATGTTTTGTTTAATAAAGATGAAAATTTTTTGTATTAAAAAATAAACGAAGAAAGAGAAAGCCTTGCAACACCCATTTTTTTCAGTCCACCAATGGCCTAGCGAATTAATGCTTGACATAGCTTAGAAACATGAATCTGAGTTGGAAGGTTATGGATTTTATCCTCATGCACTGCTCTTAACCAGCGTTATACCAAAACTGGTAGAACGATTTGCGTTTAGCAACGAATTGCTCGCTGTGGTCTTTTTGACAGCTGGAGGTTTACCTAATTACGATCCAAGTGAAACTCAAATGTGGGCTGGTTTCACCTGAAAGCCCTCCAGGAAAGCAACCTACCCACGTATTGGAGCTTAGTCAGAACTTCTATCTCAGGTGCTCCATAGTTGCTTTGCCACATAGAAGTTGCTGATAATGCTTTGAACAATTCGCATAATATACAATTAGTATTAAATTCAAAATTCGTTCTTACCTATCAGAAGAGGACTCGAAGGTCACAGTCAGTCATTTTCCATACGTTTATTTTAGCGTAAGCAACATATCAGAACACAGCAATGACAAGCGTTAGACAGAGGATGTATAGTCTGATCACGTATTCCAAGACAACCTCTTTTGGACGATTTTACACCGGAAAGGGGTGTCAGGCAGTGAGTCATATGAGCTTATCTCTGGAGTTCTTTGTTAGATCACGCTCAGTAAAATGTAAACATCACCCTTACATTCTTCAGTTTCCTCCTATTTTGATGAAAATAACTCCGCCCGGCGCATGCGCAAAAGCGCGGAAGGTTTCCGAATCCGTTACTAAACAATAGTTGAAAGTCGTTGGCACCTGCCACTTCCTATTTCAATGTATCGTGTCGTCATGTATAAATTTCTCTATAATTTCCATGTTGCCAAGGGCAGAGCAGTGGCATGTCTAGATGTTCTTTGTTTTAAACTTTGCGTTTGAAAATGCCTCTAACATTCTTGAAACTGTTGATAATTACATGTTGATAGTAATGTAGGCGGTCATCAGGTAGGCTTAGTGATTGATTCTATAAATGAATACACAGTAACTTTAACTAACTATTATATTATGCAGAATTAATATTGCATTTTGAAGAATCATTATTTACAATTAAGTTATTTACCAATGAAATATTTCGTCATAAAATAGGCTTTTGGATGACCCATCGTCGTCTTCAGTCTTTGACAGAAAAAAAAAACCCCAACATCGTTTATGCTTTTTTCATCGCCTCGTCGTCTCTTCTATTCTCCGCAGCTTCATTCTCTGACGTCACTGGCGATGGCAGCGCTATCTACAGGTACTCGGCTGCAATAACAATACAACTGCTATACAATAACAATATTTATAAAAAAAAGTCGGAAGTAGAGCGCAGCGCCACCATGCGCCACTCTTGGACTTACAGAGTTTCAACAGATTCCATACTTCACCTTTATTATGAGTCCTTGACCTGAAATTAATGTTAGACGAAGTGGGATCAGATCCATCATCCACCATCGAGTATCTTATCAACCAATCCATAGTTATTAGCCGAAGTGTTTAATACCTTGTTTTCGGTTTCGTAGGCTACAGACCTAATTCCGCCAAACATACGCTGCGTACATGACCCCGGTGCATTTTAAATCCGTCGGGGTAGGACTTCCTCTTGCATGTCTGCTGTAGGAAGTTTGCAAAGGTGATGCCGGTTTAGTTGATGTCATTATCACCCGACTGTAATTTAAAATTACGAGGTCGGTCGGTTTCCAATTAGCTCTCGCTAACTTCAAAATGGGCCCTAATATAGATAAGCAATCAACTCGTATGATTCATTTATCTCTCGAATTTGAACTCCTGGAATGTGGTCAACCAATACATGGCTATCCTGTTGCAGTCTTCAAAAGTTTTCGCAATTACGTTTTAATGCGTAGCTATCACATTTACAGACAGACTACAGAAAGGCGATACAGACCTTTCAGTTCGGCTTTGATGTCCTTATGAAATGAGATGAAATTTAATATAAAATTGGACTGAAATGGCTTAATTATTTGCCTATTCCATTTAATATAGCACATCGGCAAAATAATTATTTGGGATCGAATTTATACTTAAATTTAATCGTGGATTTCGTTAATTGAATATCCATCGCTGATAAAACTCCTCTAAGATGTTAATGTTAGAGCGATCTGAATTATTTGGCATCCTTTTCATAGATAATTCACTTCGAATGTTTTAAATAAATTACATTTGCTTTACTCATTTCTAGTTTTTTTTAATGAAATTTAGTATTATTTTTCTTTTAACCTTTATTATCACGAATCGTGAAGGGCCATTCAGTACGAAAAATCTTAAAAAGTCCTTTCCAAAGATGCCAGTAATCACTTAGTGGGCAAAATTGGTGACATCTTTTAAGATTATAAATTCATTTCAAAGAAAGAAGGGGAAAAAATGAAGAGCCAAGAACCGGACGGGTAAAAAATCGTCTTCATTCATTGAAAAAAAAAATTCTTTTAAGTACGATTAGAGTGTCAAAAATAAAAAGAGATGCAGCTAGGCCAAGAATACTTTCATTCGTTTGATGACTCTCCATTTTGCACATTGATAACTTATCTTGGCTAAGGATAAGGTTGTCAGAAGGGAAAAGAGCTTAACACTCCAAGAAGGATAACTGGAGATAAAAAAAAATATGATGAGGGGAAGGTGAAGATTGTGGAAAAAGACGGAAATGTAATGACGTCACATTTACCGTGGCGTTGAATCACCGGATAGTTTTCCGGAATTCTCATGCTCCCTGCACAATTTTTCCAGAATTCTGGAAGGTTTTTTTTCCCTTCATATTATTATTTTTATACTGTGGCGATAAAATACGAACATCCGTTCTTTAATGAATTCGTGGAAATTCTCTGTCGTTCTTTTCAGAATCGAAATAAACGATTAGGAAGAAAAGGAGGGTGAAAAAAATTGATGAAAAAGTAGAAAAAAATTAGTGAATTGGGAAGGGGGAAAGTTCGTTAAAAAAAATGGGAAATATCAGAGAAGGGTTTGGGGGAATTTTTTTTTTGGGACACGGTTTGCTATGTAATAGCTATTTTCCAAATTGGTTCGGGAGGTGAAAAAAAATTTTTTTTTTTCCTCCTCTTCCATTGCATATCTCTCTATATATGTTCTTGCAAGAACTTCATCTTTCTGATCATTTCTTGTTTTTCGATCGATTTGACATTTCAAAGACAGAAATTAAAAAAAAAAAAATTTACTGTTTGCTTGTGGGTCAGATTTAATTTCTTCTATCTAAGTTTTGAAAAGAAAAGATTCCAAAATAATCGAAAGATTTTTTTTTGTTTTGTTCATTCTTTACTAGATAATGATAACACAATGAAAAAAACTTGACAGAAGTTTCAAATTTGTGAAAGATAATGAATTTTCGAAAGGAATTCGATTAATTTTTTTCGGCATAAAATGTGATAGAGCTTTGATTAAAAGTTAATGTCAAACTTAATTCAGATAGTCATGAAAACTAGTTCAAATCATTTTATATATTTTTCTACTTATGATGCTTTTACAATGTTCAGGCTGAGAAAGAGGGAAAAAACCCTTGACATATCACTTATTTTTTTATTTTAAAATTAAATGATATCTCAGTTTTTAAAAGTGTATCTAAAGTGATGCTTGTAAATTACCAATATCATATTTTTATTTTCAATGTAATCTAAAATCTGAATATCTGAAAAAAGGAAATATCCAAAATTGCCTTTGATTTTATTATTCGATTATTTTTTTCCAAGTTGTTGCTGTAAATTCAGACATTTGCAGAGCATTTTAAAGCAAAACTATAGATGCATTTTCTATCGATCAGTAATTTTTGATGCATAAATATTCATTTTACTTTTTATCATTCAAATACGATGTTCTGTTACAAATCAAATTGAGCATAGGCATATAAAGTCCATGAATATATGAATGTCCAGTTAACCTTGTTAACACACCATTTAATAACAAATTCTCTGAAAGAATACTGTGCTAAATTCCTAAATTGTGGTCCAAACTATGGAATTAAAATTTAGCAAAAAAAAATTCAGATTTTCTTGAATATTGCTTCCTTGGATCAAATGTGTTTCGCTATATTCTGATAAACCAGAAGTAGAACTGAATTGGAAAAACAAGAAACAGTTATGGTGTTTTGATATTAGTTCACCTCAGTATAATTTGCAACAAAGAATTATGATTATGGTCAGTGACACTTGAGTTCGCGCAGGGAAAATAACATAGTGTATTATTGCCTGATTATGAGCTTGTGGATTCAATGGCGTCGCTGCAACTTCTGCTGCCCGGGACGAACTTGAAACATGCCGCCCTTCATTTATGCGATATATAGGGCACATAAATTTAAAAATAAAAATAAATTGCGATGGGAAAACATTTTATTAGTAACGTATTTGGTTGTTTCAAACCCTCGACACCGAGGCCCTCGGAAAAAACCATTTTATTAGTAACGTATTTGGTTGTTTCAAGCCCTCGATGCCGAGGCCCTCGGAAAAAACCATTTTATTAGTAACGTATTTGGTTGTTTCAAACCCTCGACACCGAGGTCTTCGGAAAAAAAACATTTTATTAGTAACATATTTGGTTGTTTCAAGCCCTCGATACCGAGGTAAACTGATTCAAAACCAAAGTAGGTGCTCATCTAAAGTCTGTGTTCCCAAATTTGCACCAAGCAGTTTATTTTATTTTATATATTTTATTTTACTGTCGATGTAGGAGAGTTAAAAAATGTACATCGGATATTTATTTACGCTAGTAAATTTTTTATTACCACTCTAAATTGCTACTTGTTATTCATTTTTTTTAATGCATCAAAATGAATAAATTGAACAAATCCTTACTAGTGAATTAATTTGAGAATTAATCTTCAGCAGTTACGGCTAAGTCACACGAACTGCACAATGTTCTTTTTGGCAAGAAGACCCAGCGTTACGTTTATAGGAGGCAGCATTCAAGTCGAGGTATAAAAAAGCATATTTTATGCTTCTTTTTTATTACGATTCGTGACGTGTTTGGTGGAACGTAATAAGTTTTATAACACCGACCTTTTCATGGCCTTCTCTGCTTAGAATAACATTATGCCCTTTATGACTTGTATTTCGAATTGAAATGTATCTGGTTTATCGCTTTGGCGTGTTGTATTATGCAGATACTAATGATGAAGTATATTGAAGATTTGTACAGTTTTTTCCGCTTGCTTTTTATGGCCCATCGTAACGTTCATTAAAGAAGGCGTCCTAAGCGCTGACCACAAAGGAATGAAGAACGGGCAAGTCGTCGTCTTGACCTACCTTGTAGAATCTAATTCTATAAACTTCTGGTAGAGGACGCGCACACACAGCTCCGCTTCGATTAAGCCGTTGGAAAAGCACTTCGTGGGTTGTAAAATTACGTAATTATTAAATCATGCCTTAATTGGTGAACAAGCCTGTACTAACAAGCCGTGCCCAGGTGGTTTGTCTGGAAGTGATAACGTACCACAATTTCGAAACCATTTCTCCGGTCTGGTGGATTCCCTGAATGTAGGCGCTTTTTTATTGGATTTTCTATTAGCGTTTTTGTGTCTATCGGGACATCTGAATTTCATATTAGGTTTTTATATTAACGTTCTCTCGTTGTTTTCAGACACCTCCTATGAATTGGAAATGAATTAGTTATAGGTAATATAACATTAAATGAAGAAAGACAAGTTATAAAATTTCTGCAGTGGTAATTTGTATGC
>BGPR01000796.1:181967-193869 GCA_013235015.1 Araneus ventricosus | reverse complement strand
ATTATCAATGCACAAACGATCATATTCGGTATCGAGTTTGCATAATTAATGTAAGTCGCTTGGAAAATGTGAATAAAAAATATCTTTTGGTGTGAGAAAATAATTTTTCGGTTGAAAATAATGCTCTGAGTATTTAGTTCTAATTTCTTGTGACTGGTGTGCTTTGTCTTTCGCAACTCTAAGCAACTTTTGAATTTGAAGATGAATATGCTGCATTTCCAAGCACGAGGAAATGGAGGGAAATGCTTTGGAAGTGATCATTCATTCAATGCTTTCAACCGTTACTGGAATTATTATCAATGCACAAACGATCATATTCGGTATCGAGTTTGCATAATTAATGTAAATCGCTTGGAAAATGTGAATAAAAAATATCTTTTGGTGTGAGAAAATAATTTTTCGGTTGAAAAATAATGTTCTGAATATTCAGTTCTAATTTCTTTCTTCTTTTATTACTTTAACGTTTTCTTACTAATTATTGAATATTATGTTATTGCAGTGAATTAAACGCAATCTAATATTGTGCAAAATTTTGAAAACGAACTTCATATAGATGTGTTTTCTCTTAAAGAATTGCAGCAACAAGATTTACAACTGTCGTACTACAAACATATCATTAGGTTTATCAGAAGCATTATTTTTAGTTTAAAGGCATGATAAGAAATTAGTTTAACTTGCATTTGAACAAGAATGACTTTAGGAACTTGGCAACTTTTGAATTTGAAGATGAATATGCTGCATTTCCATGCACGAGGAAATGGAGGGAAATGCTTTGGAAATGATGGTTCATTCAATGCTTTCAACCGTTACTGGAATTATTCTCAATGCACAAACGATTATATTCGGTATCCAGTTTGCATAATTAATGTAAATCGCTTGGAAAATGTGAATAAAAATTATCTTTTAGGTGTGAGAAAATAATTTTTCGGTTGAAAAATAATGCTCTGAATATTTAGTTCTAATTTCTTTCTTCTTTTATTACTTTTACATTTTCTTACTAATTATTGAATATGATGTTATTGCAGTGTAAAATAGCATACGAATTTTTCAGAAATTGAATTAAACGTAATCTAATATTATGTAAAATTTCGAAAACGAACTTCGTATACATGTGTTCTTAAAGAATTACAACAACAAGATTTACAGTTGTCATGCTACAAACATATCATTAGGTTTATCAGAAGCATTATTTTTAGTCTAAAGGCATGATAAGAAATTAGTTTAACTTGCATTTGAACAAGAATGGCTTTCGGAGCTTAGCAACTTTTGAATTTGAAGATGAATATTCAGTGCTTCTAAGCATAAGGAAATGGAAAGAAATATTTCGGAAATAATGATTCATTCAATGCTTTCTACCATTGTTGAAATGATTATTAATCCACAAAAAATTATCAAGTATGCATAATTAATGCAAATCTATTGGAAAATATGAATTAAAAAATCAGCAGGTGTGAGAAAAATAATTTATTAGTTGAAAAATCGTGTTCTGAATATTTCCATTACTTAGAATTATTAAAAATAAACTGATGTTTTTGTGTTGTGAAATAACATTCGAGTTTTTCAGAAATTTTCAACATTTTGAATTTGGAGTTGAATAATTTCTAAGCGTAAGGAAATGAAGGGGACTGCTTAGGAAATTAGGGTTCATTCCAAGGTTTCAACTATTATTGAAATTATTGTGAACACACAAAAGAACATATTCGGTAAAGAGTATATGCATAATTAATGTTAATCACTTGGAAAGTATGGATAAAAAAAAATTCAGCAAGTGTGAGAAAAACAGTTTTTCGGTTGAAAAATTATGTTTTTCATATTTTCATTACTTAGAATTATTAAAGATAATAATATTGTAGTGTGAAATAGCATTGGAGTTTTTCAATATTTGAATTCAATGCATTCTAATATGAATAATTGTATGCAAAGTTTTGAGAAGTGACTTCAAATACATCCATTTGATCTTATAGATTGAAATAACAATTGTCACACTACACAAACACATCATTAGGTTTATTGGAAGCATCATTTTTTAACTGAAAGGCTTTATATGAAATTAATTTAACTTGGATATGAACAAGAGTGGCTTTTGCTACATGCATATTTTATAAATCTTCTGTATGTCTGATTATCTTTGAAAGTAAATTAGAAGCTTTGTTTTAACTTATAATCACAATAATGAAGATGAAATCATAAAAATATAATTTCTTTGAGAAAAGTCCAAATAATGATAATATTGGTTGATTTATGTGTATTTTAAACTAATAATAGAAAATAGCTGCTATTTAATAAAACGCATTTGCGAATATATAAATATTGTTCTCAATGTCAGTGTAGATATATATTTTATTAAATATCTGCTTTCTATATAATCATCAACCGTGGATATTATTTTACATTAGTTTTCTTCTTACCTCAATCCACAGAATACACTTCTGGCAGTAATTGAGTTGAAATGTGAACCTCAAAATCCTCTCCTTATCTCATCTTTAATCTCATCACAAGACGATCATAAAAAAATTTAGCGAACGAAATATTTGGTTTGCCTATTGAAGGTTTTGCGTTTGGTTAATTATTGTTGTTAATAGTCGTGATACATGTATTTCAAATGCCAATTTTCAATGTTCTTTCAAATAGCCCAATAACTCATCGGGAACATCGAGTCTGTGACTTCCAACAAACATGTCCTGATTATAGCTTTTACAACTATCCCAGAACTTGGGGCCAAAGACATTGCCGGGGAAAGTTTTCTTTTAATGGGCGTCCATGGGTCCAGCTACCACGAATTTCCTACTTTGCAATGGCGATTCCGTGATGAAAACCGTCTCTTTAAAAGCAATAAATCGTTTCTTAATAAATCTTTCGCCAGAAGTCTGGATATGAATTAAAAGGGACGGGGAGGGGTTAATAATGACCCGTTCCTCCAGGGACGCTGCGTCCCCCCTCGCTGCAATTACCTCGGGTGAGTATTTAATCTCCCAACAAGATCCTCGTGGTAAGATGCTGATGTGACGTCCATCACCCTTGAACATGGGCCATAAAAGTTTCTCGCTGGAATGAGCTGCTCGCCACGTCTGAAAATTACTTTGGGAAGATAGTGTACCGAGATAAAATGAAAGGTAATTAGAACCAATGCAATAAAATAAATTTATCACTTAAAAGCCGTACTTCACGGTATTCAAATTGGCCTAACGCGTGCTGCGCGAGCTTTTGTTAAAGATGATTGCGTCATTAATAATAATCTGAAACAATAAGGCAGAATAAATTGGCCAAGATTCAAAACCAGATGAGGCGTTTGGGTCAAGTGCGCATTTTAAAACGATGATTTTGGGAAAAGGCGTTGTGAGTTTTAATGTCAACGGTGTGTGAGGGAAATGGATTTTATTAGTGTTTCTGATTTAATTAGTTTAACCACTTAACTGAATAGTTTTCTTTGCTATCTAATAATATGACCCCTCCTGTTTTGGAAAGGGACTGTCGTCATTTTCATTCATGTAAGAAGGCATAGGATACTTAAGATGTTTATGGATCCTACATATGTTTTGTGTCAAATTATAAAGCTAATTAACGATTCAATTTTAGTTTGCAAGACTAAAATTTCGATAATTCGATGCACGAGTATTCTCGGGCTGTTAAGTTAAGCGGTTAGTGATAAGCGTCCAAGTACTGTAGCTGCAAACCGTTCTTGTTAAAAAAAATTGTACCAAAGAAATCAGAATGATTTTGCAGAAGTTGTAATTGATGTCAAAAGTTTCGATAACCACTGTGAGAATAAAGGAGAATTATAAAGTATTTTTCATTACACTCTCTATATCTTTTATATTATTACTTTCATTATATTGTTAGATTGCAGCTAAGTATTTTCGTATGACAGTTCATGATAATGTTTACCTCTCTTATTAATTTTAGTTTATTTTGTGTGAGTCGTACTTCTTTTATAATTAGAATTATTAGTGGGCAACGTTTCTGTCTGTCTAATATGAAGATTATCTTTTCTGTTATGACTTTTGATTGTAAACAATTTAGAATAATTTAACATTTAGCCATTTTCTAAAATTCAGCTGGTTCAATTCAGTTCAAAGAAAGTTAAATATTATTTCAAAATAAAAAATGCAAGATGGTTGAATTACCCCACCTCTCCGATAAAGGGGAAAAACTGATTGATCTCAATCTTAAACTTATTGAAAATAATTTTAACTCGTATATCTGAAGTTACCGAACAAGCGTTGCAGTTTTTAACAAGCAATATTTCCCCAATGGAAAAAAATAATGCATTTTCAATGCAATAGCTCGTAGAGTTGGCATGACATCGTGTTATAGTCATAAATAAACAATAACAGACATCAAAATCTTTGTGTACAAAAATAATATAGGTATCTTTTAATGTAAAATTATAAATAGAAATCAGTGCCTGAATTGTGCTTTGTGGGAATAATGAATTTAATTAAAGAATTCTGATAATTTCCAGATGATTCCTACATCTGATATCTTGTTGCTTGTGATTAAAATTAGAACTTTTTTCAAGCCTTCGTTCGTATTCGTTTGAATTCTGCGCTTTGCTTTAATGAATTATTGTTTGTTATTTTTTTCATAATGTAATGAGTAATATGAGTTATCAATTACTTTATACAAATTATAGTTATGCAAAAAACGAATAATTGTGCAAAGCAGATATGTAAAATAAGAGAAATATTAATTTAAAGCCCGGACAGAGAGAAAGCAGACAACAAAGCAAAATTAATTTCTACCGAGCAGAACTTAGCTATCTAAGTTGTATTTTTTGTTTTGAAATTGAACGTACAGATGATTCTCGGATCCGAAACCCTCCGCGCTTTTGCGCATGCGCCAGGCGGAGTTCATTTCATCAAAATAGGGTTGAAGTAAGAATTGGAGGGGGATATTTACATTTTACTTAGTGTGACCTAACAAAAAAACTCCAGAAATTTTCTCATCTTACTCATAGTCTGTCACCCTTTTCGGAAGTAAAATCGTCCGAAAGTGCTAGTTTTGGCAATTTGAAACGATCGGTATGAATTATTTCCTGTTGTGTTTTCCTGTCGATTATTCTTTCAAATATATAGATTAGATGCTCAACGAGACTTCGTAACCGGATCGTTACTCCCTCCCTTCTTTCCCAATTTTATTAGCGGTATTATGTTTGTTCTTTTTTAAAAAAATTCTTTTGTTGGTTACTTGTCTTGTTCGTGTTTTGATTGGGAAATTTCTGGCTATGAGAAGTTTTTTTAGACGAAAGTCAAGCTTCCTACAGGAAAATTTCCCCAATAATTTGAATCCATATCGAATATAGTCTATAGCCCTTGAAAAAGTGGACTAGATTGGTTTCTTTGTTTGTTTAATTCTATTATCTCGAAGTATATTTCTTGGTTTTTTTGCTTTCTTTGAATAATATTTTACTTCCCATTGGAAGTATTTAAAATAAATGCTATGGTAAACCTTTCCGAGAATCTACTTTCATATTGAAAATGTAGATTCTCAGATTATGTAATGGAAGATTGGGAAGCCATAGATAGGGAGATGTGAAAACTTAAAATAAGCACAAAGTCAATGAAATCATAAAATTGGATTTCTTTTAAATATGTTGGATGTACGAAGATAAAAACATTTACCAACAATTTTGTTTTATAGCATTCTAAATCGAAGTACTTTATAAAGATTTTATTTTATTCACAATCTTAACTATTCATATTGAATGCCAATATATTTAAATATTTTATTTGTACGACTTCTGTAGAGAAATCCTCGTACCTCAACTAAAATAAAAGTTAGTTCTCTGAGGCGTATTATTCGGTTCGCTGCCTTTTATAGATATTCTTCAGAATTACTTTGCCTTCGGAAACTATTTTTGATATATTTTAATGGATTCCCATTCCTACAAATATATTTCCTTCTCTAGAAGTTTTCTCGTGTTCCTCTCGCGTTCGGTTTATTCGAAATCTGGAATATTCTTTCGATCTCGAGGCACCTGGAACGGAACTGAAACCTCTTGTCGAGCTTAGGAAACTGACACAGAGTGTCCATTTTCGACTCGTCGTCTTTTACACCAGCTCAGAGTTGCGGTAAATCATATGGACACAAGGTACGGGACTTTTTCTAAAAATAAAAAGCGACCTCTCTGCCAGGCGCGAGTCAAAAGCTTCGCATCGAAGGATTGAATTTTACTCTAAAGGAATCCGAAGCCAGAGAAAAATATATACCCGAGGATAGCGCCTTTTATATTTTCTCGGAAATTTGTTTAAAGCAGTGTATTTAAATTGGTGGTTCAGACCCTAAATGAAGTTGTTGTATTCATTAGTTTTGGGGTCATCGAAGCACAGATATTAGCACCCTTGATATTTTCTCAGAAATTTGTATAAAGCAGTGTATTTAAATTGTTGGTTCAGACCCAAAATTGAGTTGCATTCATTTGTTTTAGTGTCGTGGAAACATAGATATTGTGTGCTTTTGACCACTTTTTCATTATTAGAAAACTAAAATAGTTCTACTATAGAGTTCTCTTCATTTCAAATCATAAACCCTTTATAGCAACATGTGATACATGATGTTAGGGTTGCCATAATTGCCAAGCACTGATACGGGACTTTTGAGTACTAAGTAAATGAAACATGAAAAAAAAAGTGGTAGATAATGGTTTATTTTGACAAAAAATCAATGAGTTTAAAAATCTAATAAAATGAACGCTTAAATAATAAAAAAGAGCAGTCATATTTTAAAGTTGATTTTACTTTCTTCTTTCACATACGATAGATTGAGCACAGTAATTATAAAATTATAATGACAAATCAAAATTACTTCAGTTGTCACCACTGACAATCTTTTTTTTTTTTTTTGTTATAGCCATTGCTCCTATTAATTCAATGAATTACGAAGAACTACATACTGTTTTTTCGTTTGATTTTCGATTCTCGATCAATATAATTGTGCAAAATTTTTTGGTTTCGGACATGGAATCAGTCATTTCATTTTTTATTTTTATTTTTCAAATAACTCAGAAAGTCATCGTTTTTCTCAAATGGAGCTCAAGTGGTGAATTTTGTTTGTCAAAGTAATTTCTTGTTTTTAATCCTTTTCCCCCATTTAAAAGCTTCAACAATATTTGATTATCCTTTGACAACCATTTCAAAAGTGAAATTTGTGCGATTTTTTTTCAGTTGCGAAATATCGGTATTGTCGGATGCAGGACATAGGTAACTTTTAATTTTTTTCATCTGGCTTGAATTTCATTTATGATTTAAACTTTTCAGTACTACAAAATAGGCTCAAGGAAAATAGGTCTAATCCGTATTTCTTAATTCCGAGCTGAAGGGGTTAAGTATTAAAATTTGCAGAAAACATGCGTAGCTAGATCCGTTATTATTATTGAGGCAAGGATACCATCCAGGAATATGAAAATTTTCCCATTTACTACACCACTGCGCAAAACAGTTTGTGAAAGATGTTATCACTTTTACATTTATATCAAGAAAATCCCATTGAGGTAGAAGTGGCAATAAACTAAGAATCTTTATACAGTCAGATCTTTACATAACGACCTACAGCATTTAAAGACCATTCGACGACGTGATAAAATCTAACTGTGTTTCCCTATGCACTCTGTATGTTACTTCGCAGCATAACGACCGTCCAGTGTTGTCAATCCCAAATGCAACAGTCCAGATTCAGCGGACACTCTTACACCGGATTTCGAATTCACTTTTATTTTCTACTTTAAAATCCTATTTTGGAAATCTATTTTTAATTGATAGATTTTATTTTTAATCAGTGATAAAAATAATTTGAATATTTGATTTGGAATCTCTTTAAAAAGTAGCCTATTTTGTGAGAACTACTGAGCGTGCATGTACATTTTTTTAATTACTATCCACTACTGTGCGACCACTCGTTATAAAGACTTTTTGTTGGGTGCAGAGGTCGTTATAACGAGCAACCCCTGTAATATTAAAATGTGTAGTAAAGTTTTACTATCTGAATGATTTTTAAATATTGTAATAGTCATTGTTTACTATTATGCCCAATCAGTCAATGATGGAGTGTTTTTGTCAGCTATGATAAATAATTTATATATAAATATGTAAAAAATTACGCAACTAGGTTTATATCATTGAATATGTTTTGTTTTAGCAAAGGTAAAATATAAGTGCGTAATATTTCATACGACAAAACTGATATGTTACCAAAAAGAAAGTTTTTTAACAATGGAGACTTGAAAATAATAAACAGCACTAAAAAAGACAAAGGATCAGGAAGAAAATACACACATGCCATCAAAAACTTTTCGGAGAAATCAAAAGTGAAATATGGTGGCTAATGCAAAAGGAACTTTACAGCAACTTCAATTTTAGACACATTATCTTTCCTCTGCCTTTATATATATGTATGCATTTATAAATTCTGCATTTTCAATACAATGTAATGCCGCTTTTCTCTTATACAGAGGCGTAGAATCCTCCAAGCTTTTTCTCCCGAAGAAAATCCAGCACGCTTTTCCAGAATCTTCGTTCTTGCCATGTCTGTCAACGCATTCCTTTCGTCTCACTTCGCGCAATTTCATATCTCTTGAGAAGAATGAGAAATAACTCATATTATGCAAAGTGAGGAGCATTCAGGTGGAAGAAAAAATGGCCGAAAAAAAATTACTTCGAACACGAGATTTGAGAAGGAATTTGGGAAAAGGGTGTAAGACGGACGTTAATGAACCTGACTTTTTTGAATTCTTTTACTAAATGAAAATAGGATCTTGGCTCGCGCTGTTTGAAATTCAAGCAAGAAACAAAATAGCAGAGTGTGGAGAGAAAGAAATAGTTGTGGAACTTTTTCGGGAGGCAGATGATAAAATAATAATAAAACCGTCTTTTAAACTTCTGGAAGCGGTGCCATTTTAGTTTATTTTATTTCCATTTTCAGGTTCTACTCTCTCCTCTCTGCCGCCGCTGCCATTTCAATAAAACGAAATAATTCAGACAAAGAAAAGTTACTTAAGATCACGTCGGTGAAGAAAATATATAATAAAAGACAAGACAACTGAAACTTCCATATTTTTTATTCACGAACATAATTTAATTTCTTTCCGTTTATTTCAAAGATTCTTTTCATAAATCCGCGAATATATAACACACTCTGGGAAATGTCACGTGGTGTGGGCACTCTACGTTTTCCGCCAGCCAGAAATAGATGACATGCAATCGGGCCATTTTTTTCTAGCTTGTAACTGTGCATAAAAGCGTACGATTTCTGGTGACTTCCTAAATTCTTGAAAAATCTTTTGTGTTGTAAGTGTGCTTTGATGTTAAATGTTTATGTCTGGGCGACTTTTCCTGCGATGACATATATTATTTTTTCTTCATCGGACAATTTATGGAAAAAAACAGATTGGCCTAGCCTAACTATTATTCTAAAGTCTCGGAAAATATTTCGAATAACTCTTCTTCAAATCTTTCAATTCCTTTAGATTATATTTTTTTAAATTCTTGACAATTTTTTATTGAAGTGTCATGCCTTTCAAAGAATATAAAACGGTTTTATTTTTATTCTAATTCACCGGATTTTCTCATTATCTATGCATAAATGCAAACGACCACGTTTTAAACTTAATACAGATGCTGTGAAATAGAAAAATTATTCAAAGTCCATGAATTTTTATGTATGAACAATTACTTAAATCGGTACTTTTAAAACTTTGTAAAAAGAATGGTATCTCCATATATATGCTAGAAATGTTCTTTTAAATAATACAATTTTTTTTTTTGTTCAACCTGTTTATTTTAAACCTTATTACACTTTAAAAAAATCATTAGAACGTGTAAATACATTGCTTTGTACGGTTTTTTGTAAAACACAAAATACAATTCACGTGGAAATTAGTTAATCTTTCATACAGTCACCCTTTAAATGTTTATCGGTTGTCGCATCCATTCATGGCATTTTCACTTTCAAAGAGTTAACGGTCGCTGAAACAAAAAATAGAATGCTAATGATAAATAACATGGTAGAGGATTAGTGTCAATTTTATTTAAAACTACAATATAAAATTTTGCCTGTAACTAGATGTTTCTACTGTAAATACATTTGTTTGATAATCGCTTATAGGTAACACGACACACGTTTCTCAGAAAACTATCATTTATCGTAATCTATTTATTTTTAATTGTGTTCGTGTATTCGCCAAGAGGTGAATTCAGATCAAAGAGAAAATTCACCGCAGAAACGCACACGAACGCCGACACACGATATCGAAACCTTAACCGAAATAAACGCACAAATCTAACTAATCAAGGAATATGCTTTAGTACCTTAATTAGACAGCAGATTTAAAGGAGGCAGACTGCTTTATTAGCTAACGCAATCTTCTTGTTCATATTTCCTATCATTCTTCCATTTCCCATTCATCACATTTGCAAACGGAAATATTTATCGAACGTTCCCACGTGAAAACGCGTGGAAAACTTACCTGGAAACAAAAATAGAATGTTAATGATAAGAAACATTGTCACATGGATTTCTCAATTTTATTTGAAACTACAATATATAAAATTTTGCCTGCAACTAGATGTTTCATACTATAAATGCATTTTGTTTGATAATCAACGTTTATATAAGACGACACGTTTCTCAGAAAACTACATTTATCGTAATCTTTTATTTTTAATTGTGTTCTTATTGTATTCGTCAAGAGGTGAATTCAGCACAAGAGAAAATTCACTAAAACTCTAACGAACGTGAACACCATTATCGCACTTACCGAAATAAACGCACCAAATCTAATCAATCAACGTAAAGATGCTTTTAGTACTAATTGATCAGCAGATTTAAAGGGAGGCAGCTGCTCCATTAGCAAGCAATTTTGTTTCATATTTCCTAATATTCTTCCATTTCCATATTCATCACATTTTACGGAAATATTTACCGAGTGATCCCAGAGCGCGTAGAAAGTTGTACATTATGGGTGTTGACAAATTCTTTCATCACACCCACCATATCCCCTCAACCCCAATACTTCTTTTCGCTTGATTTGAAACTCTTTCCCCATAAACGTCTTCTGCATTTCGCCATTTATTTATGCCTTGCGTTTGCCGGATATATATTCCAGTCGCTCGTATCATTGCTTTTACTTAGTTTTTTGGTAGTGGACAGATATTCAAATATCCGAGATAACGTTCAACGTTTTGATGTATGCGCAAATGCTTGTCTATTCTTACGCCAGTGCCTATACGGATAAAGCAAAACTCCTATAAAGTGTTGGAATTCCGCTATATTTGTTTTACGTGTATATGTGATTGTGATGGTCAGGTAGGGGAAAGAGAAGAAAATCTTGCTTTTCCTATGCTTTCCACTCTTTCGGCGTCGTAGTGAGAAACCAGGACACATTTGCTTACTATTGAAGGCAGTCAGGAGGCGAAAATATGTATTAGAAAAGATATCCTTTACTTTATTTTGGTCGTGTACCCAAAGAATGTTGATGATCCCATTAGGTAAGCAGTGAATGTTTAGTATGCCCGGATATACGCAAAGATTGTCCATTTTAATTTGAATGTTAGTAAATAACAATAAAGGAGGTTACGAAAACGAAGATATTGAATATGAGGTATTTAGAGAAATATTTCGTACATGCTAGCTGAATATGTGCAGGATAGTGGAAATTTATTGTGTCATAACAAACTTTACTGCATTGAACAATAAGGTCAATGAACTGCTGGATTTCATTTGCTAAAAAAAAAAAGCATCTATTTAGAAGAAAACTGACAGACACTGTCATGTTTTTTCGATATGAAAAAAGTTTAGTTAAAAAACCAATATGAATAATGTTTTTTTTGTATAGAAGCATTTATTGAGCTTTAAGATTCTTTGTTTGTTGTTTTTTCACCAATGTCATAATGCACCATGCTGTTTCAAA
>BGPR01000796.1:124873-157434 GCA_013235015.1 Araneus ventricosus | reverse complement strand
ATTTTCAATGCGATACAAAATTATGCGAATGTTAAAACATTCATTTTCAATGTGATACAAAACAATGTGAATCTATAACATTCATTTTCAATGCGATACAAAACAGTGTGATTGCTATAACATTCATTTTCATGTGATGCAAAATCATGTGAATGCTATAACATTCATTTTTCTGCTCAAAATGCAAAAATGAATTGCTTGTCTAATGTTGAAGCTCATCAAAATGTTTACTGTTCGCGACCGTGTTACCTAACATATCAGCAGCTTTTAGTGCTATAATATCTCTTGTTATTGTTGGAAATTAAGAATGTCTCTTAAAAGCTGATCATAAAAGATTTATAAATACATCTTTACATCAGAAGAGACTGATAGAATCGGAAGAGACTTGAGATTCTCTCTTAACTTTATTTCATCGTTTTCTTTCTTGCCAACTAATTACAGTAAAAATCTCTTCATAAACTTGACGACCAAAACTTCTTGAAACTTTTGCTTTCATCATTTTCTGTTAACTGGATTAATGCTTTTTGGAATCTAATATGGGAAAAAATATGGGGTGGATGAATCAATCCCAAATTTTATTACTGGGATGATTACTAATCATTTTCGAAACCGATTATTCGGGCTCAATCATGACGAACAAAAGACGTAAGAACCAATCACAACTTCTCGGTAATGAGTCAGTTGTTTCGCTGTCCATCGATTTACGACAGCTGGGGCATTCATTGTATGTAAAATTTTCCCGTACGGTTTCCACACGCATTCAGAGACGAGAAGAATCCAATTTCCTGCCATGTGCATTTCAATTCTTCACGCCAGGAAGTGCGCCAAGAAGACCGGTAATTGGCGTTGCTGGAACCCAGCAATTTCGCATGAGGGCTAATGAATTTGTAATTAACGGCACGTGATTCTCAATTGGCCAGTCTTCTTCGAACAGTGGGTAATTTTATCACTCGAGCTGCCAATCCATTCTTGGAGCCGCCGAACCCACTTTTCAGAACTTATTGTGAGTTTTGCATTCTATTATAGTAGGCTTTATGGGAATGCAATGCTATAGCGTGGTGATCTGCCTTTTGTTTCTACTGAATATTATTTTTGTAATGTGGTTTTATGCAGGCTAGTTACAGCATAGTCTTCAAGAATGAATATCACAGAATAAAGGAAGATTTTAACAATTCGAATTTTTGTTTACATGGGTATTCTAATACCGAACAGTGAAAGCCAATTGTTTCTTAGGTCATGATTCTAAACTGCTTGTTTTCTCTGTTACCCACCAGAGGTGCACATGTAAACAATATTCTGCCTTGGCACATTCTCGCCTCAGTTGGCGCATTCTAAGATATTCGTTTACGGTAGATTAATATGGCATTTCTTCTCTTTACTTTGTAACAGAATTTTATACTATATTTTGACCCCCTTCTCCCCTCCCCAATACTTTCAACACCCTCGCGGTGTGTCCAGATTTCAACTAAAATAATTATGGTAACCCTAGTAATAGATGATAGGTTTAATATATATCTAAATGCTTAGGGTATTTAAATATTTACTAGACAAAAATTACCTACCAAGTACACGCAATCAAAAGTAAAGTATTTCCGAGCTCCAGTATAGAAATGGTTAAAACATTTGTGACATGTGAATGCTTTGATATTCATAATATACAGCATTTAGGTCCTTATTTAGCCGATATGATTTCTGTTGGACATCACTATAAGTGAAAATGTACTAAAGTCTTTCCTTGTGCTTGGAAAATAATAGGCAGTGTTAAATTCTTAGTGACCTGTGTGAAAATTTTTTTATTGGACGGTAAGTTTTACTGTTGAAAAAATGGATCTATGCATTCATGCAAATTGTTTCCCCTTTTGTATATGTGTTCCCCTTTTGTTTGTGACTTCGAACGCGGACCATGTGTTTTTGTATTTAGAGATGAGATTCGAATATCCCTTGATAGATAGTCATTTGTCTTTCAGGGAAATAATAGCCAATGTTAAATTCTTAGTGACCTTTGCGAAAATTTTTTCATTGGAGGTTAAGTTTTTCTGTTGGCATGTAATAAATGTTGGAAAAATGGATCTATGCGTTCATGTAAATTGTTTCTCCTTCTGTATATGTCCAGGTCCGACGTCATAATATATGCAGAAAGCTTTTCATTGTTTGTGACTTTGAGCACGGACCTTGTGTTTTTGTATTTAGAGGAGATGAGATTCGAATATACCTTGCCGTTCGTCTTTCCGGGAAATGTAGCGTTAGTTATAGTTTTTATTTTGAAGCCGAAGTTATGGTTTACGATTCATTTTAATGAGTGCAAGAAATGGCTTTGATCGGTGACTAATCCTAGGGGACTATAGCCCCCCCCCCGAATTCTTGATTTTATTTAAAATCACTGCAACTGTTTTTTCTTAATCTCCCTTTTAAAAAAATAGAAAACGTGACACCATTGCTTTCTAGCTTGCTAGGCTCGAAAGTTTTCACACTTTTGTAGTCATTTTACACGTACTTGTAGCATTAGTGCGGTCGAAAACATTTTTTTGGCAAGTTATTTCATAGTATTTTTTATTAATTTATCTGAAGTGTTGTAGTGTTCCTCATGATTCTTTGACTCATTTTCTATTGTCAGGTGAAGAAAATCTGTAAAGTTAAAGTGTTTTGGTTTACATAAGCCCTAAGGTTTGACATTCGTCAGGACAATACAAAATTATTATGACATCAGCCTCCCCCCCGCTCCCCCAACAGACCGAAATCCGGGATTCGCCATTGGCTTTGATTTAAAAACTTTGACTTTTCCTTCGCTGATACTCTGCTATTTTTGATCAATAAACTATTATCGAAACAACAATATTATATCTTAAAAGTATAGTTTCTGTATGTGTGCATATTTTGCTTGAAATTTTGCCTGTGATCTTCAATTGTTTGAAATAAAAATTCAAACGCTGGATTTAATTTGCATTCTTAAATGCAGTCGGATTATAAAAGCACTTAACGATTTAAAAAGTTGTCGTAATTTTAACAGTGTTTACGGAGCAGACCTTTAAATTTATTACCATTTAAAAATGAAGTGCTGTGAAATAATTAATACGTTTGCTTTTATATTTAAATGCTGACGAAGGTGAAACATTAAAAATTCAGTTGGATTGAATTAATCTAAATTTTTCAGAATTCTTCTGTGATAAATGAGAGCTATTTCCTGTGCCAACTTCACCTAAGACGAACACATTAGTTTTTTAAAAATATTATTAAAAGAAATATTTACACATTTTGAACAATGGATTTACACGGCTACATTTTAATAAATAATTTTTGGTTTCAAAGAATTTTAATTACCGAAAGAGACAATTATCAAAATTTCACAATTACAGTGTTAAAAAAAAAGGTGGAGATTTATGACTTTCATACATTTTGCTATCGACATTAAAATATAATTTATCCAGAAAAGAATGATAATTTCTCTTGTTACTACAAATGTTAGCATTATATTTAATCCTCCATATAATTTATTAAATAATTAATTTTTCTAACTATTAATTGAAACAAATCAGTTGTTTAACGCACCGGTCCCCTTCTGGGAATGTATAATCTTTTATGTAAATTGAAATGAATATTTAGGGAATAACAAATAGTTTTAAGGTATTATTATAAAACTGATTTCCCAATTGTCTTCAAATTAGCTATATTAGTATAAAAATGTAGTTAGTTTGTACATGGTTTTGATTAAGTTAATAATGCATGTAAGCCTCATAATATTTATTCAATGATATTTTTAAAATACCAGTGATCTATATTCTGCGTGATTAAGCTCACTCTCTCTCTCTGTGTGTGTATATATATATATATATATATATATATATATATACACATATATATATATATATATACACACATTAGTTATTATGAGTTATTTACTAAATTTCTTTTATTATGGGAGAGTGAGGGAATTTACGTACATCTTGGTTTAAGTTTGAAGTAAAAAAAGCCAACAGAAAATCCCTGCATACTCTCCGATAAGGGAATAACATATAGACACGTGATCAAAGTGAAGGGAGTAATAGCTATTTTCGGTAAATTACGTAAGTGTTTTAGGGAAAAGTATGGCGGCAATAAGTCGCTGATTTCGCGATTTGTGTAGGCGCGTGGAAGTAATTAGAATATTATTTTAGTAATAAATATGCCAAAACGCGAGATTTAATATACCTTCAGCGCGGGAAATAAAACGAAACTGGAGTTTAAGAAAAGTGATTTTGGAATACATTAAGACTTTAAAATATGTAATATTAGAATTTAAAGCAAAATTATGCGAGATTATATATAATTTCTTTGTTGTAGTCGTTAAATAAGGAACAGGCCGAGTTATTAACCAGTTTTTATTTATTAATTCAACTATTCAACATATTATGAGAGTGGCGGAATATACGTACACATCGTATGAAAGTTTCAAGTCAAAAGCGAACAGAAAATCCCTGCATTTTCTCAGAAAGGGATTTAACATACAGACACGTGATGAAAGAGAAGGGAATATTAGCTATTTTTAGTATATTACCTGAGTGTTTTAGGGAAAAGTCTGGCGCCGAAAGGACGCGAATTCGCGATTTTTGTGTGCGTGTGGAAGCGATTAAAATTTTATTTTAGTAATAAATATGCCAAACGAGAGATTTAATATACCCTCAGCGTGGGGAATTAAACGAAACTGGAGTTTAAGAAAAGTGATTTTGGAATACAATTAATATTGTACTGAGATTTTAAAATATATAATATTAGAATTTAAAGTAAAATTAAGTGAGATTATTACATATATGATTTTTCATTATAAATTCTTTCATTTTTAGGGTAAATTACTCTGTCTGTTTTTTCCACGACTTTAGTAACAGGGATGGTTTGTATAGCAAAATTCATTTAATCTGGCTAAGCTTGTCCGCAGCCAAGCAACTAATTTAGTTATTGAAAACTCCATATACTTGGATTGCCTTTTTTCAATAGTTTTGATGGCAACAGAGTTCTTTGACATGTTAACATATAAATGTTTAAACTTCCATTTTGCTCTTAGTATCTATAATATTTTCAATTTTATTAGATTTTATTTCAGATTTGGTTATTTTGTTTAATTAATGAATTTTTAGTTTATGAATTGCATTTTGATATGTCTTGTTTACTTAATAATCTCACTTAATTTTACTTTAAATTCTAATATTATATATTTTAAAATCTTAGTACAATACTACTATATTCCAAACTCACTTTTCTTAAACTCCAGTTTCGTTTTATTTCCCGCTCTGGAGGTAAATCACACATTTTGGCATATTTATTACCAAAAGAATACTTTAATCGCTTCCACATGCCCACAGAAACGACTTGTTGGCGCCAGACTTTTCCCTAAAACACTTAGGTAATTTACCAAAAATATCTAATATTCCCTTCACTTTGATCACGTGCCTGTATGTCAATCCTCTATCTGAGAGAACACAGGTATTTTCCGTTCTCTTTTGACTTGAAACTTTCATACGAGATGTACGTATCTCCACTCTCTCCAGAGTCACGAGTCATATTTCGGGGAGTCCTCTTCTACCAAATATTTAGTCTCTACGTATTGTTAACGTTCTGTTTTCACGCATGTAACCTTCTTGCCAAGACACGCCGCTTCGCGTGTAACTCTTCAATTCTGGTTCATGGATCTTTTTTTTAATTATGATTACGTTATCGAATTAAATTAACCTGCATTATCATCTTTAAAATAGATAAATAGAATGTGGAATAAAGAATTGTGATTAACTACAGCCTGCTTATTCAAGATGTTTATTTACATCTCAACAAAAGCATGATGTTACTTATATACTATTTTATATATATGTAACATCAGGTTTTAAAGGTGAAGTAACCCATGTCGTTAAGGAAAAGAGAGGAGTTGTTCAATCTTGATTTATTCCATCGTAGACAATAGTATGTTACTTTTCAATAGTTAAAATAATTATATTATACGAGTATCCATGACCAGATTGGTAAAGGGAACGCGCAAGCAGCGCGATGTTGTTATTCGTTTACATGTTGTCGTGAAAAAATTCAGATAGGAATGCGCACAAAGTTTAAGTACCCAGAAAAGGGAATTTCCCCTGTATAGATTCGTGACTCGAAAAGAAAGTTGTAGTGCTTATTACAATGAAAGTAGGAGTAATTAAAATGAGGTGTCGTTAAAAGATTATTTAAGAAAGTTAAAAAATTAAAATATCACATATACATGCTGTGATATATTAATTATAATCAATGTATATGAAAAGTCAGAACATTTTGTTGAGAAGGAAAATATCAAACAATTAAGTAATTTTTTTTTGCAAAAACTTCAGTTTTAACTATACCAGAACTAATTTAAAACGAAATAAATTAAGAACACTAATAAATGCCAATAAGAACATAGAGATAAATGAACTTAGTATATGAACATAGTCACATTTAAGACCATAAATAGAGAATTGTATATTTAATTTTATGGAACTCTTTCTATTATTCCAAGCTGCATAATAAGTTACAACGCAGTGGAACCGCGTGGGATGGACAATGGAGTATCGATACCGCAGCAACCATTCATTCTTAAGGGGCATATTTTTGAAATTAGTTCAGGTTGTAAAAGCCAGATGTCAACCAATGTGACAAGAGGTAGGGGATGGGGGAAAATACCGTAGACCAGGATTGTGGCGTTAAGCCTAAGGCCCAGTTTTTGCGTGTTCTTTTCAAGAGTTCAAATGACAGCTCTTTTTGTTTTTTTAATTATTTATTTGACGAACACTAACACGGCATAAACATATTCACGAGCACGCATTTCACACAACAGAACATTTAGAATAATGACATTTTAAATCGGCAGATTACCGATTCCATTCTTTTGACCTCACTCGTTCATGTTTTTTCAAAACTAATTGAATTCCCCATCGGATAGGGAAGATGCATGCTGATAATTTCCCTTTTTAGGGATTACTGTGGCCCGCTGCCACAGGGGTCATTTGTATTTGAGCTGGTTAGAATGACACGTAAGTCACAAAATTGTACAATCGGAGTTAAGCATGGATTTGATTTCCTTTCTAGTTCCTCTGTTTAGTGTGATAGCTGCATAATTCAATAGTACAATAATTGAGCACTAGGAGCAGCATCAAAAATGTCTACTGACTTGAACTAATTGCAAACGGTTTTAGAAAACGTTATCATTTCTTATTGCTCCATTGCGTCATATATTTTCAGTTCTTCTGAAAGATATTAATATAGTCCATATACACTTTTAATTATACACTTGGGTATAATTAGTATTTTCTAAGCATTTGAAGAACATGTTTCATCAAGTAATTCATGCTTTGTCTTTTACTTTTATTCTCAACACATAATTCGAACTAGACTTAATGTTCGAAAATTATCTTCCAAAGTAAGTCTTCTAATGAAGATATCTGGGAAAAAAGTAATAAGTTAGATACGATTAGCTCGCGTTTACGTTCTAAATTGCTCCGAATCTTCAAAAGAGCCTAATGGTTCCATTACATTGTTTCAGACGGAGCTTGCCAATTAAAACTGCTATGGAATGGAACGGCGTATCTCTCTTAAGCCTTTTTTTCATTCTTAATTAGTAATTATTCTTTGTCCGTTTTCTGGTAAAGTCATTTCAACAGCAAAATAAATAGTGAGTTTTCGATTACGGTTCGGAAATTCTTTTCAAAAAGGGGTGACATAACGTAAAATAATTCTGAATCGGTGCCATTTCTTGCATTATTCAGCTGGATAATGGATGATAAAAGTTACAAGAGGCGTCTTTCTTTGCTTCTAAGTGTTAACTCAATTGAGTCGATACTATGTATGTTATTAAATATGAATTAAATGAACATTTGCCATTCCGGTGCGAATGAAAACGAAAAGGAAAAGATATTCAGCAATTGCGGGCAATCTGCAAAGATCAAGAGAAATAGTATTTTAGGTTACATCGATTTCTGGTACTTGACAGCGCTGATGTATATATGGCAATGATGCAACCAGAAGAAGTAGATGGATATTTCTATTAAATTTTAGAAAAAGTTGTAACAGATTAAACAGATGATGGCTCTACTAAAGCCATTTAAACATGAAATAATTCTGAATCGGAGCAATTTCTTGCATTATTCAGCTGGATAATGGACGATAAAAATTACAAGAAGCGGCTTTCTTTGCCTCTAAGTGTTAACTCAATTGAATCGATACTATGTATGTTATTAAAGATGAATTAAATGAACATTTGCCATCCCGGTGCGAATGAAAACCATAAAAGAAAAGAAGGTATTCAGCAATTGCGGGCAATTTGCAAGGTCAAGAGTAATAGTATTTTAGGTTACATCGATTTCTGGTACTTGACAGCGCTGACGTATATATGACAACATAATGAATGCCGCGTAAGGAAAGAGAATAATTACTTGAATAAATCATCTTGTCACGTAACATGTCATTCCTCTAGGCTACCATCACGATAATTGTCATATGAAAATGTACTATTGACATAATTTTAACGCACCTGTTTGTTCGAGTGCATAGTGCGTATAATTTGAAATTAAAATCTTTATCTGTGCCATCGAAATACAATAATTAATATCTGCTTCTCACTATGCATGTTTGTATTGAAAAATGTATAAGAAGGATGGACTGGTTTGTAATAACTAAATGGCAAATTAGAAAAATAATTTTATAACTTAAGTCATCCCTCATGACTTGCTTGCTAATATTTTTATTTGAAGTAGTTTATTTCGGTGTGAAGTGATATTGTTATCGCAAACGGCTTAAGAAATTCTGTTATGGTATAGATCCTTAATAAAATAATGCTTGTTATATATTTTTTATATTGAAACGATGCAGCCGTAAGAGCTCGGGGAATATTTCAATTAACTTTTAGAAAAAGTTATAATAGTTTAAACAGATGATTTTCCGAAAGTCGTTAAAACTTAAGATTTTGATGAAAGTTAAATTATTAATATTTATTCTATTTTTCATTCCCAATGTTTGTTAAACGTTTCAAAACATTTTTATTTTTACCGGATTTATTTACCGGAGCATATTGAACGTAATTGCATTTTTCGAAAGGTTGTGATATAATTTATGTTGAGACAAAGACGTGAACCTTCTGAATTCTTTCAAAGACAATAAATAAATCTAAGAAATATTAATTTCTGCATATTCGAGAAGCATTTTCAAACCATGTTTATTACTTCCCAATTTGCAGAAAAATAGGCTTTCTTTTGAATAGTAACTTTTCGCTGAAATTGTAATTTGCTTATCTGAAATGCATTGTAAAATAATGGCATTTATTGTTACATATTTAATAATTAATTTTCGTGTAATGTCATGCTTTTCATTTTATAAAAACATTTTCGGTAATTTTTAATCATATGTCCTTACAATATCGTAATTTTGTAATATTGATGTTACTTAAGATTCCTTTAAATAAACTTGCGGTGTCAGTGAAAAGTGGGTATCAAAGTAATAAATAATAATTTTATCAAAATTAAAAATAACTTTCGCCTTTTAACCTCTAAAATTTGATTTATTAAGAATGATAATGTTTAAGGAAAAATCAGAAACATCCATGCCGTGTAAGTAAATGAACCCATTAGAGAAGGAAAAGAAATTAAAAAAAAAAAATGTTTCAGCATCTTAGAAGTTCTAAAAATCTTCTTTATGTTTGAGCATTACCATGCATCAATCACTGAATATTTTGATCGATATAATTATTTTTAACAGCTGTTACATTCAAATTAAATGATTCGAAGTCATAATATTGGATTGTCGTGACTTACTCAGCGAGACAAACTCTATTAGTCGGACTCTCATAACTATTCGCACCTGCGTCTGAAATTCCTCGCCGTTCTTAAGATTCAGTGAGCGTCGGTATCAATTTCGGATCAAACAGCTGTATAAAACCATTCATCACACTTCTTTCAACCCTACTGCACGATAAAGACGTACAACAAGTTCCCAATATGGACCACATATTACCGCCAGTTAAACATCATAAATCACGGACCCACCGCCAACAACTGGAAAGACATACAATTTAATGATCCCCAACTAGTTTGGCCACCACCAGCATCTGACCTCTTAACTGCATACAAGGCCACCTATTTGGAGAAGAATATCTCACGCTGGAGAAAATCGAACTTTTCGACTCGGGTGGGACAATTCGAAAATCAATAGCTGCCCCATTCTCTTATGCCTGATAGAAGACAGCCATTTCGTGGGAATTCACTCGCTAAGGCTGGGGGAGTTGGGGAATTGTGTACTGCGAGATTTATGATACACCAGCCCGTATGTGTGACGAGTGAACTTGTAATCACGATTGAGGGGTGGACTGGGACAAGGGGGTGTTTCTATTCGGGAAGGAGGGAGGGTGCAGAAAGATTTGCGAGGCTCAGTAGGTAACTTCGTTAGAGGGGATGGCTTGCCACGACACCCGTAACGACTGCTTGTGGAAAGAATAACGGTTTCCTTTTATTAGGTGGCGTTTTCCGAAAGAGTGGGTGTTTTTATGATTTCCCTTTTTTGCACAAAGGCATGTTGTGCAGAAGGTGTAGGAGATCCTAAAATATCGTTTGGGTGTGCCTCATGTCTCTGTACCCACCGGTATCCGATTGCACTCGTGGTAAAACTTCAGACCCATGCTCTTGTGTTGCACAATCGGAACAATGAATCTCTGTGATGTGATCTGCCTTCCCTGGTCATTTTGGAAGCATTCGAAGCAACTGGCAATAAAGCTACGGATGTAATAAAAATTACTTCCTTCCGTTTGGCAGCTGGACTAGGGGTGTTAAAAATGTCACGTTTAGGGTAACCACATTTTATGATTTTCACTGTTCTGACATTTACCAAATATATTTTTAGTGGACATACAGATTTCGCGCATTTTAGGAAGAGAAAAAAAAATTATAAGATCTTTTGATACCACCACAATATTATTTCCTAAATTTTAATAATGGTATGCAATTTATCCTTCTGGTAATAAAAACAGGGGTGAAAATCCTCCGCGGATCCGCGATTTTCCGCTTTTATGTATATTTTGTATTATTTGTAAACTGATATTTATGCAGGACTCTTTTGTGCCTTTTTCTTTTATAAAGCAAAATCTGATTTATATATTTTAGGTTTATTATATGTATTTTAGAAAAATTATTGCCATTATAAAACATTATTTATTAATTGTATCTATTTTAAGAAAGTGAGTAAAAAAACATTGATTTTATAATGTTAAAAATTAGTATTTGTAATTGAAAAAATTCATACATGGCTGTAAGCAAGACTATATTTGTTTCATAATTTTTTTGTGATGAGTAAATCATTCATTAATAAGTGTTTACTTATCTCTTCCTTAATGTATGTCGCTTTTCACGTAAAAATGTAGCTCCTCTCATGAATTTTTTCCTCTTTTTGTATCTTTGCTGTTTTCACTCCTGTAAAAAGTATCGACCGTAAAATTTGTACCCATTATTGTATCATCTGTATCTCTTGAAACAGTTCTTAAACTTAGTTCTTCCCTTTTGCATAAAGCAAAAATGTTATATTGTTCTAAAGTTTAGCGTGATTTTTGTATCCTCTGAAAAAGATTTTGCAGCAGCGTTTAGATTTGGAAATTACTCGATGGCTTAGTAGAGTCACCAAAATAGTTTTAGAGCATTTCCCTACGCAGAAGCGGCTCGAGATAGCTTTACCAACCGGTCAAGGCAACAATATGGCGCCCCCTTCCACACACGCATATCCAACATATTTTTTTAAATTTTATAATGCCCGTATTCGAAATATCAAATAAAATTTTACTTAGAAATATGCATGTTTCACTTTTAAATGTGATAATGACTTAATACTACTATGGTGAGAATTTTTAAACTTGAGATATATTTATGATTATATAGAGGTCATTGAAAAACAAAAATGATATATTCAATACATTTATTTTAAAAATATATGTCTTTATTTCTCAAAACCATTAAAACACTTTTTTAGTTCATACTCCTACTTTGGCGCCACGGGCCAAAGTAGGAGTATGAACTAAAGTAAATACATAATAGTAGTAATAAGTACATAATAGTACATAAAGTAAATACATAATAGTAGTATATACATAATAGTAGTAAATGCATAATAGTAGTATAAAGTAAATACATAGTAGGTATGTAGGAGTAGGAGTTTGGCCCAGGCCGCCCCTGTCCATATGTTCTTATTGTACTTGTCAAATTACATCTATGTGTGTTTCGCCCTCCCCCCAATCGCCTTTCTTTTAAACTCCAAAATAATTATATGCGATTTAGATTGTATACTTACTCAATTGCATTAAAAGAACTGAATGAATGAAAAATCTAACTGAAAGTACAACAGCTAAATATAACTTCAAGTAATTATTTGCACTTTGTGCTTAATCCCGAAGCGTCTTGCAAAATTCGGCGTTATGATGAATTTTTCGGCTACGTGCCATCGTGAAAGTAACGTAAAGGTTATAAAAGGCTATTCTAACGTGGCTTCCCTCTTAAAATATAAAGACGATATTTTCAACTAAAGCTAACTGCCAAGTGCAGAAAAGTGAAATTGAATTCAGATTGTGCTAGACTTTTGGATTCAGAGAAGTGACTTCGTGGGTTTTGGCTCTTTGTCCCGGCTAGAAAAAAATGTCCCAGGTATGTAACCTTTTCTTGAAAGCAAATAGGGTAGACCAGGGTTAGTTGGGCTGTTTTTTCTTCTAAGAATTTTTTAAAAAAGGAATTCAAAATTTTTAAAAAAATGTTCAGCTGACACTATTAGTGAACCTTCAGAAATAATTCGATAGTAAAATTTGAATATATTAACTTACAGTATTAATTTAAAACCTCAAACTGACACCAAGTCGCGTGGCCCAACCTGCTCCGACTGCGGGGCAAGTTGAACTACTAACATGAAACGACTATCACAAAGCATTCTTCTATATTATTATACTTTATTAATTTAAGTAACATAGTTGTGTTATTATCCACATTATGTATTATATACAAATTTTGTACATTTCTATTCAATAGAAACTGAGATACAGCTTTACGGTCATCGCCAAATAGTATTGTGTAATTATAATCAAAATTGAGTCCGCGTGGTTTTTCATAACAAGTACCTTGCACAATAAATTTGGTACAATTCCATCCCACATATTCAGAGATATTTCTACAACGCACATTCTGATAAATCCTGTGTAGCAGCACGGCTCAACATGCCCCATACGAAATGGCCCAACTAGCCCCATATCGCCATTTTTGTTTCTCATAAGTGTAGGGATTTATTCTGAAAGCCTTTCGATAACCAAACAAGTCGTAAAGTAACAATGAAAATTATCTTTCTGAATATTATTTGTAAAAATGGAAATTACAATTTATAAGCAAGGAAAAACAAACGATTATTTATAAGTGAGGAAATTTACTCAGTTTAGCAAAAATTAGAAAATTCTGGCTGCTTCTTTAATGAATGCTGCTTCTGCAATAACGCTGATGTGGAGGAAGGAAGGTGGGTTAATACACACTTGTCTGGAATGGCAGCGTTAAATACCGAAAAATATTAAAAATATAGCGACTGGCCCTACGTTGCCTTATGGCCAACCAGCCCCGGTCCATCCTAAGTGCAAAAAGATAATAAATGAATTTTAAAAATTCTCCTTCTGAACTTACATTATGGTCGCCCGCTTTTTTGTGAGTAGCGACAAATATAGTTAAATTTGTTGTTGTTTCTTATTCCACTTGTTCTAGTCCTCAGCTGGCCCAAGTCCAAGAGTCCGCTCGCCCACGGAAGAAACTATAGGCGAGCGATTCGTGGTAAAGGAGAAGAGTTCGGGTTCTGTTGGCACTAGACCTTGGACGCCCAAGGGAAGAAGTCTGACTTTGTCCATTGCCTTTATGCTTTAGCTGGGTATAATGGAATGGCCTTCACACCTTGGGTGACCCTGCCAGGAGAAAAAACTCCAGACGTACATGGCCCATTTCACCCAGGGCCACCACCCCCGGCGCGATGAGGCAGCATATTAGGACTTGGGGGGCACAGTTAAATTTAATGATAAGAAGTATTGAAATTCTATAAAAAATTGTTTGTTTCATGTATAAGACATTCCTTCCTGTGTCCAAGTCTTTTCCTTTATATAACGGAAAACATTTGCGGACTATAAGTTGAAGGAAAAATTTGGAAAGTTAGGTTTAAAGAACATCATGTAAATGAAGTATATAAAATACAGCCGTAAAATGCTATTTCATTTTTATTTGAGTAGTACCTTTTTTGTTTGTGTGTTTTTCATCATTTTATTTCCTCCCGCCCTGTAAATTTAGCATCACTTTCTGTTGCTATACATACATTAGTAGTGTGCACGTATAACATTTACTCTATCTTTCAAAAGAATTTTATGTTTTTTTCCCCCGTTTATCTGGTACCGTTACATTATTATTTTTTCACAACTAATGCTAAAAGGAATGATCAAAGGAAAACGTATTAAATTTTTTAAGAAAGTGAAAGAAAAAAAAGAAACGATAAATAAAACTACAAAAGAACGCGATGCATTTCTTTAAAGAGTATTTTTTCACAAAGCGTTTATATTTTTTTCCATTTATTTATAACGAATTAATCTTCCCGACAATTTAGTACATTAAATTTGCAACTGTTATGCTTTTTTTGCTCAAAGACACGCAAAAATGGAATGTGGAAATAAGTAACTTAAAACGATGAAAACATCACAGTTATGAATAAGCAAAATTAATTTACAATGCAAAAGGGCGAAAAGCAGAGCTCGACAAGACGAGAAATGCATTTGCATTTTCACTGGCTTTCCGAATAAATAATTACCGTACGATTCGGAAAGCAGAGCTCTGTAAAAACGAATAATTAAAGATGTTTTGCAGCCAAAGCATGGAAATCTCGGAAAGAACAGCGCTGAGTTTATATTAGTCTTCGTCAAAGAAGCTTTCTAGTTTTGCTTTAATAAGTTTTCTTAATTGAACTGGAAAAAGAATACTAAAGGTCACGTGCTTTTTCTTTCTTTTCCTTCTTTTTTTTGTTACGGAATTCTTTTCTTGTTTTGTGTAACTAGAGGATTTTTCTTATTTTGTTACTTGATATAGAGAGAACAAAATGGCGCCGAGCTGATCTTATGACGGCCTCCGAAATTATGTTGCCATCAGCGTTTCTGAAATGAATTATTAAAAAGAGTTGTCTGGAAATAGCTCGAAGATTGTGAATAATTTTCTTTAAATTTTCTGTCCTTTTGTTGCTATGGTGGATAAAATTTACTTAACATTACCAATGTGAAAATAAATTGACATTAATTTTATCACTGAGGTACTGGCCGAAATTCGTGAAGACATTTTTACTTTAGAAAATGTGGGATAAAGATACGCTGAAAAAGGATAAATTGTATTCCAAAATTCTGTAATGATTATTCTGAAAACGTCCTTTTTGAGTGGAAACATTAGAATAAGATAATTTAATTAAATTCTGAAAGTTAAAAAAACACAAGTGGAATTTTGTTAAAATTAGCTGCACGTAATTATTTCTTGAATTCATTCTTTTAATCATTAATTTTTTGAAGATGTTGACATTTCCTTTAAAAGTAATTTTGCTTTTGGATTTTGTTTAAATGTTCACGATGACGTTGTTCATTAAATAGTCATAAAAAGGTACATTAGACTCTTCACTGATTTAAAATTCAATTTCTTCTGGCCGAAATTTGTGAAGACATTTTTACATTAGAAAATGTGGGATAAAGATACGCTGAAAAAGGCTAAATTGTATTTCAGAATTCTGTAATGATTATTCTGAAAACGTCCTTTTCGAGTGGAAATTTTTGAATAAGATAATTTAATCAAATTCTGAAAGTTTAAAAAAAATCACAAGTGGAATTTTATTTAAAATTAGCTGCACGTAATTATTTCTTGAATTCATTCTTTTAATCATTAATTTTTTGAAGATGTTGACATTTCCTTTAAAAGTAAGTTTGCTTTTGGATTTTGTTTAAATGTTCGCGATGACGGTGTTCATTAAATGGTCATAAAAAGCTACATTAGACTCTTCGATGATTTAAAATTCAATTTCTTCGAAGCCAAATCATTTTATTTAAACAATATACCACAATTTCATAATTTCATTACAAAGATGTTTTTTTTTCAGAAATAATTCAATCTATTAAAACCCTATCTTATTGTTTTACTAGCCGCCTTTTAATGGTTCTGTTTTTCTTTTTGTGTGACCCTGCTTCGTATTGATTTGAATACATCAATGTTTTTTCTTATTTCTGCTGCAAAGATGTGTATAATAACATAGACTGAAAACAACTGTCCTCGAGACAACAAGTTAATACGTATAAATTTTACCTTCAGATCAAACTTCTGAAGAAAGTATTTGAGAAATGATAGGAAGTGGCAAATTTTTGTCTCATGAATACAGAGAACAGAATAAAATACAGTAGAGTCTCCCTACAACGAAGTCTCTCTACAGCGAATTTCTCCCTATAATGAAATTTTTAATCGGAATGTTAAATAACATTCAAAATATTCTCCATATAACGAAGTGGTTGTCTCCCTATAACGAATTTTTTCAGAGGTTTATCTTTTCGATTTTTGTCATTTTTGAAGAAAGTTGATAATTTCTGTGCAACCAATTCGCTCACAAGTGCCTGCTTCTAGAACCACTCACTCTTAAAAATGTGAAAATTTTTCTGAAAATTTAACATCACGAAATGCAAAGAAATGTAAAATAACGGAATTTTTCAAGTAAAATAAACGTAAGTACTTACTAGTAAAAATTATTCTTTAAATTGGCGAATTGTCTTAACTTTTGAGCATTCTATTTATACAATAAAAATTAGTATAATTTTAACAAATTTATAATATATATTACTTCATTTTCAATTGAAAATCATAATTAAATAAATTTGAACTTATCGCACCTATTGAAAAGTTTGGAACATTTACTTAAATAACTACAAAAATCTCTAATCTCCGTATAACGAAATTTTCTCTATACCGAATTTTTCAATTGGAACCAAGCGATTTCGTTATAGGGAGACTCCACTGTATTTCAAATTCAAGATCTCTTCAAGACTGTATCTCTTAATTCGTTAAAAAAGTTGCGAATGTATCTCAAACTGCTTACGTATCCACGGAGATAAAACAACCCGCGGTGATATTAGAAACCCCCCCCCCCCCCCCCCCCAAGTTTTTTTTTTGCATTAAAAATCAAGTACATGTGTAAAGTTGCAATGTCTCTGAAAGCTTAAAAAATTAATGCTTGTAGTCACTAAATGCTGAAATTTCAAAAATATTTTAATGATTCAAATGACTTTTTAATCGCTTTAAAACTGTTGCAATCAGAATGTTACATTTATACCATTTTCTAAAATGAATTTTATTTTTCAATAAATCGCATTTTTTTCTGTTTGAGATTTCAGCTAATGGTAAAAGTAGTTTGTTTCTTTTTTGAAAATTTTATTATATTCTTGACAGTTTTTCCGTAAGCTCAAAAATGTGAGAAGAAATAAAGGTTTCACTTGGTTCTTCAATTCTCTTTTCTTGAGATAGTAATTTTCGCTTAGAGTTTAAGAAATAAATTTTACAGTACAGTAAGCTTCAATTTGTTTTTATTTGGGTGCAATCATTTTCACATTATGCTTGCCGATGCTCAAACTGGAAAAAAAATATGATTCTATGTCAGCCGTGAAAAATGCTCAGATTTCGATCTTGATTTATTTTATGGGTTTTCTTTGTATTTTCCTAACGTTATGATCTAATCCTGTTCAGTTCTACATTTTGTGATGCTGTGCTGAAAAGTCAAATTTGAATGAAATGACTGTTTGCAATAAAAAAAACATAAGAACGATGTAGTTCGGCCCTTGCTACATACGATAAATTTGTGATTTATCAATTATGTAACCATTTTACTATTCTGTGTAAGTATTGCATTGAAGAGATTGATAATTACATGACATATTAATATGGAGCACTTGTTTTATGAGTTTATCCCGACGTTTTCACGAAAAAATCTACGACTTGGACCCGAACCGCGCCTATCTTATGTTTTATTTAAAGTAGCTTTTGATGGTGCCATCTGTTGACAGTATATAGAACTCCATTTTGCGTATGCGCAGTAAAACATTATTTACTACAAATGCTCATACTTTCAGTAATATTTAGATTTTTGAATTTAAATTTTAAAACAATGTTTCTTCTACGTATTGTCAAGTATTCTGTAAGATTCGTACAATTCGAAAGAAAACTGTGCATGTTATACTAATTTTTTAAAAAATGCGGAGTTTGAAATGTTCAATTTAATACCGATTTTTACTTATGTTTTGATAAATATTTTTATTGTTAATTTTGGATCTTAGCAATGCTCATCAAGCTCTTTAAAATGACACCAGAATGAACCTCCTAGCTAAACGCGTTTCCACGCTACACTTATTTATAACCTTACATAAATCTAATTAATAATAATCACACACATGCGCCTACACTGGTACGATGACGTCACAGGCAAAACAAATACTATGCGACGAACTCTTACACATCTATCCGTTGCGGGGTCAACCATTCTTTTCGCATTACTAGTCTCGTAGTTGTTAGCGATTCAAATCTGACGGTATTTTGTCGCACAAGAAAGTTCGACCGACTATCACTGTAACGAGCGGAAAGACGTTTCCACTTCAAAACGGCTTCTAATTTGCAAGAAATTATTTCTTAGACAGGAAATGATCTCTTCACTTTTAATCAAGTTTAGTTATATTAACATCTCGTTTAAAGCAAAGCGTGAGCTACTTTGCGACGGATCTCGTAATTTTGGTCGGATGGTATCTGATTCAGCACTTCCACGCCACAGCAGCAGGATGATATTTGACTCTCGAGGTCAGATTTTACGCTCTGAGCCCGGCTAGAGTGAGAATTCCAGTACCTCAAAAACTGAAGTAAATTTTCGTTCACGAAAACAGAATGAAATCCTTCCCGTCTTTACGGAAATTCCAGGAGGAGGGCACCCAAGTTTGGGCGATCAATTGTCGACAAACCAATGAGCAAATTTTCTCCCGTAAAATTCACTCAGACGCCCGAAACCGCCCGAGTCCGGCCTCTGTCGAATGGGTCGGTTTGAGGCGGGATAGGGCTCATAGGGTTAAGGTATACCTAAAATGGCCATTTATTTTTTCCCTCAAAAGGTAATATTATGAGAATTCAAGAAAGCACATATTTCTTCAGTTTTTATTTATTAATGAAAAGAACCGGTAAAATACGAGAAAATAAATAATTCATGTGATCTTGCATTTTTTGTGAAGAACACATTTTTGCTTCAGTATATTTGGTGTTGATTAAAAAAAAGAATAAAATTCTTGACAGGACTATGTGGACGAGTTGAAGTTACAGTCACATAATTCATATTTTCCTTATTTCCCAGAAATCAACATAACGCAAAAGGTACTGTAATAATTTGGGAACAAAAATGATGTGATTTTATCATTTTTGAGGTGTTACCTGGATCGAAATTTAACATAGGTGTTCAATTGAATTGAATTTATACTATGGATAGATTATACTATCCCTTCTCTTTTTATTTAAAGTGACCTGCACAATTGTAACTTTGACCCACCCATTTAATTTCACCTCTGGAACATCTTTTAAATCGTGGTTAAAACTAAATAATTGCTATCGGTTTGTCTGGATAGTCCGGCATGGGTTCACAATCAACAAGCATTCGTTATTTATTGCTTCATTCTTTCCTTATATCCGGAATACAAGATTTTATTCCCGCTTAGCAAGGAATGAATGGTTCTCTTAGACCTCTGAAACAAAGGAAAAACAACGTGACTCAGGGCAAAAAATAGGAACTTCTATTGATTCTTTCCCTTCTTTTTTGCTTTATTGTTGAGAAGTGGGTGTTTTTTCAGCTGCTAGTTAACAAAGGCTTGTGCCGAAGATTCCTTTTCTAGCAGTACTATATAATATATGTATTGTATTTTTTAAAATAATTCTCTCGCTATATATATTTGAAAATAGAGTTTGTTATTTCATACAGTTTCCCCGTTGTTTCGTGTAAAATAATGTAGGACAAGATATGCATAAAAGTTGAAATAGAAATTGTTAATAAACTTATATTACAAAAGAAGATGCACCATTCATGGAATTTAAATCAATTTCTTTCTTCTTAATGATGAAATACATTTCTTTAATCAATCGAAAAATTATATTTTAGTAAGCAAATAAGAGCAAAAGTAAGCGATACAAGAGTTTTTATTTTTCAACAAAAGTTTTGTAAATTTATAGATGTGCATAAAGAAGGCAGGAAAAATAATTTTTAAAAAATTGTTAGATTTTTTTATTTAAATTATTAATTAAACATTAATTGTGCAACTAAACTCCTTTTTTTTGCAAAAATAAGGAACTTTCCTTCATCTAGTAAAAATATAGAAATAATTTTATCAATCAATAATTAAATTATTCAAAATAAATTTTTTAAAGACAAAAATATATATGAATGAAATATTCAAAATGAACTGAAAAGATACCAATCAGGTTTAATGGAATTTGTGTATAGTTTTTTGGGGAAAAAAAAAACTTAGCCTTTATTTTGAATGGATTATGTTTAAAGAAGAGCAGTTTTAAATTAAAATTTTAATTAAACTAGCATTCATTTGTCGTTTTTTTTGTTTGCCAAAAGATGGAGGGAAAAGAAAGAAAATTCAATCTTATTTGCCATGATTACAGACATTAATGAATATAACACTAATATCCTCAAAGGGTAGGCAAGGATTTTTTTCCTGTGGAGCAAGCCTTCCATGAATTCTTTCATGAAAGATTAACTTAACAAAATAAATTCTTTCTAATCAAGTTTTTAAATACATAAATAAAAAACAAAAACTGGTTAGTGCAATCTTGAACACGTCAAAAGTTACCATAATTAAAACAAAGACAACTAACTGGCTATGTTGACGTCAAATATGAGTAAAAATTACAACGTTAAATTACATTTTGCTGATTATAAAATTACTCTTGTTGATTATAAAATTACATTTTGTGATTATAAAATTACATTTTATTCATTTTAAAATTACATTTTGTTGATTATAAAATTACATTTTGTTGATTATAAAATTACATTTTGTTGATTATAAAATTTCATTTTGTAGATTATAAAATTTCATTTTGTAGATTATAAAATTTCATTTTGTAGATTATAAAATTTCATTTTGTAGATTATAAAATTTCACTTTGTAGATTATAAAATTCCACTTTGTTGATTATAAAATTGCATTTTGTTGATTAATTTATATTTATCGTAGAAATCTGTGCATCTTCTCAGATAAATATGTTTACAGGTTTTCTGCCAAGATACACTCAAGATGTCATCAGATAGATTTATAGCAAAACATTCAGAAGCAGAATGAAAGAAAAATGCATTTATCTCTTTGTTTAACTCTTTGAGTAACGACTCCTCGCGTTATCTGCCCGAATGATACATTATCTGCGAAGTTCGCAGTATGGCAACAGTCCCCCAGAGCAGATAAAAGAGACACGAGTTATAGAAGTCACCCCCCGCCCCCCAAGACGTTTGGAACGACGAGCTGAATGTTCAATTAAAAGTGGCAGAAAGAGTAATCATTGTTCCTCGAGTCTTCGTGTAATAACATCATCCTACCATCTCTAATTTGCCCCACCCAGTAAATTTGTTCCTGAATCCCGAGGCTACTATTATATTTGAGACGTTGGATGCCTTACAGTTGCCCACGTACCAACCATTTAAGAATTTCGGTGGCCCAGCTCGGTAATATAGTTCGTTTATCTTCGATTTGACATTGCAAATCGGTGTCATTTCACTTGCCCCTACCTTGTCGACTCTCTCCCCAGGTCCAACGCGTTTTAAATCCTCAGGGAGTGTCCATCACAGATATTTTATTCCAGACGTTCTTAATGACGCTGGAAGCATTTGTAATTAATGAACGGTATGCCTTCTTTTTTATACTATTACTTTTTTTAAAAAAGGGATGTCGTTTGCATGACCAAGTTTGTTTAGCTTTCCCTTGAACCTAGAATTATTCTTCTCTGATCAGAGCGGGCGTCTTTTTATCGAGTAATACCAGCTGTGGTAATAAGGTAATTATGCGATTTTTAAATGGTCATTTATTCAGGTAATTATATGGTATTTTCGGTAATTTCGGGAGATGTCTCTGTCGTAATTTGATCTTTCTATAAAGGGAATCAACTGAATAATTTAAAGATGCATGAAAAATAGATTTTAACTTGCCGAGCGATTTGACAGTTAAATGACTCTGTGATATAAATACAATCGTATTTTGTATTTGCTGTGCAAGTTATTTAGTAATCCTATTATCTTCGGTAATTTAATCATATTTTGAAATACCTCCAACTAATAATTCCAACTTAACTTATTGACTTTGGGGGACCCCGATTTTAACTGATTATCTCAAAGCATGCCACGCTTTGATTATTCTATTAAAATAACTTAAGCAATATTTGCGTTTAGAAAGAGATTGTTACGGTGTACTATATATTTAAAGTTTTGTCTTTGAGAAATATGATTAAAAAGATATATATTTTTTCATAACCAAGCCTATTTTATGAAACAGTCTTTCACGACTGATTTTCTTCTTACATTTGAGCCATTAAATGTTTAAATTGACAAAATAATCCTATAAACTGTTTTTTGAATAAATTATTCTGAAGGTCTGAAACATTGATGAATCAATAAGAATAAATTTAATACGTAGATTTTTTCTGACGGATTATATATCTTATTTAGCATAAAGTTAATGATTGAATATAATATTTTTTGTCCCATTATGTAGAAACAACTTTATAGTTGGACAAAATTTAATGATAATTAATGGGATTTATCGATGAAATAGCCATCCATTTTAACATGCATTGTATGTTGCCTGAATTTTAGCTGCTACATCTTCTATAATTATCCATTCGCTGGGCCATTTTCTTACTTATCTGTAAAAAATATATCTTTATTACGGAAAAACCTTATTTGAAATTCGTCTCCATTTGGATGGTATTATTTTTATTGATATAACCTGAAAGTTTCTGCCAAATGAGAGAGTCCCACATGATTGTTGCCGTTTCTTGATTGATCGATTATGATAATCGATTAGGCGAAAGAAGACTGCTAAGACGCATCGATTAATCGAATTGGTCCCGATTAATGGTTTTATTGATCGTTTATTAAGAGACGGGTGAGTAATTATCAGCTAATATACCATGTCGGATCGATAGCTCACTGTTCCTCGGTGGAATGGGGCTCCTTTTTAATTACCGCGGTTAGTTTCGAACCGCAGCCTGTGTGACGACCTTACTGCAACAATATGCAAATTTCCGTTGCGGTTAGAGCAGCAGTTTTGGAAAAACCAAAATATCATCAGCTGCTTTCACAAGTTTATAATAACCATTTTTACGGAATCAGCCTTCGTAGCAGCGGCGCATTAACTTGATGCTGACAGTTTTACAGCTGTTTTAAGGCAGGTGTTTTAATCGAGATAAAACTTCTTAATACAAGCTGTTAAGTAATTATGCACGCGCCATTTTAAGTATTTTTCTTTTGCCTCTCTCATTTTCAAAGTTTGAGAGGTAACTTTAACTAAGGTTACGCTTGAGATAAGGTCCCGATTTTTTTCACTGCCAAAGCTGAACATCTTATCTGATGTACGCTTGACCAGGCGAATCTAAATCAGCATATTATTTTCGGACGCTCTCATTCGAACAGAAAACATTTTAGCATCCATCTTTTCTTTCTTCTGTTGTTTATTACTTCATTCATTTCCTTCGAAGGGATTTTTCCGATGATTTCTGAAGATTAGGAGTTGAAACGGAGAATTACGTCGTGCACAGGCGTTTCCTAGCGATAAAAAAAATATGTACATTATAAAAAAAAGAATGGCAAATGAAGTCATTATGTTGTTCGTGTTATCGTTTCATCGTAATCGCTAAGGCGTGCAGTGACGGTTGAAATTAACGTGGACGGCTCCGTTTTAGTTTGAGAGCGTCAACGTAAAAAACGTAATAACAAGTTTTCTGTACAAGTTTATCTAAAGCTAAATTTAGGATAAAAATGATTAAAAAAATCTGTGGTTAAATGTTCTCAGTGATACGACTTGCTGAATAGTCTAAAACGTGCATAATTGAAGTCGTAAGTTAGTGAAAGTATACGTCGGCGAAAATGTACATCGGCCGTAAATGGAACAACATTGCAGCTTAACGCCTCTGAGGAACTAAAACTAGTTATTTTTTCGCCATCTGTTCATGTTTGTATTTTAATTTGAAAGAAATAGGGGCGAAAGAAAAGAAATTGCACAAAAGCGTTCAGGAAATTTCTTTTAGAAGTTGACAGTGCATAAATGGTCTTTATATTATGATTTTTTACCTGTTATTTAGTAGAACTAGTTTCACCTTTAGAAATTACGTAAAAATACTAGTTTATTATTTTTATCTCGTATATTTCTTGTGTGGTCTCCGAATCTTGTAATCTGCTATATTTGCAGTTATCATTTGGATATTTCTGCACAGTCAGCTTAATTAAAAACAATTCTCTTTTTTCCTATGAGCCAAATCAAGCTAATACAAAAGTTGTTTTCATAATACCGTAGACTCTCAATTAACCGGGATGGTCCGGAAATGCTTCGTCCCGGATAAGCGAATATCCCGTATAATCCAATTTATGCAAATTTTGATGAAAATTTTTGGAAAAATGATAGAAAATGTAAAATTATTATACAATAAGACATTAATAGTTTAATTGATACGAAAGAAAAAGAACTAAGAAGAAATTTTAATGTTATTTAGATTTACAATTCGTAGAATTAAAAAGAAAAACAGATGAAGTTTACCTCACTATTTTGTGAAGAATGGAATAATAGAAGTCTATTTTTGTTTTTCATTTACTATTCGACGAATTATTCTACGCAGATTTCTCAATATCATTTTTTCTGCAAGTGTGCTTTCATCTTCAATCAAGTAACGCCTCAGGGTATACTAATGCGCCACCGTGACTTAATTTTAGATGAGTTACAAGATTTTCCTCATCACTTTCAAGACATTCTTCGAAATTCCTTGCTTCTTCTGAACCACAAGTTACACGGGACACAATATCATCGTCACTTAAAACTTCGCAACATTCCAATGTCCAATCTTCGTTTATCCATTGTCCACTGCTTCTTCAGGTGTAGCTGGACTCAAGGTCGGCTCGACGAGTCCAATATAATAGGACGGGTTGAGAAGAACGCGGTCTTCCCGCACATTCCAACGGCCGCAATCTGCGCTTCCTTTTTTGGGGGGGATCGTCCTGGATAATCCGCAACCCGGATAATACGATCCCGATTAATCGAGAGTCTACTGTAATAAAAGAGATTCAAATTCTATACATGCTTAATATTTTGTGTGAAAAAACATTCACTGAGTTAGTAATGCAGAACAATTCCTGTTTCTGTACCTTTAATTCATTTTTTGTCGCGAATATCATTGTGGTGCTTATGATTGTGGGCATTCTTATTTTCTGCAGCATGAATTCGTTTGATGTCGTGAATTTGTCGACCATACAATTTCAAAATCTGTATTGTGAGTAACTGCAAAGAAAAAGCGAAAATTGTTTCTTTTGTGGCTCCTATTCCTCAGAAACTTCATTATAGAATTTAAATTTGAGCGATAATATTTATCTGAAAATTGTAAAATTAAGAGCTATTTGTGCATTTAAATGAGGCTGCGGGGGCGTAGTGGTAAGATCTCGGTTCGGGACATGGGTATTGTGGAACTTGCGCATAGCCTCATTAGCGGTAAGTCATTAAGTAGTGTCCTTTGCGCACAAGCGTTGGAAAGGTTGCAGTATTGTAAACTTTATCGACGTCTGACTTGGCGTAGCTTTACCGCATTGAAAACCTTTGGCATATAACAATCAATCAAGTGGTGATTATCCCATAGGAAAGAACCCTGACCCATCAATAACTCTCTGATCAGAACGACAAGTATGCATTCTCTTTTGCCCCTCTAGTTGTTCGCCAAGTTTTCCTGCCATAGGTAATTAAGATCCAGTAAACCTACAATGTGTGCGGAAATTCCACTAGTTAATGATGTGCGCATCGGACACAGAACCATACACGGCGGATCTTCAGTGGAATCGCGTCTCGAGCCTGGTACGCTCAGGTCCCGATTCCACTGAAGATCCGCCGTGTATGTGGGCCCGCTGCACGCTGAATCGTACGTAAGGGGCCAAAAGTCCTCCTGCTGGTGTGGTGTGGAAGTTTGGATAGAGGGGGGTGCGAGCTCGGGTGTCGCCCTCGACATCTCGCCACAGTTCAAAATGTTGATGTTCGTCCCAAATTAGCCCTCGTGTTGCTTCAAAACGGGTGTGCGTTAAAAGAAATTAAAGAAAAAAAGAGAAATACTTTTTTTGTAATATTTACTATTTCAAAATTTGAAATTGGTGTAAATTTTTCTTCAGTGTTATTCTTTTACAAAATCGGAGAAATCCAGTTTTAAATTCTCTTTTTCTGGCAAATATATTAATGAGGCAACATTTGTTTTAAAAATATGTTTTTTAAGTTGCTTGTGTGATAATCTTCTGCTCAAGCAATGTCACGATTTTGTTAGCGAATTATTTATTATTTCATCATGGAAAGTAGACTTTTCAGTTGTTTGTACACTGTTTATTATAACTGCATTACACTTTCGAAGTCGTAAAATCTTTTCGGGAATAACAGTAAACACACTTTCACACTGAACTAACTCAATGAGAATAATACTATACACAAGTTGATTCAGAAACGTTTGGCTAAAACCATGCAACTGAATTCAATGAAGCTTCACGATTCGGAATCTAGTTTTCACTTGATGCATTTCAACTAAATCGTTGGAATCTAGTTTTCACTCAATTGTTTACGTAGCTTCTAAATTCCAGATTCTGCAATTTGAACTGGCAGCTTTAAAGTAACGGTGTCGTGCATCTATTATAATTAGGAAAACAGGACTGATAGCACCAGAGGATTTGTAGTTGCTGGTCTGTTAGTCGCAGATCCAAATTCCATTCCTCGGTTCCTTCCATTGTAGTCCGCGAAATGTAAACTGGCCTAATCAGTCTTTGAAGTCTGTATGCAATCAAACTTTATTTATATGCACTACTGAATTCTTCCTGTATTATGCATTTCATTTAATATGCTTTTCTTCGTTCGGAATCTATGCCTACTGTCCTAATTAAGTTGATCAGTGATCCTCTGAATTTATGCACAATGTTGTGTTAGTGAAACGCTGCTTTATCTAACATTGCTAGAATGTTATTAATATATTTGAATAACGAACCAACTTTCTTTTCCAGGTAACAAGCCTAATCCGAGTTCAAACACTGGTTAAACCAAAAGGCTTCATTCATTGTTAAGGTGAGACTTATTTTATATTTCATAAACTTACACTTATGGAAAACTTCCCAAACTTTTTTCCATTCCCAACACCTTTTCGACAGTAAAAAAATCCTGTATATGCACGATTTTTTTTTTGTATCTCATACACCAAACGCACTTATAAATGTGAATATAAAATAGTCCGATCTGGAATTAACTGACTACAAACAAAATCAAAATTAAATATAATTGTTTCTAAATTTTTAAGGACGCGTCTCGAATTACGATGTCATTTTGACATTTTTTTTGTTTACTGTTACAGAAAAACCGGATCGAACCGGGTCCGGACCATAATTTCGCAACCCCTGAATCCTTGTACTAAACCCCCATTTCTGTTTGGAACTTAGTATTTAAGTAGCCCTCATCTAATGCAGAAATGTTGCATTATCATGAGTTTCTCTCTTTCTTAACTTTTTTCCATTTCGGAAACTGATTTATTTCTTGAATTGCAAACATGCTTTCTTCTCACGCAGATGAAATGTATAGTAATCAAAAACAGCAAAAGTGCAAAACATTGGTTTCAGAATATTATTATTATTTAATGCTTTTCGTATGTGAAATGCATTTATGAATAGAAGAACTGTAAAATTTAGATTGGCAGTTCTAATAAAATTTACAGCGTGTTTAGCTATTCTATTAAAATACTCAGTTTTATAATTTCTAATTTATCATTATATGTTTTTTAAAATTGTCCCTAGTGTTTCTATGGCGTTCTCTCTACTCATGTACTTTATTCACTAATGAAGACACACAATATTTTATAACATTATTTAATATTCTGTATAAAAAAAATTAAATGGTATGGAGTATATACTAGGCCTTTTCTGAGTGCTGAATGTATTTCAGCATAGCATGAAGAATCCTGGAGCCTTCTTTATCAAAAATAATATATTTATTGGACGTCGTCCACAGCACAAACATGTAAAACAAACACATACACTTACATCCTAAACGTTACATCACTCACTGACATCGAATTCTATATTCAATAATAATTATTATTCTCCCTTGCTAGGCAACGTTAGCAAAAGACAAATATATCGTTGCCACTCTATTTTTATAACATTTAGAAAAGAATTAATGCCAAACGATTTTTTTAATTAATTTCTTTTACAGCCAAACGATATTTTAAAATTAATTTCTTTTATGACCAAACGATTTTTTATGTAATTAATTTCTTTTGTTTAAATATTTTAATAATTCTACAAATATATTTATTTTATTCGTTACGAATATTACAGTGCCCATAACGGCTTACTTATATATCATATTGAAAGCCAGGGATTCATTTTATTACCGCGAACGTTTTATGTTAATAAATTAAAATACAGTATCTTCCAAAGCTTTGGTCTATATTCAGCTGTACACAGCAATATCCAATTCTGCGTTAATAAATTATAGAATAGCATTACAAAGTAATCCCTAGAGCATAGTTCAGAATTCAACAAATGTTGCAAGGCTGGGCTATTAAATATTCGACGGTAATAAATTGTTAAATATTAAATGCCTTTTAGAGTTACAAACGCGATGCAGTAAAGTTTCCTTACCTAGTTAGTCCTAAATATTTTACAAACGCTATAATCTACAATGAAAAACCTTCTGATAATCATTGCATTCTGGGTTGCAGTAGCTTTGAATTTTGTATTCGCGCAGGGGAAGGGAAAATGACAAATTTTTGAGAAGTATGCGAGAAAGTTTAGGGGAGGCCACTCCCGCTGGTTGCTTTTGTAAAAGCAATCCATTTTTAAAACGTTGCCCTTTTGAACTAAATCGTCGACATACATTGTTTATATATCGTTATCCTCACTGGTATGCATTTCGCCTTCCTTTTGAAACCGTTACCAGAACACCCTAGTGTGAAAAACGCCAGATGTTTATGGATGGCGGTTATAGCGAAAATAACCTTTTTTCGGTTATTCAGGTTTTTTTCATCTTCGGTTTCATCTGGCGGTCATAACCGCTGAAAATAACCGGTTTTCGGTTGTTTTTTTTTATATAAAAAAACAAACGCCGTTTGTAGACAAAATTTTGTATTAATATTGTTTTTACAAGAAATCAACCCATTGCCCAATATTTATCTGTTCATAAAGACTCTTTCAGTAATCCGCCAATCAACAAACGCCTCGAGAAAGCCGTTGTCGTTGATTGGCCTAAGATGTTGAAATTCAAAGCTTCATAACTTGGTAAATTTTAGTCTAATCGAACCTAAAATCGAGCTATTTTCCTATCCGGTTTATTTACCCGGTTATTGAATTGAAAAAAAATAACCCGTATAACCGGACAAAAGAATAACTGAAAAAAACCGGTAAACCGAAAAAAAACCCGGTTTTTTCCCATCTCTACATATTTTTTGGAAGGGTAAAGGTGGAGTCTCTTCCTATGCGGGCTCATGTGTTCCATGGAGAAAATAAACTGGCCGTGGAAGTCCAGATCGTATTATGTTCGGAGACAAGCGATCTCGGGTCGCAGTCACGACTTAGGCAAATCGATCTCCCCGAACACGGCAACGAAAAGCGTGATTTTTATGGAAGGTCAAGGCGATTTTCGGCCGTAATTGATATGTGGCGATGGGTATTCTTTCGAGAGGGGGCGCTTCCCAAATGGTGGATCGTACACTGGCCTGATACGTAACGCATGGAGCATGTTAATGCGTTTCGTGGTTAACACTTTTAAAAGTTGATACATGTCGTCAGTGGCGAATCCAGGATTCGGGTGGGGGGGGGGGCGCTGAGGTCTTAATAATTTTGTATCGTAGTGACGAATATCAAACCTCATGACTTATATAAACCAAAACACTTTAACTATACAGGCTTTTCTCTCCTGACAATAAGAATAATAAAGAACACTACAATACTTCCGATAATTTAATAAAAAATACAATGAAATAGCTGACCAAAAAATGTTTTCGACCGCGCCAACGCTACAAGTGCAACTGGAATGACTAGAAAAGTAGGAAAATTTTCGAGCCTGTCAAGTCAGAAAGCAATGTTGTCACGATTTCATTATTGTTCTTTTATAAGGTCAAACAGTTGTAGTGATTTTAAATTACATCAAGAACTTTGGTTTAGCTCGGGGGGGGGGGCTGCAGCCCGATAGCCCCTCCCCTGGATTCGCCACTGCATGTCTTGGATACATTTATATTGCTCTGATCGGTCTCTCATTGCATCGCCTGTTAGGTTTTTAAAACTATTTGGAATTGTTAATTTTAATATCGAATGTTTATAAATATAGGCAATAAAGCTCTTACTAAAAATTATAAAAAGCGGTGTATCATCTTAACCCTTAAAGGGACAGTGTTTCCTTTAAGCAATGTACCAATTTTGTCTTCTTGTTAGAGAGTTGTACTTCTTGTTGAGAATAAGACTGGAGCTTTAATACTTTTTTGTTGTTTGTTATAGGATACATACTGAAGATGTTATTAAGTCAATATAAATGAAATACTAATAAAGGGAATTAAAATTGTGGAGCGGTTAAAAATCCTTTTTTTTTGTCTTGTTATATATTCAATCCTTATTAAATCAATGTACAACATAGTGCTGATGAGAAAATAAAAATAAATTAATGTTCTTCGCTTGTGGCTGCATGCTTTTTGCTTTGTTTGTTCGCTTGAGAATACCACATTTTATTCTACAGTGTTGAGGGAAATTCCTTATCCTTATTTTTAGTTTTTAAAATTCATCTGAGTTTTAAAATATAAAATTTTATTTTCGAAATTTTTTTCTCAACTAAGGCCCAGTGTTGCGGATTGGTGGCAAAAATCTTTTTCAGCCCTTAACCATACTTAAAAGGAAATAGGATTTTTGAAAATATTTTTCTCATGTTTTTTATAAGAAATAGAAGTCTGAAAATATTTTTAAAACAACTTTTACAAAGATCGAGCATCTAAGGATTAACATGGGTGTGGATCAGTCATAAAATTAATTCCTACAAGTTTTCATTTTTTAAAAAAATGAAAGAACTTGATAATTCATAATATAATATTATATTAGTTAAAAAAATGCTGTTTATATATTTATTGTAATATTTTACGCTGGAAAAGGTAGAAAGTGCATATCGTGTGATTTCTGTACATATCATACATTTTCTCATAATTAGATGAGAAGCTGTTATTTTTTAAGTCTATATATTCAGTATTCGAACGAGGGATAATTATCAATTAACAATGTAGTGTGAATTTATTCTCTCCATTAACCCTTTGCAGACAGGTATAATGTACGGACAGGTACGGCGTATAATGTGCTCCACAGTTAACTGATCTCGAGATTGAGGTGTAGGAAATCCAGTTAACGTAGAGGATAGATACTAAAATTCTGACACAAATGTGTATATTATCCATCCAATCAAACCTCTAATCTTATTACTCTATGAAAAATAAAGTTTTATATAATTAAATAAGCACAGAGTTGGGAAAAATGGGATGGCGTATAAAGTGCGCCAACCTAATCTGAGTGTTCTAAAAAGTTACCTGTCCGCAAAGGGTTAATAATAATAAAGTAAACAAAGTATATCCGCACGATAGCCCTTTTTTTCATCGAATAAGTACTGTCGTTCAATTAACATTTTTCTTTACGTCGAATAAAAATTATCGGACAAAACCATCAAAAAATATTAAAAGAAACACCGGCATTCCCAAGATTAAAAGCAAGATATATTACACAGAATCAGTTATTTTTTATAACGCTGTAATTAAAGTTTTAATAAGCCATTATTTATGTGTATCAAAAGCCGCCGCATGTAACAAGAAACCCAACTCAACCCTAAACAAAAACGAATAGCGTCATACAGGTCAAGCCGAGGCAACATTTTTCCTCCGAAAGAATAAACATCTTACGCTTTACGCCCACTACAAGTCACATCCACCATAATCCGTACGCATTTGGAAGACCTGACATAATGCTGGCGACAACTAGGTCATATATCAACATCATGCGAAGGCGTTCGAGAAAAGTGAACATTCGAGGAAGCTTTTCCGGAACCGACTTCCATCGTCCCAAAGAGTTCCTCGGCAAAGTGGTAATGGGACAAAGTTAATGCATCAATCTTCTGCCGGAGTGGGTGTGGATAAGAGAGGCAGAAACTATACAGATAAAGCTGTCATCGCGGCCACACATCTGAATATTAGTTACGTCGAAGCTTTCCTGCAGATTCCTAT
>BGPR01000796.1:102750-113647 GCA_013235015.1 Araneus ventricosus | reverse complement strand
TGATTTATTTATTACTCTTATCCCATTTTTATAAATATTAGTTGATAATTAATCAATAAACTATCTTTTATATTATATATTTGAATATCTCTTATTTTACCCTTCATATCTCAAATAAATGTGTCTAGTTTATTTATATAAATATGCATGAATATGATGAAGTTATTAAATTAAATTAGTTTGGATTTGAGCACTTAGGTTAATGCAATAAAAACTTTAAAATATTAAAAATTCCGATTGATTATATTATCCAAATTCATAGAAATAGCTGAAAATTATCGATTTATTATTAGAATAAATTATTTTTAAAAAGATAGATGTGATATTTAAGGCATTGAAATATGTCATATAAAATCCTACAGCGTTTTTTAAATTAATAATTTTATTTACAAATAGTTGCTTTTATATTATGAAACACATAATACAATTCGTACTTTACGCAGAATTTTCTAACTGAACATTTAAAAAATATATATAAATATTTTATTTTATAGCATGATTAAATAAAATCAGTCAAATTTGGGTAATTGTGTTTCTTTATGTATTATAAATGTATTAAATTCCTTAAATTATTTAAGAATGCATATGAATGATGAAAGATTTTTTGAAAAGAAAGTATATTTATAACATTATGATGTGGAATTAATAAATATTTTTTAATCTGTTTAATTTCGGAGAATAATCATATAGAAAAAAAAAACTTGTTCTAAAATCAAATCAACTAAAATTGTTGTTTTTCCTGTTATGAAAAAAATATTTTTTCTCAATTTATGATATTTTAGCGAAACTTTTAATAAAAAAAATAAACTCCCCTTAAAAAGTATTTAAGAAATCTTTCATTTACATTTTTTAAATTCTCGAAAAAACAACTTATCTTCGGAATGTGCGAAATAGGTAGCTGTAGCATTTATAAGCATGCAGCATTATAAATATAAAATTCTTTAGTTTTTGTATCATCTTTAGATCGCAATATCGGAGAGAAAAAAATGTGTTTCAGGAATTTATTCGATTTCCTTAAACAAACATTAATAAATTAAATCGAATTCCTTCTTTGTGAAATGACTTGATGGTTCGTTTTTATTTTGTAACTAATTTTCTTGTCAGATTTTTGGGATTGATGAAATAAGATAAATATAGATGCATGCAGTAATGGAGACGTTTGTGAATAAATGTAAATAAAAATGTGAGGAAAACCATTTCTCTCTAGTTGTATATTCTTAAAAACATTATCATATTGAAAAGATAAGCGATTTAAAATGTTATAACATCAGAGAAGAAAAATGTTACGAAATTAAATTTTCAGTTACGTGTTTATGCATAGAAATAACTTATAAACTTTAAAACATTATATGTAAATGACGTAACTGACTGACGTTGAAAATAAAATACTGCATAGAAATTCGAAATTTATTCGATATGTTGTAGCGTTGCTGAGAAACGGATCCCTCCTGCTAAAAAGATATTTTTTCTTTTCAAAGGAACTGTAAAGAGAATTTTGATTGAATTTTTTAACTTGTAAGATAGAGGAATTTTTCCAGAAGCAAATTTTTTCGGGGAAAACTTTAAAGAAATTTTGAAAAGATGTTTCATTTTTTTTGGATTTATCTTTTTGAATATGACAAAATTGCTGTATTCGCTTCATTCGCAAGTTGAAACACTGCATTTAACCCCTTAAGAGTCACATTTTTCTTTTGCTATCTAATAAGACGAACCCTCCTGTTTTGGAAAGGGGCTGTCGTTTTCATTCATCTAAGGAGGCATAAAATACTTGAGATGCTTATGGTTTCCACGTAATTTTTGTGTCAAATTAAAAATTTATTAAAATTAGAGAAAAAATTGTACGTCAACTTAATTGATATCATTGAGAAGGTAATGTTTTGCGCTTTCAGATGGTGTAAAAATATTTTTTTTTTGTGATGTAAAATTTTCGAAAGTTATTAAGTAAAAACGCCATAATTTTGCTTAATTTTTAATTAATTAAAATTCTAATCGAAATTTCACAAAAAGGGCTCCGAGGTGCATATTCCCAACTTCCAAAGTATGTTTGTGCCAAATTTCGTAGCTCTAGGTCTAGCGGTCTGGCCTGTAGAGCTCCAACACACACACATTCTCCTTTTATTATTAGTGGAGATAATTCTGTAAATAATGTTTGCTTCCAAAATAGTGATTTCGCTTTTACTCGCATCTCAATGTGAGGATACACCTGTCTCCTATGTATCTTTCAAAAAATATATTAACGAAGTTAATATTTGCCAAAAACGTCGTTACAGCTCTGTTCTCACGAAAGTTAATCTTGTCTTTTATCATTAGGTTTATTTGTATAGCATAAAAACTCCCACCCAAGTGAGTGAAAAAAGTATCCTAATACTCTACTACGGAAGAAAGATGAGTTTAAGATCCTGCTAATAAATAATAACACCGTGGGTATTTCAAGACGGAAAAAAGTCCAGAGGATTACGCTAACCTAATCCCTCCATCGCTGAAAGGCCGAATTCACTTTTGAGTGGTAGGGATTGGTTGACATCTTGATGCATGACTGTACCCAAGTCAGGGTGGATCTGAGGACTGTCATAGCCGGAAAAAAATGCCCGGCTGGTGGGAATTTATAGTGCTAGAATTCTGACACCTCCAACTAGGGACAAATGAGTCTAAGTTATGGAGACCAGCTGCGGCAGTGATCATAGATATACATCTTAAGAAGTAGCTGCAGTTAATTTATTTTCTTGTATTGTGAGCGGCTCCGTGACCTTGTGTGATGAACGATTTGCAAAAGTCTGTTTCGGGGGCCTTTGAAACTGGCATTCGGATTCCTGGAGCATGTTTTTGGACATCGCCATTTCTCAAAAACTGTGGCGCTTTTGTAAGCAGCAAATGACTAGGAGATGTCCCCGCCTGAAATATGCTCGCTCGCCGATAAGGGTCGTTTGTTTGAACGCTTGTTAGTGCAAATGCAGCAGATTAAATCTGTATTTATCGTCGTTTATCAGCTTCTGGGATTATTTCTTCAGAAGGCAATGAGTGTCAAGAATTATATCTGGGTGGAATAACTGCTGATGGTATGTGTGTCTATCTGTGGCGAAGCAAAAGGCGCTTCGTATCTTGCGTTTAAATCATTTTAAATAGTCTTTCTTTCATTTTTTATCACTTATTCTGTTTATCTTTAAAGGGTCTATTCTGGTACCCCGGTTGGGTTGGGAGTTGGGTTGGGTTCCGTTGTTAACGTGCGGAACCCAACCGGGGGTACCAGAATAGACCCCTTTGTATCTGATTGTTTCAGTACAGAAATTTGTAAACTTATGTGGCGAGATCCCAAGTGAAGTCACACTCATTAATTTTGGGTCGTGACTAGCTTGGTAGGGATTTCTTCTCTCAACTCGTTCGTTATAGCAGGCGGAAATAGTTCAGAATATCTTCATTTGTATATTATATATCATTAATCTTTTTAGAATTATTTAACTGGTCTTTTTGATTATTATTTATTAAACCTTCTTTTTCTGCTTATATACAGAATTGGGTTTGCGAAAAATTATTCGCTCATAGCTGGGTTTAAGGGGTTTGTTAGCAACTGAAACAGGGTCGCGAGTGAATAGAAATTCCTATTTTAGAACGAATGATAAAATTGTTTAGATTAGAAAGCCTCTTTCGTTTTATTTGTTGATTTATAAATGCTTTGTTTTAAACGGTAAATGTATAACTTATTTTTAGTCTTAACCCCACCCCTACTCCCGATAAACGTTTCGATAGTATGGTATCCGATATTAAGTAGTAGTTGGTTCCTATTTACATAACTATGCCTATATGTTGAAAATGGCAATTTTAATGATCAGAAATGCAGCATAAGAACATCTGACACGCGAATTTTATAACTCCATAACCCATAAAACCAATTAAACGCGAAGCTGTGTGTCATGCCACTAATCTCCACGTGAACTGTGTGAGAAATAGTTGCGCGGGAGCGAGGTGGTAGACGCCATTAATGGTATTGGGTCTCTGCACAGAGTGTGCACGTTTTTGTAGAAGTTCTCGAGGTGAACTCCGAGTTGGTAAATATGAGTAATCTTAAATGTGAAGCGTAATTGTACATGTGTATATAGCTCCTATTTAATCGTATATAGTAGAATTAATAAACTAGTGTGCAAAAAAAGTGAATTTATTGAAGGCTGGAGTACACAGTTATTACACTTTGGTTTGAAATTTTATATATATTCAGTCATATAGTATATTCAGTCACTGCAACGTAATATTTTAAATCCATATAATACAATAAAAATTGTGCAATTCAATGCATGAAGCCGAACATAAATGTTTTTTAAAATATATTATTTCATCCCTTCACTTGAATATCTTGTTGTTGCAGAAAATGCAGCAGTCGAAGTAATAAAATTATTCTCTGCTTGTGCACATATATCGTTTTCGAGACATTTTAAATCTTTTCTTTGTAATATGATTACATGTTTACACACGTACAATTTTATTTGTCGAGATATTTTGAACCTTTCTTTATAAGGCGATTCATGTTTATAAATGTACAATTTTGCATTACGAAATATTTTAAACCAATTCTTTATAAAATGATTCTATGCTTTTAAAGGTCGTAATTTTTTATTCCGAAATATTTCAAACCCCTTTTCAATATAAGTATTTCAATTTTCTTGAAGAAATTCTCCTTCCCACAAGTCAGGTCAAACATTATGAAAAAGAATGTTAATGCTTATATATTTTAGATAGCTTAACTATTTCAATTTCCTGGAATATGCATTAGAAAATATTTCCAGTTCTGCAAATATAATATCTTACCCAACTGTATGCTTCTGTAAGAACAGCAATAACAAGTCCCTTCGAGACGTTCCTTTGTTTGTCGTTGAGATTTCAACTCTGCTATTTTGAAATTTGTATTCTTGTTAATGCATTCTTTATTGCGATGTGAATGCTTTCTTTTGAAAACTCTTTTAAATCTGGCCTTCTTTTAATAAATAATATGCTTTACTGTTCGTAAGAAATTAAATTTTTTGAAATAATGTCTGTTCACTTAGAAAATATTTACTTTCCCTATTTTACAAAAATGCTGTTCATTTTATGATATTCGAAGGAAATGCATTTTTCATGTGTATATATAACCCGTTCCATTTGAAGGATTTCTTTCTATAGGGTTTCTGAGCATTTTAGAAATTCGAAATATATTTTGGATTTCATTATTATTTAAAGGACAAATTTTGGCATAATACAGAATAACTTTTAAATTTTATTTCGGGATTTTTTGAGATTTCGCTTACATAAAGCTAAATATTTTTTGAGAAATTTTCTTCAGTATTCATTAACGTTTTCCATATTTCATGCTAAATGTGATATGTGATGTTGTTTTTTAATAATGCTGTTAATATTTTCATTTAAGTTATATATTTAATGATCACAATGCATTAGAAGTTGTAATTTTTTTTATTTTGCTTTTGTATTCTTCTGCTCATAGAGTGTTATTTACGATTGAATGCGAATGCCTTTGTAATATTTTATTGAAAATTTAATGCTGAAATCAATATGAAAACAGAATGGAGTCAATTTACGTTACATCACTGTCACATGATACCCGTAAGTGCGCATGTCACTTGCATTTGGCTATAAGTATTCATACGCAATTCTGTCACATAACGTGGATTGGCCTTTTTTTCCAAACAATGTGCGCAATGCTCTCCCCAATTAAATCGACATGGCGCATTTAACGCGCATCTCGTCAATATGAATTCACCTAATTTAAATATTTTAAGCATAACAAAGATTAGTAATAAACTATAACACTTAATAGATGTACAGTAATTAACAGTAATTATTTCTTAATAGATATAGAGTAGTAAATACTCAGCAGTTCAAAGATATACAGTAATTATTTAATAGATATACAATAATTAACTTAATAAATACTCAGTAATTAAAAGATTACAGTGATTACTTAATAGATTTTACGAGTATAGTACACCTTTTGATTCTTAACTTGGCCAGTCGTCTGAAAGTTATACAGTAATTAACTTAATAAATACTCAGTAAAGATATATAGTAATTTACTTGATAAATACTCAGTAATTAAAAGATATACAGTAATTACTTTATAGATATACAATAGTATAGTACACCTTTAATTCTTAACTTGGCCAATCATCAGAAAGACATACAGTAATTAACTTAATAAATACTCAGTAAAGATATACAGTAGTTAACTTAATAAATACTCAGTAAAGATATAGAGTAATTTACTTGTTAAATACTCAGTAATTAATTGATATACAGTAATTACTTCATAGATATACAATAGTATAGTACACTTTTAATTCTTAACTTTGCCAATCGTCAGAAATTGCGAATCGTGTCAACAATGACTTCACTAAATTGGGGATTTAAAGCTCACTCGAAATGTTCTTTAAATTATTGAATTCGGAAATTTAAACGCGCTTTGCTTCAAACTCCATTTAAGGTGGATTATCCCTGCTGTCGTGTATGGAGTCCTACATTTCAAAGACGATAAAGTACTGTAAATAATATTCTACTTTTCAGAAGTTTGCGCCCAATTAAATATACCGATACCATGAAAGAACGAAAAGGAACAGATTTCCTTTCACATTCGGTCCTTCTAACTTACTTTTACTTATCATTCCATTTATTTCCTCGTCCTGCAAGTTTTCGCGCTTAACCCTAGCTTTTCATTCGAACTGGTATCTATCCTCGGCAAAGATAATTCATTAAAGTTATTTTTATTCGGATCATTATTTACTTTGAGACGTTTGACACGGCGCTGGAATTTATTCCCTTAATTTATTTGCTCATTATCCCTCCTTTTGACTAATTAATTACAAAGGATTCCGTTTGATTGATCAAACAGTTACTAATGTCACTTGGAAATGTACATTAGATACTGAATCCCTGGATATTTGGGCGCTGACTTGCGCCATCGGTATCTAAATATTCGAAAGATGCGTATTTGCTTCGCCAAAGTCGCACTTTCCACCAGATATATCTTGGCGCTTCCTGCCTTTACTTGGCGTAACAATTTATTTAACCATTTATTTGCGAATAGCAGTGATAAATTGAGATACTGATAAAATCTGCAGATTCAAGAGTGGATACATGTTTAAGTTGCTTTTGACATCCTGAAACCTTTAGATATTTAGTTTGATATCTGGAGCGAGCGTAGATATGCGTTCGTTAGAGCTGATTTGAGAGTTAAAGCACGTTGTTTGAAAGTGGAGGTTCATTTTCTAATGTCAAGAAGAATTTGGATTAGTTCTTCGTTAAATATTCTACGCTATTCTAACTGAAAATGTGATTTGAAGATTTCATGAAATCTTATGATCCATGTATCTTTTTAGAATTCATGTTCTGTTGCATTTTGTCAAACCACAAGACTGAAGATTTATATGGTTCAACGTAATATTTCATATGGTTTTTCAGGTTCCAAACACAAATTAGATTAAGTCGATAACATGTATCTATGAGACATTAACATTTATATGGATCAGCGTAATATTTCATATGGTTTTTCAGGTTCCACACGCAGATTGTCTCATAGATACATGTTATCGACTTAATCTACCCTCTTGAGGATAAGTTAACTTCTTTTTTCTAATGAAGAACATTGTGAACAAAAACAAAATGAAACAATACATTTGATTCTTTAAATTATTTCATTCATTTCAAGCCTGTTGATGTGTTATTTGTATCAACCTTCTGTTTCACATCATCTGTTCGGTAATATATGTTTTGTACCATTTTAAATAAAGTACATGGTGCTTTATGCTTCCAAGGTCTGTTTTTCGCCAAGTTGAAAGAGTTTTATTATCATTTATAATAATATTATATATTTGAAAATTTTATAATATTATGTATAATATTATTTAAATGATATATATTATATAATTTAGAAGAATATTTGAAAGAGAGAGAGAGAGAGTTAAAATTAGCATTTTGCTGATTTTGGTTCAAAAGCACTTGTAAAATGATATACTTATTCGCTAATCAATTTTTTTTAAAATTCATAACCGTAATACTGGGTGGTTAGAATTAAAGCTTCCCTACTCAGCTACACTCTGAAACGAACAAAATAATGGTGGTAAGAATTCTAAAATCATGAAGGTGAGTATTTACAAACACAGGGAAATGAGTGACGCATGGAATTTCTAGGCATGAATGATAGGGCAAGATTGTCTCTAGTGTAAACACAATTCAGTGCTCGGAGGATAATAATTCAATCATAATCGTGATGAATATTAATTACGAGTTATAAATGGTGTCGGAGTGCAACAGATGTTGAGTGTTGATTGTTAACACTCAAATGTCAATTTAGTGATGAAGTGGTTGATTGGTTAATGGTTGAGATGTTGACTGTTATCAACAATCAAATGTCAATTTAATTATTCCATACATGGTAAAAGATTCTAAAGTAACAAGTAATCATTTTGTTAATTTTTTTTTCTTTTTTATTATTTTAATTTATTTGTTTATGGGTGGTAATTATTTACACTTTAATTCCGATCATATTCTTACACTTTGATAAAAAAAAACACAATTTGCACTTATAATAAGTATATTGCACGGAAAAGAAATTATTCCGCTATAATTAAGTTTATTCAACATGCAATTTTTTTCATTATTGAATAAATATGATGCACGCAAAAAATATTATAAAACGTATTAATTACTTTCCACTATAAAATTGATACTTTTCATTTTGCGTGCACGTTCCGTCTTTTTGAACCTTTCAAACTGAACACTACTATTTTTACTTATTCACGTGATTATCTAATAGAATTATTGACCTGGTAAGCAAATTTATTTAAATTAAAGATGTAAATAATAACTCTTTTAAAATGAAGAACAAAACATTTTTTAGAACTTAAGTGATGAAAGATGAACAATTTTCAAATTATGGTTCCATATACCATATGTAAAGTATCAAATTTATAGCGCAAAGTATTCGAATTATGGTTTCGTGTGTCAGGTGTAAAGTATCAAATTTACAGTGTAAATTATACGAATTATAGTTCCCTGTGTCATGTGTATTCTATTTAAACCGAAGTGTCATTATGTACAAGGTGTGATCAATACGTAGGGCGATTGATGAAATAAATCTTACATTGAGTAGACCTTACATGGAAATTGTTCACAATCCTTCAACATAGCTACTACACTATGCACATCGCACAACGTCGCACATTATGCACATCTGACAACATGTGTGCAAATCGTCGAAAGCTTTAGAAAACTCCTCCACTGGTACAGCTTTCAATACCCATGTCACAACAGCTTGAATGTGCGTAATGTCAGTAAATCTTCGCCCTTTTAAAGCTACTTTAGGAAACAGTAAAAACTCGCGTGGTGACAGGTCTGGGGAATATGGTGAGTGCGACAGCTCAGTAATCTCATGTTAAGCCAGAAACCGCTTTACAAGCGTAGCGATATGCGGCCGTGAGAAACCAATAGCCAGGTTGCTTCAGATGTGGTCTTACGCGACGAATAACCGCGCTTTTAAACTATTTTTAAACCACGCATACACTGTCTTCAAGATCGCTGTGTCATCTCTATACACCTGCTTCATCATTGTCTAACTTTCGACCACTCATTTACCTAATTTGTACAAGAATTTCAAATTGATTCTCTGCTTCATGACACACCACAACACCACCGCACAGACAACAGCCGATAATATATTTATGAAGACTGCACTAATATTAACTGAATACTACGGAACATGACGTAGGTGTCGCTGATGATCGGGTTGTTCCCATTTTCGATTTCAGGGGTGATTCACCCTACTTATTGGTCACACCTTGTATTTCTCTTTATTTATTGTGTGTGCATATTCTATTTATATATTCCGAAATGTATGCCATCTAGATGGGACTTTCGCAAAACCACTGTAAACAGGACACGGAGACTGAAAAGTTAGGGCAAACATGGTACGAACAAGAACATATTAAGATGACCCATTATGAGATTTTTCCCCCTCCTTGTATGCGTTATACTTTAATTGCACATATCTATTCTGTAACTCAGATTTATGACAAAAACTAATGCCAAAAGGCTGTTTGTACTATCTAAATATCTAATTTGAAATATGCTACCTAAAAAAGCATTACATAATTAAATCTTCAGGAATAAGTGCACATATTTTTTTTTTCTTTTAAAAAATTGCAACGTGTTACTTTCATTCTCACTTTTTACTTTTCATGAGGAGTTCGAAATCAAGTACGTGAAGTACTTTCGGAACTTTTAGAATGGAATTAACGTCCTAGGAAAATGGAAATTTTATGTAATGCATGTCGAGTACCTACTGAACTTTTTTAAATGAATTTAACGCTTTAACATTTGCAGCGAAATGAAAATTTTACGTTCTGGTGTTAACAGAATTCCGGAATCCCTCTTTAATTCATCAAACCGCTTGAGAAGCACTTCCCTGTCTAGATAACCAAACGACTCAAAAATCCTCCCATCCTTTGTGTACTTTAGCCTTAAAATCCGGATTTGAACAACTCGCGGCCATTGTTTTCCATCACGTTTTTAGAACAAAAGAAACGGCCACGAAGGAGCAGTATTTAACTAATTAAAAGCATCCTTCGCGGTTAACAGTGACTTCAAGAACTGCCGTTTCAGCGGGAATTTGGAGCACAACGTCGAGGGTGCTTTCGCCTGACTCCAAAGTTTCTTTGTTTTGTTGGAGTTTTGAATCTGAAGTGGTCAAAAGATCGATGATCTTAGGCCTTTTCTTTCATGTAGGGGAACGGTTTTGGTCTGCGTTTATTAAGTATGTTTCCGAAACTCTTGAATTCGAGGTGCACTCCTTGATGGGATCTCGGCGAATATTAATCATCTTACTTATTCCCCAATCGATTATTTCGGAAGCAAAAATCTTGTT
>BGPR01000796.1:67336-86433 GCA_013235015.1 Araneus ventricosus | reverse complement strand
TAAATTTATTAAAAATTATTTATTTAAATTAATTTATTAAAAATTATTTATTTAAATTGCTATTAATTAAGGATTTAAGATAAAAATTAAGATTAATTTTATTTAGTTTTGACAGTACAAGGAAAAGTTTCATAGATCTCTCTCAGCGCCCGATCAAATTGTCTCGAATATGACCTTCAAGTATTTTAAAGTAAATAATCTATCTAAATAGACTTTTAATAATGAAAATCATGAGTCGGATTTTATCAAGTAAATATCTAAATTAAAAATTGAAGTTGCTTAATTTTAGAGAGTTCTTTCTTTACGATGCGTTCAAACGCACATGTCATTCACCTTCGTAGCGTTCTATATATTGTGAACTTAATTTGTCACTTGATTGTGATAAAATTCTGAGTTGTTTGTCACTGATTGTAATAGGTTTCTTAGTTGTTACAAGTACCGAATTATTATATTCAAATATAGAAATGCATGTTGGAATAAATCGAGTAAATGTGAATTCTTTCATTGTTTTCCGACATTTCTTCACAACTTTTAAAATCATTTGCATTACTTTTGTATGATATTCCTGATCTTGAATGATTATGTAAAAATGAGCTTTCGGGGTAATTTTGTTGAGAATTAGCGTTGTAATAACTGGACGCAGCATCCACCCAAAAAAGAACCAACTCCAAAATACATATTTTTAGATCTCTTTTTACAAATTATTACAGAAAAATTCCTCATCCTGCATTGTTGAAAAATTAATCGTTGCATGCACAAAGGTACGCACACTTACATTATAAATACTTTGATACAGTCTGGAATTGTGAACTCAAAATAATGCATAAGATTGTACTTGATTCCCGTCTGGATGACTGTTTCCAATTGATGATGTCTTTTAAGAATTATGTTAACAAATGATAAAAATATCACTGCGGCTCGAGCTAATTAAAAAAAATCTGAATGCGTTTGAGGCAATTTTTACATCTGTGGCATAAAACGCATTCTCAAAATGTTATATAATTCTTGAACAGTAACCTATTCTTCTTTTGGAAGTCGTAAAAATTATTACGTTCTTTTTCTTTTTAATAGAAAAAAGTAATAATAACTTTCAAGGACCTAAAACAATTACTATCTTGTGGGTTCAAAAAAGGGTAGCAAAAGAAATAGAAAAAAGTTCTCTCTTTCTTCGGAATGGAGGCAGTTTCCAAAAAGCACAGCTGCCAGACGCATGCGAAATCTATAGCCGTAGAACAGAAACGGAGCGCCCGAAATCATGAAGAACCATTTTTATGATTTATTCCGCGGTGCTTTCTTCCCAAATGACTTTCATTCCTGAGGTCATTGTTTTGGATTCACTCAAAAGACGATTAATCATAGAGAAAATTGTTGGTCTAACGCTCAATAATGGGGCCTTAAAGGACTTCATTAGTTCCAAACAAAGACCAAAATAATGAAAAAAAGTATCGGCACTTTGCTATAATTTATGTCTGCATCTATATTTCTTTGTCGGGCTAGATTATGACGGAAAGATATCTTAATTCTGGAACGATGTTCTTTGGCCCTGTGGTGTCAACAACAGGATATTAGGTACATGCCACATACATAAGGCATCGGGGCTTGTCGGGAGACGTAAATCACGCATTCTTCTGCGGCATGTTGACTCTGTTTTTGTTATCGCATAATGCAAATGCTGGCGTTTTTGCTTATTTAGATTGTTGGACTTCTTTGAAACGCTTCAATTAAATTTGATTTAATAGCTAATTGTTATTTTGTTTTGGTATTTGCATACGTTTCTGATAAAGCTGTGAAATTCACTCCGCTGTAAATCAACTGTCAATTGACATGGTAATTACGGGTCTGTACGTAAACAGTCTTTATTTATTTCCCGTGCGTGACTGTTTAAGATGATCTTTGATTTTACATCTGGGTTATAGGAAAAAGAAACATGTGGCCATATTTTTAAGTGGATAATTCTGTGATTTCACTGAAAGATAAATGGTTGTGAGATGTTTATTGATAATTTTAAAATACACGTGTGTAAATTATCACCTCTTACGTGTGAGAAACTACTAATTTTGTAGATCTTGATGCGATATTGTTATAAATGGCGACTTCGATAAGAAAGAATTTCAGCTTTTAAGAATGCAAAATAAAAAAAGATTTTACATGCATATGTTTATCATAAAATAGAACAGGCTGTTAGATCTGGAAGGTATTAAGATTTTTTAAATCGCGTCACTAATTTTTCTTGAAATTTCAGCTGATTTCTTTTTTATGCCTTTGTGGAGTATGAAGACATCTAAATTTTATAACTCTTATGTTTCTCTTACCGAGAGCTTCAATTGCTTGCAATACTTTTATCGTGCAATATATATTTTTGCGAGATTACTGCTTAACTTTTTTAACTGATGATGTTTAACTCACAAATCGATTCTATGTCCTGTTGAACATTGAAAAGTGTTAAATTGTGCAATATATAATTTTATGTTAATATTAAATTTCAACTGATACGTTTAAGTCACAAATCTGTTCTAAATCTTGTTGAATATTGAAAAGGGTACCTGTATTAACAATATTTTATGAATTATTGCTTGAAAATCTAAAGATAAGAAATTTGATTTTAAATTTTTGAATTCTACGAATAAAATAATTGTTATTAGAAGAAAATCGTTAATTTTGAAAAATAGACGTGCTCTGCTCATATTATCAAAAAAAAAAATGTTTTCGTCTGTGAAATAAACTTTTTCAACATAATCGAAATAGATATTTGGGATAGCAAACAGAAGCTTAGAAATGAGTATTTCAAATTTAAGGAATTTTTTCTGTTTATTGTATAGCATATACTATATGATAATACGTTGTAGAATTGAAGACCTGGGTTTTGATTTGAAAATTAAAAGTAATAGAAAACATTTTTATATTCAGAACTATCCAGTATAACCTAATTCACCTATTATATTTTAATTAACCTAATTTAAACTTTTATATTTTTGAAGTCGCTAAAACTAAATATCACCAAAATATTTTATCAGTTCCTTCCAACTGATGTTCGACTGTACTATTCAGTTAATTGTAAGATAGTAATGCGCTTTGTATTATAAATATTCTAGCCTCAATCTAGACCATCATCCACCCAACCAATCCTCCAGGCCAAGAAATTTTTATTAATATGTTAAGGGCTTAGGTTAGCTTATGAGTGAAAGGATTCGAATTTAACTTAATAAGACTTGTAAGATTTATTTTTGACTTTAAATTTTCTTCCTTTTTTTTGTAAAAGTATTAGTTCCACGCAGTGGCGAATCCAGAGGAGAGGCTATGGGGCTGCAACCCCACTTCCAGAGCTAAACCAGGATTTTTGATTTTATTTAAAACCACTACAACTGTTTGTTCTTAATCTCTCCTTTTTAAAAAAGATAAATGAATAAATTTTTTTAAAAAAATGGCAACATTTCTTCCTGGCTTGACAGACTCGAAAATATTCCCACTTTTGTAGTCATTCCACTTGTACCGTTCGCGAGGTCGGAAACACTTTTTGGCTAATTATTTCATTATGTTTTTCATTAAATTGCCGAAAGTATTGTAGTGTTCTTTATGATTCTTATTGTCAGGTGAATAAAGTCTATAAAATTAAAGCGTTTTGGTTACATAAGCCATCAGGCTTTTTACATTTTTTTACGACATTACAAAATTTTATGACCTCAACCCTCGCCATCCAAATCCTGGATTCGCCGCTGGTTCCATGTCCTAACAAATGGAAACAGCATTGAAATGATTTCGCATTAACGTATGATGAAAGTTAATAATTACCCATTAAGATAATTAGCAATTCAAATGGAAGATAATTTCAATGCAATCCTTAAGCTTGTTTCAAAATTGGGTTTAAATGAAGACAGCTTACTGCGATATTTGCTGTTAATAAACGCGATTATGCTCGCTCCTCTAGTTCTGTGTCAGGAGAAAGGTATTAAATATTTTACTGCTTTAACACTGAGATCTTAGTACCCTTGTTTCAATGTTACCTAGGAGGACCTAGGATTTGCACTCTTCACACAAGCCTGGGAAAACAAAATTCTATAACTTTTTTTCATTTTAATCCCTATGTTTTGTGTTTTCTGCCATCTCCAACATTACTTTCGCATACCCCTAAATGGTCCCCTGAGTACTCCCAGGGGTACGTGTACCACAGGTTCGAAACCTCTGTCCCAGACTTAAACCCATTCTCGTAAGGCAACCTGTTTCTAATATTTCCCTCGCTCAATCTGCAGAGGGATTACGGTGCAAAATAGCTCCCAATCCACTTATTTAAAGAATCCTTGATCATTGGCGAAGAATTACCTATAAAGACGTTGAATTATTTCCGAAGATCATCATCGTTGAATAATTAACCCGATTGCTAGCATTTTATACCTTCCTCGTTTTCCCCATCCCTGAGCTTAAATCTCTTTCTAACCCACTAATTTGGGTAATTAGCGAGAAAAATCGCCCCTCTACTCAACAAGTAAGTCTGCCGCGTTAGTGATGATAAACAAAACGTGGTGGAACACTAATTACGCGAACTGCAGGGGAAAATCTTCTTATTAATGAGTTCACTAAAATCCCTAAGATCTCTCCGACATATGAATTTTTTCTTTCCCCTCCTACCGTCTAAGCCAGGACAGTGCGGCAAATTACGCAGGAGGGGTTCCTCTGTGCTTCTTAGTGGCAATTAGATAGTGCTCTGAGTTGTAAATGTGGAAGAAGGGAGGGTCGATGAAAAAAGAACGAAAAAGGGCCATGGTGATACTTTGCCTGGTAATTGTTCGCGTTTAAGTAATTACGATTCTTATGCTAAGTTTGTAACTTTGACCTTAACTGCTGGAAGAGATGAACTTGCAGCATCTGCTGTCGTAATGATAACGGAATTCCTTGGAGGCAAGGGGGAAAAAAAGAGCCTTCTGTGGTGGTCGCCTGGCAAGCAGCAGCCTTACCACCCAACCAACAAAGTTTTACTTCCGTTTCATGTTAAGAAATCGAGTTTTATTCCACGTATCACTCGACTGTCTTCCTCCAGCTCCTCCTTTGAAATATCTGTTTTCGAAACGTCTTTACGTGACTTTATTTCATTTTGAAATAGTTTTCCTCCGCTCCTCAATCGTTTTATTGAAGATGCCGCCATGCGACTTTCGTGGCCAGAAAAGACAGGGTTCTGGGAATTGTGTGCGCGACAGTGCAGACTTGATGCGGCGAAAGATTAAATGGAATATTAAAGTGTAAAGGCAATTTATTTTCGTCGTTTGTTTCGTTCCGAAACGTCCGAACGTCAACTAGGAGTTATTGCTGAACATTTATTACTCGCCATTTATGTTTCTGTTACGAAATGTTTTGATGAAACACATCGACTTCTGAATAAGCAAATCTAAGTTTGATATTAAAAAAAGTTGAAGAATGGTAGCTAAATGTTTTTCCCTTTAGGGATATTAAATAAAAAAAATTCTCTCAATATTCCCTGAATTACCATCGCATCAAGCGCTTTGCTTTTAATATTCCGTAAATCAAATTATGGATCTTCTAAAACCTATCATACTGTATTGTTATTAATAAAAATCGAAGCTTTTTTTGAGGGGGAGGGGTAATAAGTTCGAACCGTTTATGTACATCCAGTAAAATCATATTGTTTGGAATATAAAACTAGAGAACGGCAATGTATGCTGTTCACTATAAATTTGTTGGAGCAAAAAAAATATTAGTTTTGGCAATGTATGCTGTTCGCTATAAATTTGTTCGAGCAAAAAAAATATTAGTTTTGTTGGGAAAGTATCGGTGAGGCCAACATATGTAGATAGACAGCATGAATCGAAAGTCAATATACCTATGATTTTATTAATGATTATTTAATGAATAAGAGTAATAATTATAGGTGAACTTAAGAAAAGTAAAACAGATTAAAATCACAGTAAATATTCGAAGTGTGAATCGTTCTGTTTGCACACATGAACGCGTTGGCACATATCAGAAGTACGTTGCAGCGTGTCTTGTGGAATGACGTTAAATTCGAACATAATGTTCTCTCGAAGCTCCTGAAAGTGTAGGAGCTATTTACACGCACACGCTGTTTTAAATCCCAACAATTTTTCCAAGATTGTATTCTCTGTTATATTCACGCAGTAGTTAAGTTAATAATAACAGTTGTTTTGAATAATATTTCAAACCAAAATAATCCATCTGAAGTGCATGAGTCTGCTTTTCATTTTTGCTGTGGCTTTACAAAAAATAGGAACGAATCTCATTTTGCCATGGAATCCATTTAAAATCACCACGGATTAGACATGTTATTCTTTGTGTGTGGAAATTGCGGTGTATAAAATTCTAGCCAGATGCATAGAAAGATTAATTGCTCTTTAAAAGCATGATAAAAATGAAAGAAAGAAACGGGGCTTATCTTTAAAGCAAATGTGAAACAACTGATTGTCTAGCCTGAAGCGAGTCTAAAAATGGCCAAATTAAGTATGTAACATACTGCTAGTCACATAATGCTGGAGCGAATAAATATTTAAGTTCTTTTGTTAGAATTAAAAGCTTTGAAAAGGCAAGATTACTTCCATTATTTATTCCTATGGGAAACATATAACCACTGTTGTCTCTTTCAAACAAAGGTCGAATTATTCCAACTCAAAAAGATTTCACTCACATGGTTTGACATAATCTTCTCGCATTGAAACTAGAAAGCAAATTGCCTTGTACACTCACGCTTTGAAGCTGAATAAAGACGACGAGGGTAAAAAAAGAAGATTGTACACATAAACCTAAACAGTAATCAGCCGCAGTGCTGGCTTTAAATTAAGCAATTCTTTGTTGAATCCAGGAAGATTAAAAAGTTCCCTTTTTATCTGGGGCTAAACAATTCTAACTTGGCTAACTTCCAAAAAAGTCACAAAAGCTTTCCCGGAATTTTAACCGCCAACAAATAGTTTCTCTATAATGAGAGACACTTTAATTACTTCAGTAGATTTAGAAACGAGATTTCTGCCTTTGTAGGTTTGATTTCTTCGTCTGTTAAGCTAAAATGCCTCAATGGCAAATGGTTCTCTAAGCCTCTATCCCTTCTTTTTTCAGAGTTGTGGGGGGGAGACAATGTTACGGTTTCAAGTTTTGTTCCTTTTTCGCCAAGCGTTCAATTATTTAATACTTTTTAATAGGATCTGAATTACCATTTACAGTTTTTTTGTTTTTCTTCTCTTACTTTTTATTCAATTTGCATTCTGTATTTTTCATTTTTATCTTCAAAATGTATTTCCGTCCATATGCTGATGCTACTAATTTTTTTTCGGGACGGGGGAGCGTAAATGGTATAAAATGATTTCTTTAATAATAAAATAAGCTTTCCCATTTTCGCAGATTATTTGCTGAATAATTTGTTTGCTCTTAAATTTTTCATAACAAAATTCTCCTGAAAGGCTTATCATTTAAGAAATGTTTTAATACTGAATATATTTTTTTCTTTTATTTCAAGAAAGTAGCATCTTTTTTTTTTATTACACTACTTTCATTATAAAGCAGAATACTCTATAAAAATTTTTAGTAAACAACGAATACTGAGAGGGAAATATGTATGGTTAAAAAATTAATTTAGAATAAAATATATGAGAATGTGGAAAGAACTCCATTGTTATGCTTTCAAAATCAGACATAATCTTTTGTTGTTTACAACCGTTTAAATTTAGTTTTGCCATACTTATATACTCAGCATTAATGGTTTAAATTTGATAAAGAATAAGAAGAATAAAACAATAATACTGCGTTGTTTGAAAGCTTTTTGTGAAATTTGTTCGGAAAGTTTGATATTTTAATTAAAAAAAAGCGAATGTTTTAAAAATTCCAAAAATATGTTTTTCAGTAGAATGAATTATCAATTTTACTTAATAAGGCTTACTCATTTTATTTACTAAAGGTACACAACACATATATCTTTGGCATTTTTTGAAGTTAATACGACTTGCATTTTGATTAAATTAAATTTATTTATTATAACTTAATTAAACATTTCCAGATCACTTTTTCGGCTTTTCTTCCCTTCTGCTGCCACTGTACTTTGATGTGTTACTACTTGTTTTAATATTGTTACATATTTTAGCAATTGCTGAGTTTTTCACGATGCTTTTAAAACTAAAAATTACTATATAAAAATAATAGAAATGATTTCTAGAGAAGTAATTGTGTTTCACTGCTTATTAGTTAAGTGTATCTAGTGTTAGAATGGCCAAGTCTGGCCCTTGCGCCTTAAAACCCAAACTCACTCGTTCACTGGCATTAGAAAGCAACATCTTATGTGTTACTACTTGTTTTAATATTGTTACATATTTTAGCAATTGTTGAGTTTTCACGATGCTTTTAAAAATAACTATATAAAAAATGATAGAAATGATTTCGAAAGAAGTCATTGTGTTTCACTGCTTATTAGTTAACTGTATCTAGTGTTAGAATGGCCAAGTCTACCCCTTGAGCCATAAAACCTAAACTCACTCACTCATTAGTGTTAGAAAGCAATATTTGTGTGTTACTACTTGTTTCAATATTGTTACATATTTTAGCAATTGTTGAGTTTTTTACCATGCTTTTAAAAGTAAAAATATCCTATATAAAAAATAATAAAAGTGATTTCTAAAGAAGTAATTGTGTTTCACTGCTTATTAGTTAAGTGTATCTAGTGTTAGAATGGCCAAGTTTACTCCTTGCGCAATAAAGTCCAAATTCACTCACTCACTAATATTAGAAAGCAATATTTGTGTGTTACTACTTGTTTTAATATTATATATTTTAGCAATTGCTGAGTTTTTCACGATTTTCTTCTTAATTTTTCAGGTAAGCCGAGAAAGAAGCCGTCTTCCATTCCCTGTCGCATCGCATTCCTGGGGAGACAGCCACTGCATTGCCTCTGGGAACCATTCGTCTCCATTACGAGTTCATTTCATAGATGAACAACCAGTGACCGCCGCTAACACCGGGGATAGAAGATTCTGCTCAATTGATTTACTGCATCGCTCTTTCTGAAATTAATGGCAAGCTTAACTAATGCGTAAAAGCATCTTCTGACCTACCTGAGCTGCAAATGAGCCAGAAATGGTCGCTGCACACTCCAAAGGAATGTGACGGCCACTTAGTCCGGTTGACAGATGTCTGTGGAAGAATCCATGTTCGAAAACCCGGGGGAAGAGGAACCAAGCGGTTAAATCCCCGTAGAGCACAATCGGGTTCCAGAGTATTATTTGTCTTCTTCAAGCTTTTGTGAGAGGATACTTCAACTTGGGGATTAAGTTGGAAGCGGAAGATTGTCGGAGGAAGGAAAAAGATCGCTTCGTCTTCGAAGTTGTTTCCCGGCGATTAGCGCGCTTTTTTTTATTTATTATTTTACTTCGTTTTAAAAGGATAGAACAAGTTTTGTTCGAAATAACTGGTTTTGTTCTGAAATCTATTACGCGAAGGAGTTTTTTAAGGAAAAAGAACACACTTTAGAGTTGTACACACGACATTTGTACGAAGAGTTCTGTTTGCGATTTTTATTCTCGTCACTGAAGAAAAAATAAATGACGTTCTTATTCCTGGAATGATATTGGGAGAATGCTTAGCTTTAAATGAATATATTGGCAACAGTCCATGACACGACGATATAACTGTGTATAAATCTGTTGATGTAATCGCTTTTATATTTTCATAGTAGCGTCCAATTACGTGCCGGAAAGTATTTGAGAGATTGATGTTGTAATACTTTTCATTGTGATATAAATATATTGCATGTTCTCGTACTGAAATAGTTTAGAATTATCTTAAGATTCTAAATGAAAGATTATCTTCCATTCACTAGATTTGTATGAATAGCGTTTACTGTTGTTGACAGCCAGTCCTGCGAATTCTATTTTAGAGTTTATCTGCAAGCCAATATATTCTGACCTTTCAACATATCAATTTCGAAAGCGATGATGGACCAACTGAAGTTCATTGCTGTGTTTCTAATAGTCCTTGTGCATTCCAAGCATGCCTATGTTATGAATTATGCAGCACCCAGTGACTGCCAATGGACTACTCAGAAGATTCATCAGATAGAACCTGGTGTTCTACTAACTTGTCATGTAAGTGGAGTTGGCACGCAGATGGACAGTACAAACTTTAGCCTTATACAGTCCTTGCACACTGTTGGACTGACCATTATCTGTGATGATCGTTTCGTAGAAGGACGCCTTACAAACAGTTCCTTATCGCACCTTAAGCATTTGCAGTCATTGAGGTTTGAACGGTGTTCTTTTTCCGAATTAGCAGACGATGCTCTCCTTGGGTTGATAGCGCTCAAGAACCTCACGATCCACACTGGCAAGTATGATGACAACAGATCCATTTTCAGCGTCGGGCCAACTAGCCTGATGAAGGTCCGAGAGCTGGAATACCTGGATCTCGCTAACAACAATATCGTCTCTCTTCCCGAATATGCATTCTGTGGCCTTATCAACCTGAAACTGTTGAATCTCAGTTACAATGGTTTGAAAGACGTCAAGCATCTTGGATTGGAAGAGCGAAAACTTTTCCCCTGCATACCGGATCTTCAAATGCTAGATCTGTCTCACAACAGATTGAAATTTCTGACGGATGAAATTCTGTCGTCTCTTAGAAGGCTGAAGAATCTGTCTCTCAGCGACAATCACATATCTCAGATGTCACCATACGCTCTGATTGGTTTGCAGAGGCTTCAGTTTATTGATCTGTCCAACAACAAGCTAAGTGAATTCCATCCACATTTTTTCCATCATTCCACTGAGCTGCGAGAAATACTTCTTCGCAATAATTCTGTAGCTGGTTTTCCTTCGGCTCTTTTCAGATCTCTATCCCAACTCATCCACCTGGATGTGTCCCACAACATTATATTTGATTTGCATTTTCTTTTAGATTCCTTCAAAAATCCCAATCGACTAAAAATTTTGAATCTGAGCTACAATAAAATCAGACGAATCGAAGGTATGCCATTCCAGTCCTTAATTAATTTGCAAGTTCTGGATTTGAGAGATAACATCGTTGAATACATAGCTGAGAAAGCCTTTTCTCACTTAACTGGTCTGAAAATTCTAGATTTAACCAACAATAAGTTAAGGTTGATTGAAGCTGACACCTTCAATGGCCTTGTAAATCTTCAAGAACTGTGGCTTTCTAGTAATCACATGGAGCTGATACATTCAGACGCATTCATGAATTTGACTCGTCTCCAATACTTGAGTTTAAAAAACAATAGTTTAACATCCTTTCCAATAGCCATCAATAAAATGGAATACCTGCTAGATCTAGACCTGTCTTATAATTCCATATCAAATATAACTAACGATACATTTGAGAATCTGAAAAGCCTCGTAGTGTTGGATTTGAAATATAACTTTATTGGAAATTTAAGCCGAGGTACCTTGAGAGATCAGTACTCCCTGAAGATTCTAGATCTTTCGAGAAATCGGATACAGTCTTTAGAACATGGAATATTTGATGATGCTATAGAATTGGAACGAATTGAACTGAATGATAATCTATTGTCTGACATTAATGGCTTGTTCATGAATTTGCAAAATCTCAAGTCATTAAATGTTTCTCGAAATAATATAACATGGTTTGATTATGCACTTATCCCGACGGGACTTATTCACTTAGACATGCATTCAAATCGTATTGACAGTTTAGGTAACTACTTTGAATTAGAATCAATTTTGAAATTAAGGTTTATGGATGCATCTTTCAATAGAATTCAAGAAATAAATCCCGCGACTTTTCCGTATGGAGTTGAAATAGCGTCTCTTCGCAACAATTCTCTCAAAATCATTAACTCGTTCACGTTCATGAGCAAAACGAATTTGACTTCAATGGACTTGCGTAACAATGACATTCAAAACTTAGACATCAATGCCTTGCGATTGAGAAGCGTACCAATAACGAGAAACCTTCCTATTTTCTACTTGTCCGAAAATCCCCTTCATTGCGATTGCACAATGGAATGGTTACAGCGGATCAATAATTTAGATGACATGCGCCAGTACCCTCAAATTGCTGATTTAGATCAAGTATTGTGCCACATGACGTTTCCTAGGCAGCATGCTTTAGTGCCCATAACTCGAGCTAAGTCCAATGAGTTCTTGTGCAGATATAGAAGTCACTGCTTCGCTCTCTGTCATTGTTGTGAGTTTGATGCTTGTGACTGTGAAATGGTGTGCCCAGAGAACTGCACTTGCTATTCCGACCAAACTTGGAATACTAATATCGTGGATTGCAGCTCCAGCCGTTACACGCGTACTCCAGCTCGTATACCTATGGACGTCACAGATTTGTATTTAGATGGCAATGATATGAGTCAGGTTGGCAGTCATTCGTTTATTGGTCGAAAAAATATGCGAATACTTCATATGAATGGCAGTAACATACATACTATTCGAAACAGAACTTTCAACGGATTGGTCAACTTATTGGAGTTGCATCTCGAACACAACTACATATCTACAATCCATGGCTATGAATTTACGAATCTCACAAACTTGCAAGAATTGTATCTATCCTACAATCGTCTGACATCCATAAATAATTCCAGTTTCTCCCATCTGAAATTTCTTAGAGTTCTAGCGCTGGATCATAATAATTTGGTAGACTTTCACGTGTGGAATCTCAATTACAACCGCCGTCTTTCGGTGGTACGCTTGGGTCATAACAGTTGGACCTGTTCATGCGATTATTTGGGAAGCTTCCAGGACTGGCTTGTGGCTGCTGGAGCTTTCGTTGTGGATCGAGAAGACGTGCGATGCTATAAAAATCAATCAGCTGGACTCTATGTGTTAGAATTTAATTCCACCGCCTGTTCTAATCACAGCGCTCTGACCTACTACAAAGATGAATTTTCTGGAGACTATGTGCCCGTGATGATATTGGCCCCGTGTTTGTTTATTCTCTTGATTTTAAGTTTGGTTCTGTTCTGCATTTATAACACTGAGATGAAGATATGGTTTTACAGTCGTTATGGCATTCGCCTGTTTCAGCGCAACAATTACCCTGCTGAAACTGAAAAACTGTTCGATGCTTTCTTGTCGTATTGCAAAAAGGATGAGGCGTTCGTGTCGCAAATGCTCGCTCCTGAACTAGAAGACGGAACATATCCTCACAGATTGTGCCTCAGATACAGAGATCTTCCAATGGCCGAATACGTCGCCGAAGCGATTTCCGAGGCCATTGAGTGTAGTCGATGCACTGTAGCTGTAATATCTGAGCAGTATTTGAAAAGTGAATGGTGCATCTACGAGTTGAAGGCTGCTCACCACGAGAGCCAGATCAACCGTCGCCACCGCGTCATTGTGGTTCTTCTGGACAAAATAAGCTTCAAGGAGCTCGATTCGGACGTCCGGCTCTGCCTGAGGTCGGCATCTGTCGTCCACTGGGGAGATCGGAGGTTCTGGGAAAAGCTTCGATTTGCCATGCCTGAAGCACGGCTTCACAAGGATAGTGTCAATTGCAAAGACTTTAAGACATCTTCACTAAGGAGATCTTCCATAACAAACTCTGTGAAGCTCGTGTGATGAGAAGGGACCATTTAGGTTCACCTTGATGATCTGTCTGTGATATACATAAATGTAAGTATAAATAAGTTTTAGTCCATTCATCTCACACAATTTTTATTATATTATTTTATTTTTGCTGCAGTCCTAGCTGCATATTTGATGAACATATTTCTTTAAAATTTTTTATCACAGTTTCAACAATATACCTAGTATTTTCTTAACCACTTAACTGAATAGTTTTCTTTGCTATCTAATAAGATGACCCCCTCCTGTTTTGGAAAGGGGCTGTCGTTTTCATTCATCTAAGAAGGCATAGGATACTTAAGATGTTTATGGATCCTACATATTTTTTGTGTCAAATTATAAAGCTAATTAACGATTCAATTTTAGTTTATAAGACTAAAATTTCGATAATTCGATGCATGAGTATTCTCGGGCTAAGTTAAGCGGTTAATATTTCGTAAGTGTTATTGGTCGTATAAAAGCTTGTTCCTTCTTAGGATTCTAATTAACATTATTAAATCTTAAGATACATTTTCTCTTGTATCCTTTTTAAATAAAAGTTTTGTTATGGATTTAATGGAACAGGACTTTCGTCGGTAGCTCGTAGGTTATTTCAGGGAATTACTGAAATTGAATCCATTTTTTCCCCTACGCTGATTGTGTGTTTAATATAAGATAATTCATGGTTAATTCTCTTTTTTTTTCTTGTGTCTCTTTCTCTGTCTTTACACATTTTTAAACTGAATTTTTTAAAAAAGTATATACTAAATATCAGAGACTATACAACTTACTATATTTGTTTTATTTTTGTAATAATGGAAAGAGGAGGAAATTCGTGATATTTTGTTTTGTCATAAACAAGAACCTGTATCGTAACTTTCTGTCCTGCTTTCTGTAGTCTTAAATGCATCTTTACAACACTATACGGAAAAAAGAGTCTTAACATATAAACATTTTGAATCTTAATTTCATGGTTATTGATGTTAAAGTATTATTTAAATCTTAAACATAGTATTTATTTAGTTCAACTTTTTATGGTTATTCCCACTCGTAAATTAGCCATGGCTAAAGTGACCAGACATTTCTGATTAATAAGAGAGTCTCGATTGGAGAACATGTCCTGGTTTTGTCCAGAATTCAACCGGTTCTCTCGCATTGGGTTACGAAACTTAACAGACGCTGTGACGTCGTGTTAACTAGACTTCGTATTGGGCATACACGACTGACACATAAATATTTGCTTTTTGCGGAGTCTCCTCCAACATGTAGTCATTGTGGTGACATACTAACTGTCAAACACATCTTAACCGACTGTGTGGCTGTTAATAGACGTCGGTTGAGGTACTTTCGCTCAAGCAGTTTCGATTTATCATTTTTATTGGGACAAATTCCACATTTTAACCTCTTCATGTACTTGAAGGACATTGGTGTTTTCCATGATATTTAGTTTTCTTTTGAACTGATCTTTTAAATTTCTTGTTTTAGTATCTTTGTAGTGTCGGTTCATTCATCTCACTTTTTTAGTTGGATTTTAACTAACGACTCTTTTAAGCACTTATTTTCTGTACAGATTCTTGGTTTTCGGTGCAGCTTATCCCATTCGAGGATCTTGTGCCAGGGAAAGTCAAATCAACTTCCAACTTGTCCAGAATTCAAATTTAAATGTCTCCTATTTGACTTAAATGTAAATAATTCACTTCCAAAATGCTTTTAAATGACTAACTAGATTTATTTTTTTAAAATTTAGGCTCTGAATTATTCACCTCTGTTGTGCCGATACAGATTAACCGGACATTCTGAGTTAGCCCAGATCCCATTTTTGACCTTTAGTGACCTTTTGTCCTCTCCCAATACTTTAGCGTCCGGAGTTGAAATTCATAAAATCTCGTTCCTTTAATCGTAGCTAATTTTAATTTCAAAAGAACCGAGATAGAGACACAACTTCATTTATTCTAATGAAACAGAGAGAGAAACAAATTAAACTAGTATTTCACATTTTTTATTGCAAATCCCTTCTTCGAAACATTTCTGTAATAGTATGGCGTTCTAAAGAAAAGAACTCCCGATAAGATATCTGAATTATGTGAGATTTTGCGAGAAGCAGAAAAGAAATATTTTTCCCTCTCCAGTGTTCCGCTTTATCTGATCGAAAGCTGAAGCTGAAACGGAATATTTTTAGACTGTGTTTTCTGAAATTTTACAAACAAACACAAGAAACAAAGCTTGTAGCTGTAGTTTATCCGTTGTACCATTGTTTAATCTAATAAATTTTTCAGAATCTTGATCTTTCCTCATCGTGTGAAGTTCTCTTCGTTGGAATTGAAAAAGGGGACCGAACGCAAAGTAAAAATTTAAACTTTGAACGTTTGTAATAACACTGAGCATCGAATAATATTAACACCGATTGGCTTAATGATTTTTCATACCTAATTTGGCGATTTTTTTTTTCTTTTCATATTCCCGCCAAATTGACTTTAATTTCAAAACAAATAAAATTGTGAATACATCTGTACTTATAAAAGTCAATGTTTACGTGAGTGAGCATGTGTGTGTGCGCGATGTCCAGACGAATCTATCGCACTTACAGCCATGAAATTTGGCTACCTGTGTGAACCGTAGACTTCCTTTGCGTTATTCGCTAATAAGTTTACTTGCTTTTGTAATTAGATTTACTTGCTTTTGTAATTAGATTTATGCATCTATATATATATAGATGCATGCAAACTGATCACATTCGGGAAACAATTTTTTTTCAAAATTTTTACAAAACCTGATTACCTGTAAAAAATAACAGAAGAACATTTCTCATTTTCTTATTTTTTGTTCTTAGATGATTAGTATGAATTTTTAACGTAAATATAATTAATAAAAAAAACAGATGTTTTTTTTTATTGTGCTTATAATTTCTAAATATCTTCAAGGCATCTTTCGACGAAGCGTTATATTTGTGGTATACGATGATAATTTAAACTTTCTTGAGAAGTAATTAATCTAAAAGTAGATGATTAAAAGAACATGTTATAAAATGTTAAGCTGAAAATTAGTATACACTAGAGTTGTAGAATAATTAGTATAATAATAACAATTTCCTCTTTAAAAATCTTTCGAAAATTATAACCGATTATTTTAAAATTTAATAAACAAATTAATCTTAGAGAGATTTTTGCTTTAGGAGAGCAACTGATTACTAGATTGTACTCTTAAATAAGTTTGCTGTCATCTGAATTATTTAAGGCGTGGAGATAGAGATTTCACTTTGAGGTGACCTATTCTTGCTGAGTAGTTAATCCCCTACTATTTCTAAGTAGTCATTCCCAGTAAATATGTAAAATTAAAAAACACGAAGTGAAAATTTTAGAAGTTAAATCTTTGAGAAAACTAGTTTATTAAGCAGCACGTTGACGGTGTCCTTCCTTCTCTGAGAGAACTACCCAAAGAACTTGGGTTGCCATACGTACCTTAATATACGGGACTGTCACCGTTTTTCACTACTCAGTCCCGTATTAATATTTGTCCTGTTTCCTCCCTAAACTCTGCGTTATTGTAATTTTTACAATGACGTATCCCACTTCTGACACCAATGTTGTGGGCGATTAGGTAGGCTTAGTGATTGGTTCCATAAATGAATACACAATAGCTTTAACTAACTATTATATTATGCAGAATTAAGTTTACATATTGAAGAAGCATTATTTACAGTTAAAGATATATACAGTTAAGCAGTTCGTCACTAAAAACGCCTTTGGATGGTACATCGTCGTCTTTTGTCTTTGTCAGAAAAGACAACCCACGTTGTTTTAGCGTCTCGTACCGCGTCGTCGTCATCTACCGTTCTCGGCAGCTTGATTCTCTGACGTCACTGGCGATGGCAGCGCCATCTACAGGTACTCGACTGCGGCTGGTGGCCCACAATTATATTATATATATACAACCAATTTTATAATTATGTGAAAAAAGAAAATAATATAATTAAGATTTATTTCTTATTCTACGTGTTCATATTATTAGATTGTTTAAACTTTATTTATTTTTTTGATCAAAGTAATATAAACCATTACCTATCCATTTTTTTCTGGTTCTATTTATTTAGCACATAAACGTCCCGTATCAATACTTGGCAATTATGGCAACCCTACAAAGAACAGAAGTTTGGTCGTAGCAAGACAGCACGAACGAAAACGGGAAATTCAACTTATAAGTAGAATACAATACTGATAACCATTTGCTAATTCATTCGGCTGTTTGTAAAATCCGACGCGGTCGAGTTCTCTTAGGTTTGAAACAAATAATAAAATTACAGCTGACAAAATTAAAATTCGAAACAGCTTCGCGATAAGAAAATGTAATGTACGTACGTGAGAACAGTTTGTGAAACTTTGTAACAAAAAATATTGATGAAAGATTTGAGGAATACCAGTATTACTCTTATCTCATTTCGTACAAAAAATGTCAAAGAAAAAAATTCTTTCAGTCGCAAGGGGCTTTCATTGCAGCAAACCAGTTACAAAGACTCTTTCTTAATAGTCATTATTAATGCATATATGCTAATCTTTTGTTGATAAAATATTATACAATCAAAAGTATTAACCGAAAAATTTAAACGAAACCATAAATTAACTGTATGCTTATGTAACTGTTTGCGTTTAAAAGTCCATAGGAAAATATAAAACTTATTTTTCTTTTAATCGCATGATATTTTCCTAGATTATTATTTTTATTTCGATCACATAATTTTTCCTGAACTCTTATTTTCTTTCACTCGCATGATTTTTTCTAAATTGTTAATTTTCTTTCAGTTATATTTTTTGTAAATTGCTATTTTTCTTTCAGTCATATAATTTTTTATGTGAATTGTTATTTTTCTTCCAGTCTCTTGACTTCTTTTTCTAAATTGTTATTTTTCTCCTAGTCACGTGATTTTTTTTAAATTCAGTCAAAAAAAATTTTTTCCTGTCAAACTATTTATTCTTACTATTTCTCTATAGTCATTCATTGCATATACTTGTCTAAAAATCCTCGACAAAAAGCATTGATATGCTAAATAAAATCGTCCCAATAAAAATAGATTCACCGTTTTTAATCCGGATGGAGATCCCGGATTTACAAATTACAGTAAATTGTTATTTTTCTTTCAGTCATTTGATTTTTTCTAAATTGATTATTTTTCTTCCAGTCACATGATTTTTTTTCTTCTAAATAGTCATTTTTCTTTCAGTCACATTTTTTTTTCTAAATTCTTATCTTTATTTCAGCCACATAATTTTTTCCTGACAAACCATTTATTCTTACTATTTCTCCATGGTTATTTATCGCCTAAAAATCTTCGACAAAAAGCATTGATATGCTAAAAAAATCGCCCCAATAAAAATAGATTCACCGGCTTTAATCCGGATGGAGATCCGGGATTTACAAATTCCGGTAAATTGTTTTTTCGTAAATTGTTATTATTCTTCCAGACACTTGATTTTTTGTAAATTGATAATTTTCTTCCAGTCACGTGATTTTTTTTCTTCTAAATAGTCACTTTTCTTTCAGTCACATTTTTTTTTCTAAATTGTTATTTTTATTTCA
>BGPR01000796.1:20041-32529 GCA_013235015.1 Araneus ventricosus | reverse complement strand
AGAGATCTTACCTGAGCGAGTGGCTAAACCAACTGATCGGGAACTAATGACCTCCCCCCAAAGCTCTTTTTGTAATGTTATTTGACTCCTTTCCTCGTCTTTCGTGCAAGGGGCGTGCTCATCACCATCAATCGAGACCGCCGTTCATTTATCTTTCTCGTGCTGGCGATTTGCGGAGGGGTCCAGGCTCCACTTTCTCACAGCATGGATGAAGTGCGAAGTCACTTTACCGATGTTAATTCGGAAGATTCTGGTGGAAACTTTTCTCATGAATGTGCAGCAGCAGATAGTATTTAACACGCGCCGTGGAGCGCACCGTATTTTACCTCGAAGAGATGGGGAGTAGTTGCAAGTGGAAGATCAGCCCACTTCCTGCAGTGTTCATTGCGAAGGCTGGGTTTGCAGATATCTTTCTCATTCTTCATTGGTCAAGAGAGTCGTAAGTGGTAGGAATATTAAAAGATTGTCTTTCCTGTGTTACCTCCTACTCCTACTGTAAGCTTCTCCTTAGCTTGTTTTTTCTTTACTTCTGGTTTCTGCCTTTCTGTTATTCATGGGTGACCTTGGCTTTGGACAACTTGGCATGCATGCCACGTAACAAAGGAAAAGTGTTGTGCTTTTTTTCCAACTCGCACGTCTTTGGAAAGGTAGTAAAACATGAGTAATTGTTCCGCTTGGAGTTATTTGGCAAGGCCCAATTCGTTGTTTTTGTTTAATTTTTTTTACTACCAGTTTGTGTGAGGGTGATATTTTATTAACAGACGCCATAAAAGTCCAAATATTTGTAAGTAATAAAACTGAATAATTTTTTCAAGTCTAGTGATATGTACCACCATTTATATTACGGTAAAGCATAAAATTATGATACAGAAGCAATAAATTATCAGTATTTTCAGGAAAAAGCATGATCCATTTCGTTTCTTGTCTAGATTCAGGAAATAAATGATTGGGTGATTGTGGAAAAAAGATAACATTCCAGTGGAATCTTATCCTTTTTCCAATCACCCATTCAAATGTGCTTGAAGGAGCTGAAATATATTTTTCTGCTTAATTTGTAAGTCTTGGATATTTTTCCGCATTTTTTGCACTTGGATATCCCATTTATTAGAAATTCTTTATCAAAATAACGATTTGCTTATAATAATTTTAATTTATCTACTTGAATTTTTTCTGAGTTTGCCATTGTCATGTTCCGCAATTATGACTATTTTATTTCTGAGAAGCAATCCCAAAATGAAGAAGGTTTCTCATTTTGTATTATCGGAATTAAAATAACTTAAAATATTACAAAAATGCTTCAAACTGTTAACATTTTTTTGATTGTACAAATAATAAATAATTAGTTTTATTAATCTTTAATTTTTTTTTATTTAAAATTAGAGAAATATTTTCTTTACAATGAAAAATGGCATGTTTTTAAAAGTCGATATTCGGCCTGAAATTTGGCTGAGTATTCGGTTATTCGGCCAAATCACTATTTGTTACATCCCTAAATTATATATATTTATTATACCACCATTGCAAATGAGATTGCCTTGTAAAAAAATCCTCTTTCGTCTATAGTCTGTGTTTAGTCAAATGTGCTGTATTCAAAAAAGTTTAAAGCTAAACCGAAATCATAAATGAGTAGAGGACTTCAAAGAGTTTCAGTTTATATGCAAAGTTGATTGAAAAACTGATGTGGCAAGAAAATTCACGAATACACTGTTTTTTAAATCGTGAAAAGTACCAAATTCATTGCTGTTTTTAATTTCCCTTACGTTGTAAATCGTTTAAATGTTTGTAATGATATTCACGAATACACTGTTTTTTAAATCGTTAACAGTACCAAATTCTTGGCATTTTCTAATTTCCCTCACGTTGTAAATCGTTTAAATGTTTGTAATGATATTCACGAATACACTGTTTTTCAAATTGTGAACAGTACCAAATTCTTGACGTTTTCTTATTTCCCTTGTGTTGTAAATCGCTTAAATGTTTGTAATGATGTAATGCGATATTCTAGCAATTGAGACTAAAAATACATTTTACGTACTGCTCATTCAATGATAATTCATCTAAAGTTCATATTTTGGAAAATAAATAAAGCGTTAATAAAAAAAACTAAGAACTTAATATTAAAAGATTAAAAATTCCAGTTAACCTTGTCTATTTTTTAAAATAATAAGTTCCTTGATAAAGATTTATTTGAATGTTTAAAATACATTTTTACAATGAATACAATTAGTTAGAGATCTCAGATTTTTCGAGAACCTCATAAGTTGTTTACTTTATATATTACCTTGTAACAATAAATTTAAGAAAGCTTAAGTATGCATTTTTTATCCCTGAAATTTAATTTGGAATATTTAAATTATAATTAATGCATGTAAACAAGTCATTAAAATAAGATGTGGATCAGAATGTAGGGGAATATTCCGCTTCATTGAGCAATTAATAAGACGTGGTTAGGTGCTTAGAATCCTACTCCAAGGTGCACATTCTTCTATACAGCTGTTTAATAAAGTCATTGCAGAAATAATACCATTGTTACATTTTTCAACAAATAATTATTGCAATATTTAAATCTGTTGTGCAGTGGGGCTGGAATTGGGCAGTTTTGCATGTAGGAAATCATACTTAAGCATAGTTTCCTATAGCGAAAGCTAAATTCCGCTAAATAATAGTTGGTTCCTAATTGCAAAACTGTGTTCAATTAAGCTTAAATTTTAATATTCCTATGTTAATTTCCGTTGATAAATAAGACTTATTGTTTCTAAAGGGCTAATTTAAATTAGAGATGTAACTAATAGTGATTTGAGGCCGAATATCTGCTTTTTGAAAACATTTCCCTTTTGATTCTAAATAAAACAGTTCCAAATTTTAAATGAAAATAAATTAAAGAGTAACAAAATTCATTTCTTAAAAAATTATTTGCACATTTAAAAAATAAATTAACACCTTACTGTGTTTTTGTAATATTTTAAATGAACCTGAATTCCCGAAATAATTCCAGTAATAAGGATTGAGAAACTCTCTTTATTTTGGGATTGCTTTACAGAAATAAAAAGCTCATCATTTCAGAATTTGACAATGTCAAACAGAAAAGAAAATTCAGCGGATAAGTTAAAATTATTAGAAGTAAATTCCATTTTGATAAAAAAAAAAATTCTTATAGCTAGGATCGAGAGTCCATTTGTTGGTGGGAAAAAAATGCGGAATATTTTTTTGAAACTGTAATATATATAAAACCAAATGGAATAGATATAAAAAATGAAATAAATATAAATATGAAATATATCATAATTTCAGGCTTTAGAATGATAAATGATACGTAACATTTTTAAATACACTTGTATACCGGTAAAATGCTGGTTTCTAGACATTATGGAAATTTTCCGTTAAAATCAGTAAATTTTCACCTGGATTTTCAGGTAGATTTTTAACAGTATATGCAACTTGAAATTAAGAAACTGTTAGAAGATTTTTTGATAATAAATGTACTGAAATGTTAATGAACAATATTCTTTATTAAATGTATTTAAAAGAACATTAAAAAAATATCCTGAATTTTATTCGACCGAATATCTGTTTAGTATTCGGCTGAAGCTCCGAATACCGAATATTTGCCAAATATTCGTTACATCCCTAATCTAAATTTGAAAAATAATTTTCTTAATTAAAACAGCCGCAATTAAATTTTAACGAACAAAGCTTTGTAAACTTTTAATACATATTAATAATCATTATGTTTACAAACAGCGGATAATTGCTGACTTTGTTCCCATCATTACCTCCACAAGTACGACTATTCAGCAGATTTCAACAACCCAAGTAATCAATATATCGTTCAGCAGAGAAAAAAATATATTAAACAGAGCAGAACTGCTCTTGCATTTTTAGAAGCATTTAAACCCAGCAATAACGATAGAAAATACATCGCATCTTTATTGGATTTTTTGCGTCGTTTTAATATGCATGTCACCTTCACGATCTGCGAAAAATTGATATTTATTCCTTACACAGCAGTTTACCAGCAAAACACGGTGTAAAAAACATTGAGCAACCTTCGGCAGTTAAAGCCGCCTCCATAGGTTATTAAGCACATTGAAAACTCGCAAATTGCAGCCAATTTCAATCGGGTTTCAGTTAATCCGGAATTTGCGGCTCATTAGTGTTTTGTACTGCCGAAAGAGAGATATTTTTGACGGCATTCTTCATATCATTAGCGGACTTTTATCAGCGCAGAGACAGAAAAATATTCATTAGTTATTGACTACCGTAGAGCTCTTTGAGAAGTTATTCGACCGAAAATATTTCCGTCAGAATTCCGCAGAAAAGTATCGGCACTGTAATTTGAGTTGCGCGTATGTTCTAAGATTAATGAGCGCTATCTTTAACTCAGAAGTCATAATAAAACGTCAGGTTCTTTATTTTTTCCGCGAGAGGTTTCCAAATAACTCGTTATTTTCTGCTCTGCGAAATAAATAAGTGTTTGCGTTTGCATTTCATCGCCGGTCGGAGTAAATATGCGACAATTAGTTTCATTTGGTATCCAATTTGCTAGGAGTAAACATCTTTAATTTTGGTATTTAAAGTAATGAAGACGGTGCGAAGATTTCTTAAATGAAAAAGGTATTTAAAGTTTTAATTAATCTTTGCGTTAAAAGTATGCCCGTCTGTGTTTGTTCTGTTCGTAGCACATATTAAAAATCTGAATAAAACTAACAAAGGCCTTACTACTTTCATAAAATTCATATTATCACAGATTCTTCCTCTTGTACCATGAAGTGGTCACCTTTGACATAATGTCATATTTTCAGCTTTTGCACTAGTTTACATATCCTAATCTTCTCTCAAAAGTTGTTATTACGGAAAATAAAATGAAAGCAATTCTAAAGCAAGACAAATAAATGGAGGGTTCAGAATTAAGGTAATCTAAGTCCATATTTTGTCCATTTTTCACTAACACTGACGTGGTAAAATAAAAATGTTATATTTTCTGCGTAACAATCATTCAAGTCTATATTTCACTTTGTATCCACCAGGCAACAAGAAATATTAGAAGTTTACTGCCATTTTGTGACAGGGGCATGGGGCGACGTTCTATCATTTTAAATACAGCTGATCAACTTTGAGAACTGTTTTCGCAGAAACGAAGTCCATTCTAATAGGAAGAATCCAACGGAAGTTGGAGTTTTTTTATTCTTGGCGCCAGTTTGCGGCGGAACACATTTGAAGGAACTTCTACCTACTAGAAATGGATTCTTCCTACGATAACCTGTTTCTATAGCGACCGCCGTAAGCTAGACAATTTGGCGGCCACAGTTCTCGTGGCGGACAGGCAGCACTATGTTTATTATTTGAAGGATTCAGTGCTAAAGAACCATGCCCATGAAATGAAATTTGGTATGTGGTCACCAGAACTGTTATAACATTTTGGATTAAATCAGTCATTGAATTAACTTCTACCGATATATTTATTCGCGTGCATAAGAAACGTGATTGTTGAAAAACACAGCGAGTAAGATAAATGTATTTTAGTATGCGATTCAGTATGTATATACATTGAAATTGTAGATCAGGGACAAGTTTTGGATAAATCAGCCACAGGGAAGAAGTACTGTTCCAAACCGCCTTCTCAATTCTTTTCTCTATATTAGGAAGTTAAACACAAAATGCACTATATTGTAGAAAAAAGTAGAGGTCAGTCACAAGGAAGAAGTACTGTTCCAAACCGCCTTCTCAATTCTCTTCTCTATACTAGGATGTTAATAATTAAAATGCGCTATATTGTAGAAAAAAGTAGAGGTGAGAACATTCCCTTTGGTTTCATATCTCTAAAGCAGGACATTCACATTTCTTCCAAAATGGAATTTTTGGAACACAGGAAGGAAAAAGCAATCGTCAGTTTTAAAAGCCGATGGAAATTGGCATAGCGGAATGGCAATGCTGGAATTCAAACGAACTCAAAATCTAACACTTTATGTGCTGATTCCAATTTGGGGCCTCGTTTAGAGGGTAGCGGCACATCAAAGGATCTGCCTACATTGAGACCTCGCGTCGAGGGTAGAATTGGAACTCGAAATCTCCCGCGTAAGGGAAGAGGAGGGTTTGGGTAGAATTCTGCGACTTTGAACCTTGTCTCAAAACAAACTTTGGAGCCTCCGTGAATGACGTGCCTCATTTTTTGGCTTGAATGGATAGAAAAAAACGCAGTCCTGGGACAAATAGAATAGAATGGAGTACATATGAATGTCCAGCTTAATAATTCTCGTCACGACAGTTGGTTGCGAATATGTAATTTATAAATTAGTATAATAATTTTTCTTTCTTAATTACAGATGAATATTGTTTGAAGCCTTTCATCATCAAAAAGAATTATTAAGCTCTTTCATTCAGTAACCAAAAACTGCTTTTTTCTTTTATGAAATTAATAAAAAATAGTTTGAATATCGCAATGTGAAATGTTAAAAAAAAATCTGTGAGTATAAATCTATATGAAAAGTCTGCCTAGCATTATTCTGTGGGTGGAATGACATCTGAATGTTGGATTCACTACAGTTCTCCGTAACTTAACATTCCCTGTCCATTTCTGAATTTTCACCCATTTATCTGCGAATTTTTTGCTTCTACTAACTTTTACTATATCCATTCTGCTCTTAAATTACTTATCTATAAAACTTTGCTCATTAACTGTCTTTTATTATACTCCATCATCTCTTTTTGCTATCCACAGTTCTATCTTTAATTAGTTTAACCACCTTATTCTATACAGCATTATCGCAACGGCGGTGTGACTCAATTCATCACTTTCAATTCATTAAAGATAAATTAGGTAGCAAAAACTATTAATTCATAAGACGACCCTCTCAATCTTTTCAGTAATCTTCGTTCACTAGCTTATGATGAATCTTTTCATCAGACTCGGAACTTCGCTCTTATTTTCATTTCCTAGATAACTAAATCATTTTTAATTGCGTGTGATACGCGCGCTCTCTCTTCAATCATTCGCTTATGGTTTTGCATGATTTTTCATTCCCATCGATTTTTTATTACATTCCTCCCAATCATTTATTATTACAAAAAACTTATTTCGATCCCGTATCGTTTGTCTCCCTCCCAGGTCATTGTCGCTTCTTCTAGGATTTTTTTCCCGTCTTTCATTGTCTGAGAAATTGCTTTCGAAGAAGCAATTGCGCAAATTGTGCTTTCAAACACTCCATTTTGACTATTGACAATAGTTTGTGTTTAAATTGCTTTCCGTACTTTATTTCACTGCCGGTTTTTCATATAGTATATTTTTTGAACCTTTAGTAAAGACCCATTATTCCTTTAACCTTTCTACCCTGAGTGAGTCTAGTTGACCCATTTCTATAATTCATTTTATTATATCTCCCATCTTCAACAGGGTAAAAAGGTTAAGTTTGCGTAGGTATTTTAGAATCAAAAGTTTTATTTCATATTATGGCAAGTGTAGATACCCACTAGGGATGTGACGAATAGTGATTTGGCCGAATATTAGGCCAAATTTCAGGCCGAATACCAAATTTTTTAAAACAATTCACTTTTGATTGTAAATTAACTATTTTTCAAATCTTAAATGAAAAAAAAAATGATTTCTTTGTTATTTCTATATTTAAAAAAATTTTAATGATTTTATGTATGTTTGTAATATTTTAAATAATTAAATTCCAATAATAGGAAATGAGGAACACTCTTCATTTTGGGATTGCTTTAAGGAAATAAGAGTCATCATTGTTTGCATGACATTGACAAACATATAAGAAAATTAAATGGAAAAATTAAAATTACTAGAAATAAATTACTATTTTGATATAGAACTTATAATGAATATGATGGAGTGTCCACTTAATTGGTGGAAGAAAATGCAGAAAATTTTCCAAGGTTCGCAAATTTGGCAAGAAAATGTCTTTCAGGACCTGCAAGCGTTATATAGTGAACATTTATTTTCTAAAACAGGTAATATATATGATATGAAACCATATTGAACAGACTTCTATAAATGATGTGCTTACATCATTAAATATGCGTTATATACTATACAACTTAAAATTGGATAAATATTAGATTTCTTTCTATAATAAATGTATGGAAATGTACTTCTGAAATATTCTCCAATAAATATATTTAAAACAACATTTTCTTAAAAACATTTTATTCTGACCATTATCTGTGTAGCATTCGGCCATATCGAATATTCGGGGAAGGACCGTAGGTCTAATACTGAATATTCGTTACATTCCTAGTGGGTATTATATGTGTATGAAACCAAACGGAGCACACTTTCGCCTGAAAAATTATTGTTCTTGCATCATAATTTTAGGTTTTGCAATGATAAATTATATGTAACCTTATTATATATACCTATGCATTGTACAACTGATATGTAATTCTGGAATATTCTTTGTTAAATATGTATTTAAAAGCACATTTAAAAAAATTATTCTGAATATATTCGGCCGAATATCTGCTTAGTATGCAGTAAAGGGGCCGAGTATTCGTTGCATCCCTAATACCCACGTGGCTTGGAAGGGTGGCGATGGGTCACTATACCCTGGTGGTGAAATAGGGGCTTCGGAATTGCCTGTGTCTGAAATATTGCTTTTGAGGGAGAAATTGCACTTTCAAACACTTCATATAGACTATTGACAATAGTTTTATGTTAAATTACTCTCCCTGCTTTATTACATCGCTGGTTTTTCAAATGGATTTTTAAGACCATTCGTTTAGCGCTTTATTCCTTTAATCCTCCGTCGCAATCATTTTTATCCTTAAATGGTCGAATTGCATCTCGCGATTTTAAATTCAGTCTCTATGTTCATCCAATTTTGATAATTTTTTCCTTTATAATTAATCCTAGCCAAGAAGTATTCTGTTAGAACCAGGAGAGTGGTCTCCCCTAAACTTTCTCGTACACTTCCCAAAAAAGGTGCTGTTCCCCCTCCCCCCGCGTGGATAAAAAAAAATTCGAACCTATTGTAACCCAGGATCCCATGACTATCAGAAAATATTTAGGTAAAAAATCAAATTCGAAGAGATGCGTTCCGATTAAATGCATACCGATTTCTACTCTTTCTTCGCTCAAGGACAATCCTTCCGCGCGCACAGATTGCTACTAAGTACGCATGCGCATGCAGAATCGGATGAAAAGAAAGCGCCAAGCAGGAGTCAATAAATATCGTGCACAGAAGATTGCGTCCAATACGCATGCGCGTGGAGATAGCGGACTCGTTGGAGATGCGCTTATACAGACCGACAGACAGTCAACCTTTTGACGGATTTGGCCCAAAATTTTATACGGACCTACATTCGTGACGATAAAACTGTGTACGAAATTTTATCCATCTAGCTATTCAAGTTTTTGAATTATGGCGTTCGCATGACCGCGGACATACAGACATACAGACAGACAGACTTCCTGCTGACGGATTTTGTCCAAAATTTGATAGAAACCTGAAAATTATGTTTAAAGGCCACATACCAAATTTCATCCCTTTATCTCTAATAGTTTTCGAGTTATCGTGTTCACAGACATAATTCCAAAATAGTGTTTTTCGGACTCCGGGAGGTCTAAAACGTGGAGATTCGTCAAAATCTCGAGTTCGAATTTTTTGACGATTACAATACTTTCTCTTCGTATATTTCGTACACAAGAAAGTAAAAATTCTATCTGTAATCAGCTGAAAACAGTTTATAGATGCGGACTGCATGAGTATCTGTTAAATATAGTGCCTATCGTAAGGTTAACCTCCTACCCTGAATGGCTGTAATTGACCCATTTCTATAATTATATTTTTATTATGTATCCCATCTTCAGCAGGGTAGGATGGTTAAGTTTACGTACGCTAACTTTTTAGAATTGAAAGTTTGTTTTCATAGTTTAGTAAGTACGCATGTCTACATGGCTTGGAAGGCTAGCGATGGGTCTGGTTGGCCTGGTGGGTAGCTTTCGGGTTCGGGGCTTGGAGATTCCATGTTTGAAACAAGATTCCTCCGAAGATTCGCTAAATATTAATAAATAACCTTAATAAGACGTTAAATATGACGTTCAAGCTTCAAACGTCCGTGGTATGTCATGGGGATGAGTTGCGGCACTTCGCCACCAGATGTCGTTCTCGTCATTTTACCACGGTGATGAAGTCCGTCCCAAAATAGCTCTCGTGTTACTTCAAAACAGCACGTTGATATATAACTAACTAACCAAAGGCTACCAGTCGTATATGGTTTGGTATATAATTGTAATTTATGATATAGGATATATAACAGTTATAAATTGACTAAATTTAAAAATTGATTAAATTAATTAATAAAACATTAATAAAAATTGTCAAAATGTTTCTCATATTGATATTGGACAGGATTCAGGCCACAAAGTGTATACTTTTAATTTATAATCTTACCCCTGACAGAAAATCTTGTCTAATTTGGAATCTTTATGGTGAGTGGTCTTCGATAAAGTTCGCCATTCGATTCCTCATTCATTTCTTCCTTTTTGAACATTTTTTACTTTCTAAATTAATTTTTATGTGTTTTTAAATATTATCGTTTTAAGCTTCTGTAGATGCAATCACTTGAGGTTGTTGCGTTTGTACGCTTAAAGATGTATTGTCATCGTTCATGTCTAAATTTGCTGTTTATTATAGGATATATAACTTATTCAAAGCATATAAATAAGTATTATTCGAACCATTGTTTACATCATTTGGATAGTATAGGAAGTTATGTTTTCGTTAGTTTTCTTTTGTTTTAATCATATGTAAAATCAATCTTTATATACAAGAGAAAAAATATTATGGAATTAATGTTACAAATATTCTGAGATATAATTAAAATTATCATAACTGGAGCGTCTGTGTTATATCAGGTTATTATCTGAATTAATAAAATTATGCGTGTATTTAAGTATTAATTCCTAGCTTTGGTGATGCTCGCGTAAAGGCACGGTTCATGTCATGTGACTGGCTTTGAGCCAGGAAACCCTATATAAACAAATAAAATGGTATTGAAAAGAGAAGAAGATATATTACTACATAGCACTAACACTGACATAAAAACCAGGAATTATAAGCTGCATGAACAACAATGAATGACACTTAAAGTCTTTCTGAATTTGGTTCTAAGAAGTTATTCGAAATACACATACAATTTAACTATCTATGTGAATAAGGTTTTATAGAAAATGCATTAATTTTCGAATGATGGCGAAGATATGTCCCATAACGCAGATATTCACTTCTATTCAAATATTATCTCAAAAATGTTGTCGACCATTTCACAGAGCAATCTGCAAAATGACTAAAAGAACATTATCGTGTAAGAAAATTATGTATATATCCTAATATTGACCTTTCATTTAAAACCAAACATGCGGCAAAAAGATTATTGAAAATATTAGTATAAGTCTTCACAGAAAGTCAACCATATCATCAAATCGAGATTCAAGTAGCTGAAATAAAGAGAATCATTTCTGGGAAAATAATGATCATTTGTTGGACTGGAAAGTCTTGTACTTTTGTGTAAAATGTGCTTTAAGTAGTAAGTGAAGGAGAATAAATAAACAAGTTATAAATATTTTCTTCCTAAATTCTTTAAAGAAAGACGCGGGTAAATCTCTTTAAAATATGTAAAGGATAAAGTTTATTGTCTTAGATACCGTTGTCATGTGGGCAGCAAGTTAAGCATCTGTAATAAAAAGAACCTTAAATATCATGTGAATATTTACATCATTTCTGAAAGAATAATAATAGTTTAAGCTGCTGTTTATTTCACGTTGATATGTAAACTCTACAAATGTAATAAGCGTCGTTTATTAATACGCATGAGTTTGGGATTTCGTGTTTTTATTGTTCTGAAAATTGGAGCGGAATAATTTCGAAAATTTAAAGTACTCAGTTTTCTGTATAATGCTATTTTTACAGATTACCATTTTAGACAGATTTTATATAATACTATTTATTTCAGTGTAATACTACAGTCGACGCTCGTTATAACGACCCTCTGTGTCCCACAGCAAAAGGTCTTTATAACGAGTGGTCGCTATATTGGATATAATTAAAAAATGGACACATGAACGCTCAGCAGTTCCGTAAAAATAGGCGATTTTTAAAGAGATTCCAACTAAATGCTCAAATTATTTTTATCATTGATATTAAAAATAAAATTTTGTCAATTAAAAATATATTTCTAAAATAGATTTTAAAGTAGAAAATAATGGGTGTTATATACTTACAAAACATTTATTTTCTAAAGAAAAAATCAGAAATGGTTGTTTGTCTTTTCTGCATATGTGATTTTTGAAAAACATAATTTTCCATTTCAGTTAAAGATGATAAATAATGTTCTGTATTTTCTTACCTCTCAAAAAAACATTTTAAAGTCTCAATAGAACTTGAAACATTTTTTATTCTCGGCTATCCTAATTTCCGCGCTGTGGTGAGTGGTAATTTAAAGACTCTACATCTTCGAAGCTAGGCAATACAATAATC
>BGPR01000795.1:322407-406479 GCA_013235015.1 Araneus ventricosus | reverse complement strand
TTTTACATTTAAATTAAAAAGAAATTCCAAGGAAAACAAATATGTTTGATTTGGTCAAATGAAAATGGATGGACTGTGAGAACATTTACATTTCACAACTGCATTCCTCAACGGGCTCTATCACGATTCTACCGACAATTATTCGCACCGAATAGCTCTCGCTCACGAGCATTCAAATACAGCGAGAAAATAGTCGTGACCTTCAATTTAGATCTACCACCATCGCCGAGTGAAACCAAAGGGAGTAATTCCTCACCGTTTCCGCGAGTACGAGAAGTGGAAACGATCGACCAATCAAAAGATTCCGACTCTTTCCGATTTCGAAACATAAACAAACAAATCGACTGTCGAGTCGGCCTGTGAGGTATATTGTTTTAATGAAAACTACTTTTGTTCAAATGGTTGTAGTCATGCAGTTTTTACAGCATAATCAAACATATAATTTGTTAGATAAGTGGTTACTAAGTGAAGACTTTGTGCACTGTTCACAGACAAATCTTTGATATTTCTCGAATATAAATTTTTCTTCCTATTGAATCGTGTTTTCACACTTTATGTCATTGTTTTATCTGTTTATTTCTCGAATATGATATGCATAGAATGAATTGACTCTTTCTATGAATGTGCTTTGTTATGCAATAAAATATGTTTTGGTTTTGTTAATGTATATTTTCAATACTAAATCTATAATCACTGAATCATTTTGCATCTAATAAAGACAAATACACTCCAGAGTACTCCACTTCACGTATAAAACATCAAAATAACATTTTTGAATATTGTTTACAGTTGTTTTTCATAAAATCATAGGTAAATAAATGCTCTTATCAATGAAATATGATGTAATCATTAAGTGTTTAAGCAAGGAACCCTTCTTGATTCTTCTTGCGCAAGAGCTAACATCAAAACTAGAGCCATCGTTTAAAGTATCGCGAAACAAACAACACAACCTTCTCACTAGCGAAAAGTGCTTCTCGCTTGCCTTTAGCGCAGTGAGAAAAAACGGTTGAAACTCGCTAGGGATTTCGGTACCCAAACGACTTCGAAAGCTTCGTGTTAACGGATTTAGATGTCATCGCGAAATGTGACGTCACGAGTGGGAGAACGGGTCATTTTCTCGCAACAGAATGGTTGTCGGTAGAATCGTGGTAGAGCCCCTGCAGAGACTCGTAATCTCTATGTTGTGACCCCAAATCGGGGTCGTGGACAATATGAGGGTCACGAAAGTTTTTGCATAGTCTTCTTCTGAATTCTCAAAAAATTGTTTTAAATAAACACCATTTTGATACACGCATCATTAAAATTTATAGAATAACTATTGTAAATTGGATGTTTTTATTTACCATTAATTGCCGCTCCACTTTCTTTTTATTAATTTTCCAGTTTTTGTATTGAAAAATTTATTGTACGGAAATGGAAGCACAAAATATATATATGGCTGAAGGAAGAATAGCCTTCAATTATTTTCCATTTGACCAATCTAAGTGTCCTTATAAACAAATGAAGCAAGCATAATTATCTTGAAATTCAAATTAACATGAAATTAGTACTCTTTTTTAATAGTTGCAAAAATAAAAAATATATAGCGATTTATTAACTGTTGGTATTTTAATTCTAGATGGCAGCCAATAACCCGCAAAAAACTGTGTTTATTCTACAGATGCGTTCTAATTAATGGCAAAAGATTCTCGAAAATTTAATAAAAATTTTCATTTAGAGAACCCAGCATAGTTTTTATGCTTCACTGGAATACTGCATGAAAATTAACGACGCATTCTATTACTCATCATTTTGAAAAGTTATGTATATTTGTCAATAGATGGAAGCACGAACCAAATGTTATATTTTTTTTATACTCGATCACCTAGCATATCACGAAAGTGTCAAAATAATTAGTTACTATAATTTATACTATTGATTTTATTTAAGAGTTATAAACAGAAATACTTCACAATTCTAGAACAAATTTTAAGAAGTTAATAACATAACATTAATTTCTTTAAGTTCAAACAATTCTTTTCCTTCTAATTTCGTCTACTTCCCCTGCTGCCATCTATATGTAGTTTTGGGAACAAAAAGGGAATAGGGTTCTGAAAGGCTTTAAAAATAAAATGAACCCAATATTTCTGTCCTTTACGTACATCATTCTAATGCGATGTATTTAGACAAAGTCGATAACGTACAATTCTTCCTGTGGATCGTTTGCACCTTCTTCTGCCACCAGTTGTTCGTATTCATCAGCCGCATAACGATCCCAATCACTCATTTCAGGCCCTTCGCCATCATGCTCCTATAGAAACAAGATTTAGGTTTATCGATAAATTTTCTTGATTGTTATTAAAAGGGCATGAAATAAAAAAGTTCATATTATTATTTAGTAATTCATGAATAAGGGTTATTGTAGCTATTTTAAAGTTGCAGTAGGCTTAGAAAGAGGTTTGGAGGGCAATAATGAGTATTCAAAATTGATTATGCATCGATCTAAGACTCAAAATATTTTGAAAGAAGAACTTTCTTGAATTTCAGGGTTTTAATACCATTGCAAAATATAATACGAATTTGTTCCTGATTGAAATAGTTCACTAATAATAATCTACTTATTTAAGAATAAAATTCCGAAAAAATGTCATATAAACATGAAATAAAATATCACTGAAAAATGACATTTGTGATATTGCTTTCAGCAGCAAAATTAATTACCAACAATGCAATGTGAGTAGATATCGATACACAAGGAAAAGCATATATTTTCATCGATTTCAAAAGTGCATACATATTAATTTTTTATGCTAATTAATGAATTTCCTGCCCTGTCCCCCCCAGGCAACAATATTGTAATCCCTAGTAGTATGAACTCTACACACAAGATAGCAGAAAATCACATAAAAATTTGCCATTCATTAGATTTTCAGTATTTATACGTATTTTTGTCGTGACAGTTTTGAATCTATATAATTTTATAATCGTTTTTGTTTAAACCAGTATTTTTCCAGATAGATGTTTTCTGCATCCCCCTATTTCTGACAAAAGCAAGGAAATCAGAATAAATAGAAGACAAAAAGTACTGTACAACATGTGCTGAATATAGAATATTTGAACCGATGCAGAAAATTAGTAGAAATAATGATTTAACACAAATCAATATTGAAGTATATTATTCTTCAAATTTACTTAATCTCTCTATGCTTTTAATATCAATGAAGGACGTTGACAGCGAAAATAGATGGAAAAATCATAATTATAAATTTAAATGGATGAATAACAAAACAGACGGTGTGTGACCTGTATTAAATCGAATTCAGGAAATCAAAACAAAATTGTTCGAATTTAATAAATGATGAATTCATTCTTTTTCTTTTCTATTCAGCGTTAACATGATTATTTTATTGAATTTACTGCTGAAACAATATTTTCACACTACAACTGAAAGAAAGGTAAATGATTTCGAAATTTTTTAATGTCTTTATTTAAATACATTTCATTCAATTCTGAAACTCTCAACATAGATTATCTTGTCTACAGATTGGTATTATCTTTTCATTCCATTTGAAATAGACAATAGAAATTGAATGATAGATTAAAATACTCACCCTTTGAGATGCGAAGGGATCTCTCTGTTCATGATCGAGGTATTTTTCGAGATTGAAGAATGTGTCGAAGAAAATGGGCGTCATTTTGCATTTCTTCAAGTCTGATAGGGCTATCTTACCGGGGACCTTTGGCTTGATGATGTCCAGCATCTGAAATGAGATAAAATTTAGCGCATCTGCTTCAATACTCTAGTACTGAGAATAATAACATGGCATTGGAATCAGGCACGAAATTTAGGGGGACATAGAAGGAAACCAAATTAATTAAGAGAAATCTGTTTGTAAAATTATTTCAACCCTATGCTGAAGAAAATTTATTCTAAATATTTAAAATTTAAAACATTTGCGAAGAAAAATTAAATTTTTCCCAGTCAGCAGGTTCAAAACTTCGATTACCCAATAAACATTCACTCCTAATCCCACAAAGTTGTTATAACTTAGGGATTTTAATAAAAGCACAATACAGGTATAATTTAACTAATCCGTTATTAATTTCAAAATACACATTTTCATTTATTTTTGAAGTGCGAAATTAGTCGAAACAATAATATATACATAAATAAACAACTGTAGAAACTTGTGAAACATAATAAACTCTTTCACATTAACCTTTAACCCATTATCTGCCAATGTCCCTTTTTTGGGACGCTTGCGTTCCCCTGAACAGTGCAATTTTTAGCTTTGACTGTCACATCTGAATGTTGAGCTGACTGCAATAAAATATACAAATCCAATAAAAATCTTATTATTAAAAAGATAATTAATTCTAATTAAAAGTTAATTAATCAGTTTAATTAAAAATTCAGAAATAGCATTTTCTCTCATGTTTCATTCATGTTATCACATAATATAACTTTTTTTTGAAGAGTGAAATAAAAGTGTTGGTAGTTAATGGGTTAAAAACCCTCTAGAACATTAAAATATCTGAAATAATTGATCATCTTTCATTTAAGATAAGATAAAGAGATATATATCGTCGCTGTTATATCAAAATTTAGCGGGTTAAAAATCATACACAGCAAAATATAAATTTGGATGCAACATCCTATAATCACATATCACATACAACAATTTGAGAGCAACAAAAAAAGTTTTGCATCAATAAAATATATTGGAAAATTTGACTTACGACATTTTGATATAAGAGTGACGATATGAGGAAATAGAAGATCTTTAAAAATGAAATGAAATGTTCCATGAAATTAAAAATTAGAATTAAATATAGAGTTTCATTACAGTATTGCTTATTGATACATCGCATAGCTATACTTATACTATCAACTTGAGTGGTCCTGTATCATAATTCACATTTACTGAAAATCTCGAAACCTTTTCCCCACATCTTACCGAACTGTAAAATCGATTTAGAGTACAGTGAAACGCCGACTGTTTTAGGCGGTCTCTTATTTTCCCTCTACCGTTTCGAATATTTCCTATTTTAAACTACAATACAAATCGTCGCTTAACAAGCAATACCACCTATCTCAATTTTTTGAAATTTCAAAGAGGAAGAAAATACTCAATTTTTTGCAACCAATAATGAATATTTTGGAATTTTTTTTTAACATCTGATATAAAGATGAGACCGCATGTTCCTACCAGATGGAAAAAAAACAGAGATATTCTTTATTGGTTGCGAAAAATTGAGTATTTTCTTCCTCTTTGAAATATCAAAAAATTGAGGTAGATGGTGTTGCTTGTTAAGCGACGAAATGAAAAAATTCATAAATGAAAACGAATATTGGAAATAAAGAGGAAATTTATGCCTTCTTTTTCAAAAATGAGCTGGGAACAACGCCAGAAATTAATCAAGTCGCTCATGTAATTAGAAGTTGTCAATCTTGTCATTCAGTAAGAAATGGAAATTCATAGCAATGATGTCAATGTGCTATTGGACTCACGCAGCAAAGATCTGAAAATCGATCAGCTTTTAGTATGTTCAACACTAGCCTCTCATGAACATGTGTACCAATTTTCAAAACTATGCGATTTAGTGTTTTTTTTCAAACCTTTCGTTTCCTGGACTATCAACTAAGATATTTCTCAAATTCATACACTTTGAGACCAATTATGTCAACAAATTTTAAAGCTAGAGGAAAAATAAAAAGCCTGCGTTTGTAAGGAATTTTAGGTTCTTTAATTTCTTAAATCACATTTGATTTGGAAAGTTGATAAATTTTCGAGATATTTAGGAAAAACTAAAAAAAAGGGGATGAAACCCAAGACGGCGGGAAACTTTGAGGCTCATTATCTCGATAGTTAAAGCTGTAAGAACAATAAAAGCATGTATTTTGCGGCAATTTTACGTTCTTTAATTTGTTAAGTCAGATCTACTTGGAAAATTGAATAGTTTTCGAGATATTCAAGAAAAACTAAAAAAGAGGGGAATGAAATCCAAAATGGCGGCCCGAGCTCCCCTCCACCGGGACCGTGGTTGATTGGTTGGTTGAGATTTAATGGCTCAAAAGCCATTCTTGGTTAAACTGCGTCAATCAAATGGTCCCAGGACCGTGGACTTTTAGTACGGTCATCACGAGCCCCTCACAAATATGTGTACAATTTTCAAAACTGTATGATTTAATGTTTTTTTACCCCCATTTTGGGCCTTCGTTGACTGGACTATATAGAGATGTGTGAGTAAATCGCCTCTACAGAAACCGATGCCGCAGACCCAGATATACCAGAAAAGAGATGAAAATTGGAAGATTAACAAAAAGTCTCTACTTACTTGAAAAATGTTTACGTTTTGGAGACAATTAACTTTCATGAGGAACAGATTCTACTTACAAAGCAAGGAGTAACAAAGTATTAACTTGATATGAAGAAATTTTACGGTCAGGGAAGTTAGATTTTATGAAACCAATGAAATAACTCCCTTTTTGGGAAATACTTTAATATATACTTTAGACTCGTATAATATATATATTAAGTCTCGTTAATATATATTAAGACTCGTTTTCCCCCTTTCTAAAATTTCCTCTTTCAGTCTTTATTTTTCCGTTCCTATTGAGGGGGAAACGTTTTCTAGAAAACAGGAGGGGGGAGAAGGTTAACATTCTCTCCCCCCCCGCCATTTCCAAATGAAGGCCTAACTGAATGAACAAAAATCGTATAAAATAAGAAATGTATAATTAGTACTCAGAATATGCAATAAAAGTATGATTTGTTCACTTTTATGACAAACGTTTAATTTTAAAATTTCATTATAGTTTTCAATTTTATGCAGTAATACAGGGAATCATAAATTATTGGACCCATTTCAAAAATTACCCTATAAAGAAAAACCCTATAATGTAGCAACTTCTTTTTTTTAATGAGAGAGTTGCACATCTCTGGTTCCACGAAAGCTAATCAATTGTAACAGTTCAAAGAAATATTCGGTTAGAGCATCGAAATTGTCGATCTCCAAGTAAGAACTTCATCAAGCGTTGGTATGAGAAATTAACAGGGAACAGGAAATGTGCATCAGTGAGGGAGATTTTCACTCCTTTATTGCTCATACCGATGCTTACTGTAGTTCTAACTTGGAGACCGACAATTTCGATGCTCTAACCGAATAATGCCTTGAACTGTTACAATTGATTAGCTTTCGTTGAACCAGAGACGTGCCAGAGGTGCCTTCGCACGGCAGCCATCTTGACACTTGCGCTGGATTGCGCAGCTTTAATGAGGCGCAATGGCTCGTTACTTATCTGAAAAAAAGCTTCTTTCCATTAAAAAATACGAAGTTCCTACATTATAGGCTTCTTTTTTTAAATATATACAGGGTGTCCACACTTATCGTTATCAATAGCTAATTTCTAAACCGTTAGGGATAGACATATAGTTTGAATTGAAAAAATGCTTTAAATGAAGGGAAGAATTATATGTTTTTTGAGTCACTAAATATATTTCTGACAAAAATACGAATTCTAACTTTTTATACGGTCCCCCGGTCCTATCAGTCATATTTTGTAAAATATTCTTGACATTCTAACATTTTAAACAAAAAAGTCCCCCGCTTCTGCGACTAAAACTGACCGAGCTATGCAGCTTTGAATATCGCTGACTTTGACACTTTACACCATTTCAATAGCCGTCTTGAAGACGATCCACCAATCAATGCACAGCACTTGCTCGACGAGGCCGCTGATTGGCTAAAAATCATGAAATACGAACTTCGAGAACTCTCTCAGTTTTAGTCGCAGAAGAGTAGGACTTTTTTGTTTAAAATGTTAGAATGTCAAGAATATTTTACTAAATATGACCGATAGGACCGTATAAAAAGTTAGAATCCGTATTTTCGTCAGAAATATATTTAGTGACTCAAAAAACCTATATTATAATTCTTCCCTTCATTTAAAGCATTTTTCCAATTGGAACTATATGTCTATCTATAAAGGTTTAGAAATTAGCTATTGATCACAATAAGTGCGGACATGCTGTATAATCTTTGAAATGGGACTAATGATTTATGACCACTCTTTATACCATTATTATCCTAAAAAAAGTTATTCCTTTTAAATGAATTAGCATTAATAGCATTAATTTTGTATTAATCAAAGTTGTTTAGTAAGATTCTAACTATACGTCTTTTCATTTATACGTCTCTTTACGTCAGTCCCTTGAAAGACGTATAAGCGAAGCTTTACTGTATACATGCAAAGCTAACATATACAGTAGAGTCTCCCTACAACGAAGTCTCTCTACAACGAATTTCTCCCTATAACGAAATTTTTAATCGGAATGTTAAATAACATTCAAAATATTCTCCATATAACGAAGTGGTTGTCTCCCTATAACGAATTTTTTCAGAGGTTTATCTTTTCGGTTTTTGTCATTTTCGAAGAAAGTTGATAGTTTCTGTGCAACCAATTCGCTCACACGTGCCTGTTTTCTGGAACCACTCACTCTTAAAATGTGAAAATTTAACATCACGAAATGCAAAGCAATGTAAAATAACGGAATTTTTCAAGTAAAATAAACGTAAGTACATACTAGTACATATTATTTTCGAAATTGGTGAATTGTCTCAACTTTTGAGCATTTTATTTATACAATAAAAATTAGTATAATTTTAACAAATTTATAATATATATATTACTTCATTTTTAATTGAAAATCATAATTAAATACATTTGAACTTATCGCACCTATTGAAAAGTTTGTTACATTATCTCCGTATAACGAAATTTTCTCTATAACGAATTTTTCAATTGGAACCAAGCGATTTCGTTATAGGGAGACTTCACTGTATTTATATGTAACGTCAGTCCCATCCATTGCGTAACTTCGCCGTATTACTACTGTATATGCAAATGTACCTCTCTACTGTCACTTACCTGACAAAGGCAGTCATGGAAGGGGAGCGTTTCGATTCCAAGGGCGTCCAACCTCTGTAGCTGTTCTTGGTAAAAATATTCCAGCTCATACATGGAGAGGAAGCCGTCACCGTCCAAGTCCATGCAGCGGAACCAGTACTCAATGCTGCGAGGAAACGCAGGATTAATTGATCCACATAGCAAGAAAAAAATACAGTAAAACCCTTGTTAACCGAACTCGAGTTATCCGAAATGCCCCTAAAATCGCAAATCCAAAAACATGTACTGTACTGAAATAATCGCGAAGGCGTGAGATTTTTGCAATGATATGCTTTAATCCTCCCCCAAGAAGGTCAGGGATTAATTGTAGAATGCTGAAGTTAAAGTTAATGGGTATTAACAATATTAATTACGATATTGTTCTCCTGTGCCTGTCAGGCGCATTGCGCCCGAACTCGCCGGTGTGAATCTTGAGCCCGACGGAGGGTTAATTTTGATAAAGAACATGAGTCTAGCCTACAAAGAGAGTCTGAATTCGTTTCACACTCAAAACATTTCAGAATTACGTACTATAATTAGATACAAAACAGCAACAGATGTTCATGGCTTAACCGCAAAAATCGTTATCCGAAACGGCTCCCCCTCCCTTTAGTTCTGTTAACAGGGGTTGTACTGTAATAATAAAACTAGATTATCAATGTTTCCAAATTAAAACAAACACAAATTGCTCCTTAAATGAAATTAAATCCCTAACTGTTGCATCTTATTTAGAGTTCCCACTGTTTCAATAAAAGCATCCATGGAGTGACATCTTTCTAAAGCAGAATTTTAAAATTTTTTTGAACTTTCTCGTGTGTGAAACATGGGAAAAGAAAGTATTGCAAAATCTCGAAGTCGGTTCCGAGAATCCGACCACGAGATTTTGATGAATCCCCGCGCTTCAGAATTTCCTAAGTGCGAAGAACTCATTCTTGGAATGATACCTGTCAGTCAGTGAACACGGTGACTCAAAACCGGAACAAGCTTTGCGAATGAAATTTGGTATGTGTATTGAATCTTTATATATAAAACGCTAAGGTACGTGGCAGAAAAAAGAGGTTTATTTCTCTTTTGTCGATGGCAACGATCAGTTTGTTGTCAAAACAAAACCGGTAGCCTCCTCCATGTAAGGCATGACTTACTTACATGCATGTTTAGGCATGTCATACACCCTTACTATATTCGTTCTGGTGTAAAATAAATTTTTCTCGAAAAAAATGAGTTTAAGATGAAGAATTGATAATATTTCTTACAATATAATGAATTTGGATGAAATTATTCAAAAGAGATCAATTAGAAATGAATTAGATGGGCTTAGGGGATCCAGAGAAAGTTTAGATCAATGTCAGAATAGTAGTTTAAGTCAGATAAAATCGTGTCAATTCACAAATTGAGGTGAACCTCATAGAGCTTACTATTGTAAACTTTGTGGATTGGTTACTTTTCTGTTATGTGCACACCACTTGGCGCCTTTTTTTTGTCTTGGCGGATTTACCTGGAGCGCCAGTTTGGCTCTAGAAGCGTCAGGAAAATCATGGTATTCGTATAACCGTGCGCAGATGGTCTGCGCGGGATCAGTTAATTGTAATTGTAATTCCATAAAAATTGTAGTTTCTATTAAATTTTGGATCAAATCCTTCAAAAGGACAAACAGTCGAAGTGCACGAAAACATGCTAAGGAAAAAATGGGATGACATAGATTGATGAAATTTGGGGTATGGTTTTATGGCCAAAATTGTAGATGTGCATCAATTTTTGGTGGCGCATATCCATGTAAGAGTTCTTTGTCAGTCGGTGGGTCTGTTCGTGTGTATGCGAATATGAATGCGAATAACGAATATGAAATAAGTTCAGGGACAGGTTATCAAATAGTCAGGGTTCCTGCAAATTTAGGGCCTCAAAGTCTCAAGATTTTTTTGCGTGGTATTTCCAGTGCAATTTAATTTAGCACTATCATTTAATTTACAAGGTTTCATGTACTTAAATTTCAGGACATTATATTAAAAAATTTTTTTTCATGTCTTCAAATTCGCGTGCTGATTGTGTACACCATTTTTTGCAGTTCGCTAACTGACTCACAAGTCTTCTGCCCTGGCAAATTGCATTAGACTATTTAGATTATGTTAAAAAAAATTGTAATATTTTACCATGTTATTTTAATGAATTTTTAAATTTAAATTTTTATGTTTTTACAATCAAAGATACTGCAAATAACTATCTTGAAGGCGGCCCGGAATTAAATGTTTTGTTATTTCAGTTCTTCATAATATTTGTTACTTAAAAACTGCTTATATGGAGACAAAATTAAAAACAGTAAAAAAATATCGGATTTGGGAAGCTGGGGAGGGAAAAGGGCCTAAAAAAATTGCATTGCCTAAGGCCCCCAGAGGGCTTAATCTGGCCCTGAATAAGTTAGGTGGATGAATTTTAGCATGAGGTTTTCACATCACATGCGATTAACACTAACACATGATTAGTGTTAAATTTTGCACCAGATCTCCCAAAGGATAATTTGACGGTCCATGTGTATGTGAACACGGTAACTAGAAAACGATAGAAAAAGGAAATTTTTTAAGTAGTCTTGAAACAAAATTGTATTTTCGGTAAAAAAGTTTTCGCTTCAAAAGGAGGTACTCTACCAAAATCCATATTAGATTTTCTTCACTGTACTAAGAAGTTAAACGCAAAATCAAGGCCAGATTTCCCATAGAGCCAACCTAGGCCATGACCTACGGCGTAACAATCGGTGGGCGCAAATATGCAATAAAATATTTACAAATTTCTGTATTATTTTGGAAAGACCATACAAAATACTCATTCCACACACATTAAATAAGCTGGCGGCACATTTATTATGCCTATCTTTATAGTTGGGGTGAATGCACAGGGCGAGAGGGCGCCGAATGAAGCGCTTTGGCCTGGGGCGTAGAAATGTATAAATCTGGACCTTAACAAAATACGCCATATTTTGAAAAGATATACATACGAATTATGGGAATTTTTAATTGTGAAAGAGCTAAAAATAGAAAAATAATAACAAACAGCGATAAGAAGTAAGAATCCGGTGGATGACGTCATCAGAGGCCATTCATCCATGCAGATTCAAAACCAGAATAGGTTTTCTGTAGAGGAAAAAGATTTTAAGGTCTGATTATGAATTTCCTCTAAGGCCTGAACCTACCCCGGAATATATTGGAAAGAATTTAGATATTCAATCAGAATATTTTAGATATTCAATCCATATTGTGGAAGAACGTGAAAAAGTTGAGGGACAACACTGCCACTGGTTTCACTCGCGTTCCCATTTTTGGACAAAAAAGGCGTTGAAAAATTATAAGGATTATTTTTAAATGTCACATTTATGTTTATTTGTGTGTGTGTGTGTGTACTATCTGCTCGTAGGATCGAGAAATTTTTTTTATTAACATAAATGTTTAGAGAATTCATTCAAAATATTTTAAAATAGCATTTCTTACTTGCTGTTGGGGCAGAGTACGTGTTGTTGGACTTTTCAGAGCATTGTATGGGATCGCAACCTACAGTTTAAGAAGCCTTGGAATGGTCAAGAATATCATTTTAATAGCAAACCTACAGTAAAAGAAGCCTTGTAATGCCAAAGACTGTCATTTTAATTGTAAACCTACAGTACAAGTAGCTTTGCAATGGTTAAGAATATTATTTTAATAGCAAACCTACAGTACAAGAAGCTCTGCAACTTTGCAATGGCCGAGAATATCATTTTAATAGCAAACCTACAGTAAAAGAAGCCTTGTAATGCCCAAAAATATCATTTTAATCTCAGGCCTACATCTTAAGAATTTTTGTAATATCCAATAATGTCACTCTATCGCATAATCACAGACATGTTTGAGTTTTCAATTTCTTTGTTCTCAGTTTTTATCAGCTTACCTTCTGGGATACCGCTTGTCTTCTTCAGATATAAGAAACCAAACGAATTCAGCATAACTCATTTTGCCTTCTTTCTGTTTTGGCCCTCTGCAAAAATTTAAAAAATAACTTTAAATGAGACACTGGCAATTTAGAGAATATCTCAAATAGACTTTAAAATAATTTAGAAAATGAGAACTTCAAGGTAATTAAATTTATTCGAAATAATAATAAAATATCATAAATCAAAACTACTTTCTATACCTTATTCCTACATCTAAATCACTCTTGAATTATTGAATGAAATATTCATTGCTAAACCCTTTCGGTTCCAAGAATTTGTTATTCATTCTAAAATTCTGAAATTTGAGAAAAGTACTCATTTTGGGCATAAGATGAAAGTTCAAAAAGAAAAGAAAAAATTAAAATTTTTTTAAAATTAAAATTCAAAGTGATTCTAATAGGAGTCATTATATTTCAGGGAACATAACCCAAATTTTAAAACAAATATTTATAAAAAACAGCTGAAATGAAATATTTTAACAGACTTAAAAATAATTGTACCTGTACCTTGAAATTGTACCTGTAATTTCATTTAAATTATGTTAACATTGATTTTTATTTTGACATCTTTTGCTGAATAAAGTGAAGTTCAAAAGGCAATTTTTGAATAGATAAAATCGATAGTGCAGCCAACTATTGGTAAGAATAAAAAATATATTTCAAAAGTAGAAAATGTGAAGAATTTAATTATGCCCATTTGATATCAGAGGTAGGTTTAGATGCCGAACAAAAAAAATGAATACGATGATTCCAAATGGCATCAGTGGGACTAAAAAGGTTAACATGCGATTAGTTCCATTATCTAATTGATATTCACGCAATCTACATGAATTAGCTGTTTTTAACGAATTACAATTTGAATTTTTTTTGCAGATTACTCATTTACTTCTCATTAGAACTAATTATCATAGTTTCAAAGGGAAATTATCAAAACCGAAAGAACTATCATAGAATAGGTTTTATATTCGCGAGATAGATTGCGAACTTTTAAGGACGAAACGGAACTGTTATATGTTCCATATGTTCTAACGGAAAGTTAAGAACACACGGTAAGATATTTAATAATTTCATAAGTATGGAAAAAAAGTTTAGAAAATGTCCACAGAAGATATCAACGAATGCATTAATAAGAAATTAGAGTTTTGTAATGAGTTTGTTGGTGAGCACATCAAAATATGCAGATTAGTTTTATAACGAAAGCTTTTATTTACAGTAACACACACAAACACATTAAAGATTATAAAGGATTATTAACACGTCAGTCGCCACGACTCACGTCTAAAATTCGAACCATCTATCTAATTAAACGACCCCTTCTCTGCTATCTCTTAACTACAGTGGAGGAGGGGTCATTTGAATAGATAGTAGGTATGAATCGTATTTGATCGCCGTGTGAATCGTATTTGATTCACGTGGCGATTAACGTGTTAAAGATATGAGACGGTTGTACAGCTTCTCTTCTTTACACAGCACCTATGGAATCAGAAGTCAGAAATGACGTTATCAGGACGAGATCTTGAATCTCAATTAACGCATGCGCAATAGAAGCTAATTATAGCCTACTTCAGTAAAATGAGCTCTGAATTCCAACTAAGTTCTTTATTTATTTAACTAATAAAAGCATGTCAATTTATTGAGCATGGCATTCAGGTCAAACATAAATGAACATTTTCTCAGTTAAATAATACTCATAAATTACATTTCATATATTCATCACATTCATAGTTTTTATCAAAAAGAAAAATTTATCTATTAAGACAAAAATAAATTTAAAATTAATAAAAGCTATTTTTAAAAACTCATTTTTTTAGTGTACTAAAAAGTAGAATTTTCTTTTATGTTAATCATTTTCTACCTTTTAGGGGGGCTTTTAATTGATAACTTATTGTTATAAATATTATGGAACGTATAATCAATATATTATCAAATACACTACCAGGTGTCGCCGTTATTATAGAATCAAAAGTTCATGAAATCAATCGATTAACTGATAATTAAGTTCTGAAAATATTAAAACAGTGTATTGTCACCGAGAGCACACAAGTGTACAATATTTGAAAAATCTAGCGCATCAGGAAGAGAGGGAAAAATCAATTACAACATTCCATCTTTGAAAACACGAAATCAATTAAGTTAAGTAAAAATATTTAAAGAAACAGAAACGTTTTACGCTAACACAATAGAGTTCTTACTAAAAAAATAATTAAAATCATTTTAACTTCTTGAGGACCATGCCGTAAACTCCGTACGTCATGATGTTATCATAGACGACTGCCTGACGTACAACGCGTACGTCATATGAATAAGGAAATACTAAAAGCTGGTATATAAATACGAATATGAAAAAACAGTCTAGGGCTCAAGGGGTTAAAATAATAATTTTGAAATAAGTGGTAAGACAAGGAAAATAAATCTTATCGAGACAAAAAAAATAATAATAAGTTTGCATACCTTGTTACAGCACCCGAAAAAATTCTTTCGATAATTCTTGTTGATAAAGCTATCGAAGGAAAAAAAAACAGTCACTATTATTCTGAAATATATTTTTATAACAAAATGAAAATTCTTTGGGACAAATATACAAATGTCTAACTTATCTTCTGACTGATAATTTGTCGGTAAACTAAAGATAGAAGCACAAGGGCATTTACTTATATTAGTACTTAAAAATGACTAATGTGTTTTAACTATTGCATGGTATAAATAAACGCTACATTAAATACTCGTCTCTTATCAGAAAACATTTCTTTAATTTAAAATTTATTTCTAAACAATCAAGGAAAAATTACCCACTAGAGAGAGTTTAATTTAACAAGCAATTCTTTCCTTCAGATTAGCAAGATGCTCTTTGATGTTGTTACGTAAGTGGAAAATGCGGCCGCGATGGCTAATGGTAAGGTCTCGGTTTAGGGCCGGAGGGTTCCAGGTTCGAAACCCGATTCCCCTGAAGATCCGTCGTGTATTGGCCCTGCCGCACCTTAAATCATACGTAGGGGCCAAGCGCCCTCCCGCCGGTGTGGCGCGGAAGCCTGGAGAAGAGGTCCCAGCCCAAGCGTCGTCCTCATCATCTGACCGCGGTTCAAAATTACGAGGTCCGTACCCAAATAGCCCTCGTGCTGTTTCGGGGCAAAGAGGGATGTTAATATAACTAAACTGAACGGGGAAAAAACTGTATTTAATCAACATCTTTGAGTTTCATGTCCGGTGCAGCGGAAATCAACCATTTCTTTCTCAGAAAATATCAACCTTTATAAGTAATTCTTCATATAGCCTGGACCTTGTTGCGTGCGATTAGTTTATTTCCTCTCCCTATTTGCGACTGTAGCTTGCAGGCCACCGTTTCTATTCATTAATGACGTTTTGAATGGTTTTAAGAATCACGTGTTAAAAAATGAGTTTAAACACATATTCTAGAAAAAAGAGACTTATTAGGCTAAGTGCACGGGAGTTAATGGTCTACTTCAAAAAATTATCATATGAAGATAGGCTCTGTTTAATTGATTTCGGACAATATATTCAGTATTATTCTGTTCTGAGGAGCCCACATAAAAACAAAAATTAATCCCAGTGTTACTAAGTAGTGATCACAATGGAAAATCACGCCAGTGTTAAACTGAAAATCAAAAGGTGAATTTTGAACTGTCAGCAAGAGTTTCTTACCGCCATCCGCGTGAAGCTTGAGATCATTTTGGTCAATGTAGAGGTCGTGATCTTTGTCAAGTTCCCAGAACTTGCAGTAGATCACGTAGAAATGCTCGTATGAGAAGTACTCTGTCACTTGATTGATGTCTTCTTCCTCTTCCAAAGTAGCTAAAACCTACAAAAGAACTCAATAATTTAATCTAGCACTTTTAACATAAAGATTATGAAAAAATATACGTTAGTAATAAAGAGTTTAAATATTTAAACAAAGAGGCCATGAAAAAATATACGTTGGTATCAAAAAGTTTAAACCTTTTAACATAGAGGCTATGAAAAGATATACGTTAATAACAAAAAATTTAAACCTTTTCACATAGAGGCCATGAAAAAATATATGTGTGTTAATAACAAAAAGTTTAAACCTTTTTAACATAGAAGCAAAGAAAAAACATACATAGCAAAAAATGTTTAAATATGCTGCTGATAAAATAGAAAAGCACCGTTTGAATTTCCTTTTCTTAAAATTTTCTTTTAGCGACATAAATTTCCTTTTCTTAAACATGTTTTAAACATTTATCTCATGAATACATTTTTTGTTTTAATGCAGTTTCCTTATCAGTTGTGTAAAAAAATCCTGTATAAATGAAATAAAAGAACTGACCTGTAAATAAGGATAAACTGTTAACAAATATCACAAACATCAACGTATAATAATTTTTTAACGCATTCGTGCATTTCATTTGTATCAATTAATTACGCATTACTCAAGTATATAGTTATTTCTTGTGATGAGTCACAGCTAAAAAACTTGTTTAAAAAGTTTTATTATCATGAATTCAATTTCTCAACAGTTATTTATTCTTTTTCATGTTAAAAAATTGAGAAATCTTTCATTTGAGAAATACAGTCGGACCTCTATTTAACGAAGTCGCTAAATCCCGCAAAAAAGTTCGTTATATGGAAAATTCGTTAAATAGAGATTCAAACTTTTAAAATACTTTAAACTACACAAAACAGATTTTAAATTAATTAACACTAAATATTATTATTAAAAAGTAATTAATCACTCCTTTATTTTGTAAATTAATATCTATTTGATTTATATATCTTACCCATCAAAAAGAAATCTGCAAGGAAAACTAGAATAAAGCAAAACATTGTCCGGGAATACACAGTATTTTCAATTTAAAAAAATCATTTTATATTAAAATTAATGAATTTTAATGACATCATCGCATTTATTTCAACAGCATACATTCCACATGCGTCCTTAAATTTTATTACTGATAGAGTTCGAGGACACGGGACAGCTCCATTGAGGGTGAAAGGGGATATTGAAAGTTTTTCTAATTAAGTGGACAGCGTGTGTGTGTGTGTGGGAAAGGTTGCACCTCCTGGATGAAATCAAAAGAATGACTGCGATTTTACTGGTGTCGATGAGTTAGGAGACTGGTAAACCCAGTTCAAGGTCATTGATCGCCACAAAATGTGTTAAAAGAAAGAATAAATTTGAAATGTTCAGAAATATTTTGAGAAATAGGGAGAAAAAAAATATTGGATCACAATAAAAAGTTCGTTAAATAGAGAATGCACTTCGCTATTTGGAGGTTATTTTACGAAGAAATTCGCATAATGTTTTTGATTCTAAGGAAAAGTTTGCAAAATAGAGAAATTCGCAAAATAGAGGTTCGTTAAATAGAGCTCTGACTGTATTGATTTTTCATGAAATAATTAGAATTTTAGGGTACCACAGTTGCTGTGAATTTAACGTTGAAAATCTAGAATAAAATTAATAATGAAAAGATGTTTCGAATCAACTGTGCTATATTTCTTGATTCACTGTTTATGAACAATTAAAACGTATATTTCCAAAGAAAATGTGTATCCTTGAACAATTCATTTTTTTCACTTCATAAATCTCAAATCTAGAACAATGTTACGTAAAGCTCAACGAAAAGATGGGCAAGCAGAAATTGATTCAATTAAATTGTTACATAAACGTGAATTCGATTGGAAATGACATCATTCGAAAATTTCATAACACATTTGAAACATATTACATCGAAAAGCAGTATTGATTTAAATATAGGAACTTACTTGCAAGAAGTTACTTTTTCTTAATTCGGGAATAATAATTTTCCCGCTCCAGGATCTATTCACACAGTAGAATATCCTAGCGATCACCTTTGAAAAGAAAACACATATCTGAAATATTTACAATTAAAAAAAAGAAACATTTTGATTTCTGAACGCAATAAATTATTTTACGTATAACACAGAACTAGTTAATGTTTTACAATATAATCTTTAAAAAATAAATAGGAAAATCAAGTGGAGAAATGAAGTTGATTCGCTTTGCTATTTAATGTGGACAGTTTTCTGTTTTGTTTATTTTGGGTTAACAGAACTTCCGTACCCATGATTCTCTTCCGTTTTCCAGTAATATCCGATTTAGGCAATCTTCAAATCCATTTGGATACTGTATCAAAATTTAACCGCCAGTGATTATCTAAATCGTTTGGTGGAAATTTAACCTCCAAAAAAGCCATAGAAGTCGCCAAGAAGAGCGATAACGAACAATTATGGCAGATTTTCTAAAAAATGTGGCTCTTATTTTAAGTAAACATTGAGAGCTACAGCAATAGAAACATAAAATTTAATATTTTCAAAGTATCCTTAAGCCATAAATTTAAAAAACCTCTACTTAATTAAACATAAATTAAAATCTTCAAACAGAGTGCTGAAATTTTGAAGATTAACATTGACGAAACATAATACCAGAAGTCGTCGCTGTAGCGGAAGTTCTAAATTATCTCAAATGAACAAAACAGAAAACTCTTCCATAGTTTTTATAAAAGCATTTAAAATGGAGAACATATTATTGATAAAAAAGGTTCAAATCGCTATATCTATTGCAGATTTTAAGCATTTTTTTAAAATAAAAGTTTAAATTCATTATATACAAAAATATTTGATGGTTTTAAATCTCATTTGATTTAAAAGTAAAATTATTTTCTAATTATGTATGTCATAAATTTTGCGGGTTTTGCATTCAGTCAGCAGGGCCGCCGAAGGCCGAGCCGGGCAAAATACTGGCATACAGGTCCTAAACAGTGGCATGCGGTCCCTTCTTGAAAATTATGATTGTGGTGACTAATCAACAAACGGAAGTCTTTCTTCCGGGTTACTGGTCAAGACACGTATCGTTGAAGAAATTTGACTTCCAACCACCTACTGTAATTTCGATTAATACAATGAGAATGCGCGAGTTTTATATTCAGAGAAAATAAATGTAAAATTATAGTTCAACTCATGTCGGGTCCCATTTATTATGTATAAAATGCTATTGAAATTAAGAGAAATTATCCCGGGCCGACGGACCCCACAGATTTTCGCCCTCTGGGCGGACCTGTCAATAATCGTAAATAACACCGCATGAAGGTGTATTATTTTTAAACTGTATGAAGCCTTCCTTACTTTAAGAAAGAAGAACACAAACTTAAATATTAAAAAAATAAAAGTTAATATATCAAATAAAAGATAATGCAAGCAATTTTTTGTTAATATATATCTTTGAATGTACAAGAGTTAAATTCAACACAGCAAATAAGTTAGGAAAATTATCAAGTTTTATGCTTGGTTGTAATTCTAGAAAAACCACCGAATTAACCGAACCAAAAAGGTGTTCCTGGTTCAGTTAATGTCTGAGAATTTAATCGTCTAATAATAAATAATAATTCTTCCGAGAAAATACAGTAATTAACAGACTTAATATATGGACTAAACATTCGTTGAAACTTTTGATATCAGAATGAAACCAGAAAAAAAAAATTATATATAAGGCGAATTGAGGGTTTTGGTGCTGCCATCTATTGGCTAAAATTTGAAAGAAATATTTTAAGCAAATATTAAATATTATTCAAAGATTTTAAGATATTACCTAACAATACGAATAAAAGTGATTTTACTCTTAACATATTTTCTGAACAGTTTTATAAAAATAATTAGAAGACGATTTTAATCAGTTTATATGAAAATTTCGCTTCATTAAAAATTTACTAAGAACAATTTCTTAAATGCATTGATATATTTCAAGAACATTAATTTTTACTGATCAAATAAGTAAAATTAAATGAAAAATAGTAGAACCATGCAAAAAATTTGTTGCTATTTGAATAAACGGAAATCATGAACAATGCTTACAGTGTGAATGTACCGAGAGTGGAATTCTGTGGCCTCCTTAAGAAATGTTAATCCTGGATGGGAATCTATCACATCCTAAAAATAACAAAATAAAAAAAATGTAAAAAGGTTACGATTTACAACTGTAACGTTTACAAAACTAAATCATAAGATTTTATCAGATATATAACGAAATTTTAAAATGTCGTTATAAACATTTTAATAAAATGTTATTTTAATAGCATTTTTTATTTCAAAATAAAAATTCATAGGAAACAAGAAAACCATGTTACTTACTTGCATCATAGGGAAAAAGTCGTCACTGACTAGATAATTCCTTTTGCCTCTAGATAATATATATACAAATTTTGAAGCTTCATCATGGCAGGAATTCACGACTCTGAAATGGAAAATACAGCATAATTAAGCATTTAGACACAAACTGAACATATATAGCTTAAGCGCACTTTTAAAAACTTCTGCATACTTCGACATGCAAAGGTAACTGTTATTATATAAGAAAAATTAATAAAATAATATGTTATTTTTATTTAAAATGAAATAATATTATTACTTCTTTTTATCTCTAAAATTAGATGAAAGATTTTAACGCTTATTTTCTAAAAAGTTTCACCGTTCTTAATAAAACTTTTAATCATAAAAACATACTTTGATTAGCAAATTATATGTTAAGAATATTTATGTTCATAGCAATAGAAATTGTAGAAAATAATAATAAAAAAAATCCTTACAGGTAGAAGGATTCGTATACTCGTAAATAGATTAAAACATAAATTGGCCGCAATTATGTCCAATCTCAATAATGCATGTAAGTCAAAGGTCATTTTAGACAAAATATGAAAAACGTAACTCCTATGTAAAAGCCTAATTTATCAAATTCCAAATTTAAGCCTTAATTTCTAGCTGTTCCATTTCTTTCGGAACTATTATCTTCAAATTGCATATACAGCAACAGAGCTCTTCTGAACTCTAGAGAACTCTCTGCCCGGTTTAATCCGGTAAATACCTATTCACAATTTATAATATCTTAATAGTTAAAATATATATCATTATCTTTTTATATAATATGCAATAATATTAATAACTATGTTGTGTGTTGCGAGAAGTAACGAGAAGTGAGTACAAAAAAATAAAATACCTTCAAATGTTAGAAATAACGGTTACTTAGAAAGAAACATCAGTTATATATACCAGCAGTTGTTCATTTGAAGAAGGAAACGCGTTTCTCACAACAGATACTGGCCAATGTCGTTTAATAAACACTACTTAATAGATTTTGTAGACTTTTACTTTCCAATGCAAGGAGCAGAATTAATGCGGTATAGATATATCTTGACCTTATCTAAAAGAGCAACACTGAGCAAGAAAGTAATTTTTAAATTTTATGAAAAATAAAACTGCAATAACTGCTCTGTTATTATGATAGGATTGTTTTCCCGTTTGAAATGCATATTCTCAATCTGACAGTTTCATTCGTTCACGTTATCATCATCATATCTCAACTAAAGTGAAGGAGAATGATGATCATTGAGGAAGGCATTTGAATAAACACTTCATCAGCAAAACCAACTTAAATCAAGAAAAGTATAATAATAGCCAGATAAATTTATTTCAGATAAATTAATTTCTTTAGCAATACAACAACCTCTGGAATGTACACCCGGAAAACCTCCATAAGCTCATAGTAATCAAAAAGGTTTCCTGTGAGTTTACGATGAAAAACAATCATCGTAAGCAGTGGCGAATACAGGGGGCTATCGGGCTGCAGCCCTCCCAGAACTAAACCAAAAATTTTGATTTTATTTAAAATTAGTATAACTGTTTGTTCTTAATCTCCCTTTTTTCAAAACATAAATGAATAAATAAAAAAAAGTGACAACATATCTTCCTGGCTTGACAGACTCGAAAATATCCTCACTCTTGTATCATTTCACTCGTACTTATACGTTCACGCAGTCGAAAGCACTCTTTTTGGTTAATTATTTCATTCTGTTTTTGTTAAATTATCGAAAGTATTGTAGTGTTCTTTATGATTCTTAATGTCAGGTGAGTAAAGTACATAAAGTTAAAGTGTTTTGGTTTACATCAGCCATGAGGCTTTTGACATTTGTCACGACGATACAAAATTTTTATGATCTCAGCTCCCTCCCCCCAGACCCAAATCCTGGATCCGCCACTGATCTTAAGAAATGAGAAATGCATAAGCTAAGTCTGGCGGCCTCATTCGTTCACATTATCATCATCATGTGTCCAATAACGCAGATGATCATAAACGCTTCTTAAGATATCCGAAGTTAAATTTAAAAAGTATCATCATGGCCCTTTCTGATCTAAGTACGATCACTTTAATAACACAACAAATTCCAGACTATATGGTCTGATTTTCTCCTTGCATGAATGAGCTCAAAGTAAGAAATGATTACTTTGAGCTCACGATGAAAAATATGATTATAAGTTATGAGAAATGCGGCCTCATTCGTTCACGTTAGTATCATCATATCTCCACTAAAGCGAAGGCAGTTGATGATCATTGGTGACGGCATTTGAATAAACATTTCTCCAGCCAGACAAAATTAAATTAAAGAAAGTATCACCATGGTATTTTCTCAGCTAAATAGGATCGCTTTAGCAACCCAACAACCTCCAGAATGTACGCTCTGATAAGCGTTGTAACACTTTGTAATCCTTATAAATAGAGGCGAGGCCGGCAGAAACCGTCGTCACCGCCATTGACAGCGCTGAAGGAGTTACGCACACTTGGCTCTCGCCCCCGGGACCCAAAATAGGACCCGCACTCACCTTCGCCAGTATTCGAGGAATGCATCGCAACTGACGGCTGACTTCTTCTCCCCCCTCGCTGCCAGGAACAATGGAAGCTTCCAGTACAGAGGCAGTCCGCATGCCTGCAACAGCAAAAGAAACAAATATTTAGGTGCTGTTTCCCGCCCAAAGTCTCCCCTCCCCCCCATTCAGACACAAACACATTAGTCTTGCATCGCAAACGAGATGCTATTATTATCTTTTGTTTGGGTAAGAGATGTGATTGTTTACTTAAATAGGCAATGAGTTCATTTTTTGGCATAATACATACGTATTGAAATGAGAAGGGAAACAGGATTGCTGACACTGAAAAAGAATGACAATAGAATGTGCGTAATCGAATTAAAACGTAGCATCTACTGAAAATAAGATCAAGTTGTAAGACTGAGGAGCAAGAAACACACATGTAGTAAAGCCTTGATTTCTGTCATAGATTAAAAGCAGATCTGCTAGAACAGTCTGTTTGGTGCCAGTTTTTGTGTAACTGTTTTATAAGCAAATGTTGTCTCCTAGTAATGAATTAAGAGCTCTTCAAGCGATGCTGACAAGGGAGGAAAAGAAATAACATCTAGCTCTTTCAATTTTTGAGTTATCAAGTTTACAGACATAATTCTAAGAATGGTTTTTCTGTGCTCAAGAAAGATCAAAATGTACAATTCTTGCATACTTAGCATACGATAAAGTAAAAATGGTAGTATATACTTTCAAGTAAAACAGTGCAACAAATTTCAAAAATCTTATGTCAATAAGGTCATTTTTGAGATGCCATAATCCGAAGATGTTTGGTCTCACCTTGGTGATGATGCCAAACTCCTCTCTGGAAGCTTTGCCATCGTTGAGTCCTGCAAAGACGGCGGCAACTTTCTTTAAGTGAGCCTCGATCTCTTGTGGGGTCTGCGGCTTTCCATCCTTGTAGTAGAATCGGGGGATGTTGTCCTTCTTGCCCGACTTGATGGCCCGACGAAGCGAGCTGGTCCGGGGGGAAGTGGGAGCGACGTTGTTCTTGTCTTTCTCGGAGGCACTGTGGTGAGACTGCAAGGACAGGCAATTCAATTAGTTGAGCAAACCATTCGCATTATATTGCTTAGTGATATGAACATAATCGACAAAAAGTACAAAAAGTGCAAAAAGAGTCCAAAACGCTCTACAATGCAGACCGTTGGAAATAGAGCTACCGAATTTGGCACGTAGTTACTATTCAGGTAATAAGCAGTTACTAAGAAAGGGCTTTTCAAATCTTAATTAGATTTTTTTTTATTAAAACTTCAATAAAATTTTAAGGTTATTCCTCAATAACTTAGGAGCATATTATCGCTTAGAAACTATTCTTACATCACTTTTTTAAAAAAATAGATTTTCAGTTATGTCAATTTTATTTCCTAAATTTTAACAAATTTTTAAAAATATTTTTAAGTATATTTCACTCATTGTTTTGGTTACTGCATTTATACACTTTCAAGCGACGAAATACATTTTTGGTGTGCACGTTATTATTACAATATAATCAAGAATAATTTAAAAAAAATCAATTTAAAGAGAGATGAATAAAGCCTTGTCATGCTAAGATGTTTCGGATTAGAGATTCGAATCTCCTCCAATTTTTTTTATTTTTTACAATATTCAGAAAATAAGCTCCATAAGCCAACTAAATGTATACAAAATGGAACAAAACACTTTATTGTTAACTGAAGTACATGCCTTGGATTTAAACATATTTGCCATCCATGTTGGCACATCAGTAAAAACCCAGTTTGTACTGCCTACCGATAATGATACGGGGGGAATATAAAAACGAGGTTATTATTCGAAATCATATTTTAAGCTGCAGGCATTTTCAGCGAAATTCTATAACTAAATAAATTTGGAATAAAAAATTTAATATAGAAAAATACTTATATATATATATATATATACTGATGATTGCCTTAAAGGCAGTTGTTTCCCTCTTGTCTGACTAATTTATCATCAATCATTTTATTAGTTAGAGTGCAAGACATTAAACCGCAGGTTATTTGGCAACTAAGGTACGCATATTGTGTAAACACAGACTGGAATTCTCAATAGCTTCGTCGCGAGCTGCTGTATGGTGTAAGAGCGATCATGTTTTTTCCATAATTAGGAACAATGAGGTAAGCAAAATATTTTTTAGTCATAAAAAGGGAGAATTAGGCCGAATATTTTCAGACGTGCAAATTTCTTCTTCAATGTAGAAGCATAGAATACGAAAATGTTTCAATACGGAGAATCTAAAACATAAAACAAAAACTATGTATGTTTGTTTATCTCTTTGTCTGTTAAAAAAAAGCCCAGTGGTGAAGCTGCAACTTTTGCCACTCGGGCGAAGTTACAAAATGGTGCCCTTCCTTTATATATGACACATAAACCTCAAAATACAAAAAATGAAATCCAGGAGAAAAACACATTTATTAGTAACGTAATTCGTCGTTTGTCACCCTCGATTCCTACAGTTAGTTTTCGACATTGTACATACACCACCAGCCTTTCTTTCACATGTCGGTGATTTGCTGATTAAAGGCGAAAAATACGAACTAATTACATTAGTTTTTATGTACACAATGGCTGAAGTAGTGCCAATGCTCATCTTAGTAATAAAATTGTTTTCCGACATTGTACGTACACCACCAGCCTTTCTTTCACATATCGGTGATTTGCTGATTAAAGGCGAAAAATACGAACTAATTAAATTAGGTTTTATGTACACGATGACTGAACTAGTTCCATTGCTCATCTTAGTAATAAAATTGTTTTCCGACATCTCTGATTTTGCCATCCGGAGTGGACCCTCCCCCCTTTAGCTACGCAGCTGAAAATGCCTGCGAAATGGTGAATAGTAGCCATAATGAAATTTGCATATGTCATACCGCGGTGCACATTCCAAGCTAACTGCGCTACTTTCATCTTTCTAAAGTAATTATTGCTAAATATATTTAGTTAAATCAAAATCATTATTTAAGCGAATTGAAAATAGCAATACAAATATTTGTTTTTTAAAAGTCTTCAGTTGTATTTCCGGCCTGGCAGTACAAATCATGATAGAGTGTAATAAAGCAAGCATTTATTGTGGAGTCTTGAAATAAATTTGTTATAACTGTACTAACAAAATTAAAAATTAAAGAATACGTTCGAATGGATAGAGGGCGAAGCTGAGTAATAAAGTTAGAATTTTAAGGAAATAAATATCGAATTATCTATATATTTAAAATAATATGGTAAAACCTTCAGACAGTTCGCCAGCCCCAAATACACAACGGATTTCGATAATTTTTATTTCATATGAAAGCTTATGACGTCAAGATATGCCATCAAGGATCGCCTGTCCCCCACCACCCATCATTTTCGAACGAAATGGAAAAAACATACAGAGACTATATGGTGGAGAAATGTTTTTTTTGGTGGAGAAATGTTTGGTTGTCACTGACGAACTATCTGTGTGTGTGTGTGTGTGTGAAGGTTTTAACATATTATTTTAAATATATAGATCCCAACAGTTCCACCACAATGGCGTGTCAAAAATAGAAAAAAAGAAGTTATACTAGAATTAATTGATTTTTCAACTTTTCGAGAATTTTACTTTCGTTTTCGTTGAAAAGGTTCTTTCTTTTTCATATTTAATTTTGGAATTGAATATTTACATATTTTGCAAAACGAAAGTTAGTGTCATCTGATTAATCATATCTGTTTTTCATGCTTTTTTTCCTTAAGCACTCTGCCAATGTGCATGAAATTTTCTACTACAACTTTCATTAATAAATCTGTGACAATCAGGTCTGATATATTGCTGGCAAGCTAAAAGCCCGTCTTAGACGGGGAAAAATCTTCTAATGTTTACATAATGAGTGAAGAAATTAGTCGAGTAAAGTCACAGTATATAAAGATAGAAGACTTGTGTCCGTCTAAGACGGGCTTTTAACACGCCAACAAGATCTCAGATCTGATTGTCACAGATTTACTAACGAACGTTGCAGTAGAAAATCTCATGCAGATTGGCAGAGTGATTAAGAAATAAAAAAAAGTATGGAAAACAGAACTGATGATTGAATTGATGCTAACTTTCGTTTTGTAAATAACTTTACTTTTAACAATAACTTTCATTTTATCTGAGTGAAAATAATGCAAAATCCACTAACAGAAAAAAGTGCATTACCAAAATACAAAAATGCTGAAAGAAAATTAATTCAAAAAGAATTCATAACACTGAAAATAACGACCTTCCTTTTAAATATTCAATTCAAAAATTAAGCACATGAAAAGGAAAAAAATATCGGTGCATGTAATTTCATAACAATTCCAATGAAATATGTTCTGTTTACTAACACTGAAATCAAAACTAATTTGAAATCTTCCCTATTCATATTGTTTACCAATCCGTTGGATACTTTGAAGATCCCATAATTTATCAAAATAATTCAATGTTTTCCAAAACTCAGAGGGAAAAAATACACAAAATAAACAAGAACAAAAAAATGCTGAAAGATTTAGGAAAATAAATTAATCAAACAGCATCCTGTGTGCATGCTAACTTGCAGACAGATAAAGGGAAATTTATGATCTCATAAGCCGCCAGAATCCCTTTGGCACGTAGCCAGATCACGTGAGCGTCACGGACTTTTCAGCGTAAATATATATATTAATTTTAATCACCGATTTAAAAAATAAATCGATTTTTTTAATACTACAAACATTTAGATATTATTGACTCATGTGTTTTCTGCAATCAGCGAATAAATTAATTTATTAGGTTTACGGTAAGGAGGCGATAAGCCTGAATAATTGAAATTCTCCACCTTTCGGAATTTCGTCTTATGGAGAATTTCGAATCTCAAAGAACGTTGGTTCAATTTAATTTTAAAACATTAAAGCACTTCACAGTATCAATTCGAGTCAAAAATGGAAAACTAATGCGGAATTTTATTAATGGAAGTCTGAATACACTTTTAATACTGTATTTTTGTTAAAACTGAAAGAAAAAAAATTAGTAAATTTCTACGGAAAAGAAATTATATTTTTCTTTTCCATATTTGATTCTTCATATCTTCAACATCAATTGGAGTCAAATACTGCGATGCGGTCAAGTGACTTACAACATGTCTTTCTCATAACACGATTTCTCTATGACCAGGAATGACATTCGAGTTTGCCCTATTTGCCCGACAAGGGGGGGACGACGACCTGCTGTATGGGGGACGAGTGTAATGAAATAGGTCTTAAATTTTGGTCAGATTCTTATTTATCAACTACAGTTGAATACCCCGTACAAAACTTTTCCCCGACGGGATACAGAAACTTCCCCCGACAGGGGAGGGGGGGAGGGGTGCCCTCCTCTGTCGCCACCCTGTTTATGACACGGAGCAAAAATTGAGACAGCCTCCAATAACACGGTTTATTCTCTATAACACGAATTTTTCCTTTAGATTGTGCTAAGAATGTTACTATTGTAACAGAACTGTTTTCGGAGCTCGCCACCAAGCGGCCGTTGGAGGAAACGGCCAGTCCATGTTCTGGAGTCAACGATGAAGCGTGGTATTCTCCCCCGAGTGATTGCATATTTTAAGTGTCCTGAAGTCTTTAATCCTTAATATTTGTCCCTGTATGTTGTGTCCTTTTGTGTTTCATTAAATGTTGTTTAAATAAATCAAGACCCCTTTCTTTGATGGCTATTGTTATCCCTAGCAGGAATTAAATTATGGCGCCTAAATGGTTACAGTATCTCATAGTACAGCTTCGATGCAACGCAGAACGAATTGATCGTGATATAGGAGGGTCACATGTACTAAGATGCCAGTACTGTATTACCAAAAAGCGAACTAATTATTTAACTTAAAGTTTGCTGATTTTATTCTTTCCTAACTATTTGCTTTGGTTTTTTAATTTCTATGAATTTTTCTGCTAAGAAATTAGATCTTAGTCAAAGGTGAACCAGAGTTTTGACCTTTTGTTATTGTTCTATGGATAAAAAAGCATTTCAAAGCAATATTGATGCCTCTTGCGCCAGTTTCAGGGGGCGCCATGGAGTCAAAACATTACTTATTTTATGCTATTTTTTAAAGCAAAATATGGTGAAGCGTCGGAAAAAATAATACAATGCACCGGCGTCATTTACACCTGCTAAGCTACTGATGGCGATTGGGGTAAAGAAAAAAAATCATATTATTCACCGATCGTTTCTTACCCTCGCTACGCCAATCGCCATGGTGACAAAACGTTAATGCGTTTATGCCACTTTTTCAAGTCAATTATGATGCAGGGGCGAAGAAATGCCATGTTCCGTGTTTATTTTTGTTTTAGACCACAGACCAACCTGTGGTATGCATACACCTGGGGGTACGCGAAATAAAGGTTGGTAATGGCGGAAACAAGGAAACATAAGGAATTAAAAAAGTTACAGAATTTTTTTCTCCGAGTGAATACTTGCTATTTAATAACAATACCACTTGAATAGTTGATTATTGCGGAGGGTAATTTTTATCTATTTTTAAAAGTTAAGGCGACATTATTAAAATGCTGGTATAATTTGTTTTGGCATTGAACTAATACTATTGTAAAAATGCAATAAAATATCAAATAAAAGAAAAAGTCCAGCAAATATTATTAACTCGAGTCATTTGACTCTTAAGCTAACCTAAGCCCTTAAAAACATTGATAAAAACTTCTTTGCCTAGACGGATGGTTGGTGGTGGGGGAGGATCTGACAGTAGATGGTACGTGAAAATATAAAAAGGTTAATCAAAGGGGTACGCGAAGAATTAAAGGTTGGGAACCCCTGTTTTAGACCCACACCCGCCAGACTACCCAAACGGGTTTAAGGCATACAACATGTCCCATGTGCCGTTTAACAGACTAAGCCACTGATTTTGAAGGGGGCTGAGGCAGTGGCGAATCCAGAATTTGGGTCTGGGAGGGGCTGAGGTCATAAAACTTTTGTATCGGCGTGACGAATGTCACTCCTCATGATTTATGTAAACCAAAACACTTCAACTTTACAGACTTGACTCACCTGACAATAAGAATCATAAAGAACACTACAATACTTTCGATAATTTAATAAAGATACAATGAAATAAGTAGCCAAAAAATGTTATCGACCATATCAACGCTACAAGTACAAGTGGAATGACTAGAAAAGTAGGGAAATTTTCGAGCCTGCCAAGCCAGAAAGCAATGTTGTCATTTTTTTATCATTTTTTTAAAGAAAGGGAAATTAAGAAAAAACAGTTGTAGTGATTTTAAATAAAATCAAGAATTCTGGTTTAGCTATGGGAGGGGCTGCAGCCCCCCATGGATTCGCCACTGGGCTGAGGCAAAATAAAAAACATATTATGATCCAGGTGCCGCTTACTCTCGCTACACCACTGGGATTTGGACTGATGTTGAAAGGAAGGCAGATCAAAGACAGCGATAAACTGCCCAAAGATACAAGTCAGGCTGCAAGGAAATGTTAAAGAAATGCAGAAAGAAACCAGCGGGAAACTGCAGAAAGAGTAAGAAAGCAGACTGGAGACAAATGGTGAAAGGGAAAATGATCGAAGAAAGCAAGAAACTAAAGAACATCATAGTATACGAGTTCAGGCTAAAGGAAACTCTCGTGTTAAATGTGCTTATAACTATAATTACAGAAGTTCTTATGAATATACAAGCATTGTGAGTGTAGGATCGATGTGGAGTATTTGCTCAATTTGCGGTGCGGAAAAGTGGCCTGGCATGTGTTGCTGTAACGGAAATGTACAATTGTTTCTGCTACTAGAATCATCTGTACCTTTGAAAAGCCTATTTACAGGCAAGATCTGAAAGTTATAATTAATCAAGAACGCAGATTTATGATTGTTGGGGAAAGTTAAAGACAGAATTTGTAGAAAAAGAAACGGAGGAGTATCTGAAAAAAAGTTAAATAACGAGTAGCGCTGAGTTATCAGTTAGTTTACTCTAAATTTTTTTTCAAAAATATTTACAGTTTCTAAAACAAGAAGCAGATGTGTTTTAATTTAATCCTTTTATCATCCACACTTCACCCATCTTAAAAAGAGGGAACAAAATTATCAGACGAATTCATTTTTTAGATACCCCATTCTCAAAACCAACAATTCCAAATGGAGTGGTTCAAAAAATATTCGAAATTTTACCATTCTAGTATTATATATTCATAACCATATTTACTACTCCATACTACTTGAACTCTCATTTTGCGAATAATGTCATACAAAAGACAATCCTATTTATCTGACAACATATTTACTCTACATAAACGTGTATAATAGAAATGAAAAAGACAGCAGAATGCACTCATATTAATATGATTATAATGAATTTGTATTTAAAAATGGACGGAATTTCAACAAGGTGAATAAATGTTTCAAAGTTATAGAATTTGAAAGGGAAAAAATTCGTTTAGTTATGTTTTGACTCACCCTAAAAAAAGTCAAAAGAGCAAACTACAGTTTAGTAATGTTTTTGTTAGCAGCAAATAAAATCTAAAGTAGTGTTTTTGCCTTTCGAGCAAACGATGGATAATGGAAATCAATGGCATGTTTTGTTAGCTTTTGGCCGTACTCATAGCTATATAAGTAAAGAAGAAAGGTAGTAAAATTCCCAGTGTTTTATATAGATCATCAATATACGCCAAAACGTATGCTGAACACAAATAACGTATAAGCAAGACAAGATACACCTGCTTTCCAGAAAATGGTGAAATTTAAAATGAATTACGATGGAGAAAAAAATGGATGGAAAAGTATGCGCTGAAAACGAAGTATCTATTTTTAATAAATATCTACTTTCTATATAAAAAGTTTAACGGAAATATGTCACTTTTCAAGGAAAATATTAAACTGAAAAATATTGTAAATCCTACAAATTTTTTTCTTCATTCCGGGAAGTACTTCATTTAGTTAATACATAAAAATATATACAGTAGAACCCCGGGAATCCGAACTTCAGGAATCCGCAATTCCGGATAATCCGAACACCTTTTTAAAATTTTCTGAAAACTTTTTACTGAAAAATGAAGGGAAAATTAAAAATTAGGATTCAGAAACAAAGCTAACGTTCATTCCTAACTTAAAAGAAGTTTTCGAATTGCACTTTAAGAACGAATACAGCACCTTAATTAGAAGAAACAAACTCGGATATTTTCTTCCGAGCGAATAGCCGCGTGCACTTTCTGTACTCATTCACAAAGCATGCAGAGTCAATATACTACTGCATTTGGCATATCAAAAGTATTTTACCGAATTTCCCGGATAATCCGAATTCCCCGGATTCTGAAGAAAGGTCAGCCCCAATTAGTTCGGAATCCCGGTGTTCTACTGTATACTATAATAAAATATATAGCTTGTGTGATTACTTACTTATTCATTAAGTAATTTCAGACTTAAGAAACTAAGAATGTATAGAGGATAGTTATTAAACTAGTAATATTTTTCAGAGAATAATTTAGCATTCAATCATGTACTTATACTCTCTTCTGAATCTTAAAATTACCTTACAATTTTGAGATGTTTAAAATCTATATATTTAAAATAATTGGCAACACTAAAAACGATTCCTCCAGTCTCAACCACTGGATCGAATTTGCCCATTTTTATTTCATATGAAATCTTATGAGACCTAGATGTGCCCTCAATAGTTGTATGCTTCCCCCATTTTCGAGAGAAATCTCAAAAACCCTACTTCACTGTACATTCTCTATGTTGAAAACCTACCCTGAGAGGTCCTCCAGCGCCAACCACTATACCGATTTCGCCTATTTTTTTTTCAAATGTAAGCTCATAACCCCGAGATACGTCATCAGTGGTCGCCTAACCCCACTTCCGAGAGATATCGCAAAGTAAAACGTTGACAAAGTTCCCCAGCCACAACAACTGGACCGATTTGTCACTTTGAAAGTATAGCCAAGGGCTATCAATATTATAGGCGATCAGCTGGTCGCCTAAGAAGGCTAGTTAACTCTTAAAACTATTCCTTGTTCAAGGAGATATCTATAAAAAGATATTGCTTGCTTCAGTAAATCTGTAGTTCTCAGTAAAATATTATAAAATATGATGTTATTTATACAAACGGCGCTCTATTTAGAATAATAGATTTGAACAAACGCCGGCTCTCTCAGGTACAAAACATTTACCGTTGTCTATGCAACTCTACAATGTTTATTGAAGTACTTTCAAATTTGGTATATTGTATCATAGTACTATAACTAAAAAATATACTAAATGACAAATTTACATCGGAAATATCGGATAACATTGACAATGATATGCATAAAATTCATGTTATTAATTCACTGCTGTTCGCATCTTTTATGTGTCATGTAGCATGCTATGAAAGCTGATTAGCCTAGAAAGTTTTTGAGCTATCACCGATGTCTTTCATGTAAATAATAATTCCAAATCATAAGCCCATTTAAGAAATCTTCTAAAAGGTAGACTTTCATTCCTTAAACAAATTCTAAAAGCAGTGACTGAAGGATTTAATGATCTCCAAAATAATTACATCTTTAATGGCTTTATGATTAACGTAAGAACCTATGCCAGTCACTCTAAAAATGGTTATTTTACTGGTCATGGATCATTTAGAGTTCAAATTCATAATTTAATGACATGATTTTCTCTATAATTAGTGATAACTCTACTGTGTATGATTACATAGACTAGTATGTAAGTCTGCGGGGCTAGTTATGTATATAGACTATAATAAAATGAAAATAAAATAAATTTTTCGTTTTAATTGTTGATTTTCTTTATACAGAATGTTGATCGAAAATATTTAAAACTAAATTTTGTTCAAATACATTAGAATCACAAATTACGAACTATTTATCTTCGCGTAATGATGCGCCTAATTGTTTATCCTTTACTATCAGCTTAAGTTGTCACTGAGTACAGCATCAGCTACTGACTTTTGGGTTTCAATATCTCCCTTTTATGCAGTAATGTAGCTAATGTCACATGTATTCATAACAGGAAATGCTTACAACACCTGTTTTTGTAGAATCAAAATTTGTTTCATTCTATACAGGCATTAATTTTTAAAAAGTGTATAAAGAATGCCATTCAGAACTGTAGGCCCACATGGATGTTCCTGTAAAGGGGGTAGCACACTACCTATTTCGTCGACCTTTCTCTCCGACGATCAAAATCGATTCTGTCTTTCGGTCGATGGAATCGGTTTTTTCACTGCGGAAAGTGATGTTTTTCGGGATATCGGGCTATAGGCACAAGATAAAAACACAACATCACTTTCCGCGGTGAAAAATCCGGTTCCATCGACCAAAAGATGAAATGTTTTTGATCGTCCGAGAAAAAAGCTCGATGAAATACGTAGTGTGCTACCCCCTTAAATATGTGTTTGTATTTGAGAGAAGCAGACAGTGACAGCAGAAAATAAAGTTTAACAAGAAATTTGTTTTGAAAGCAGGATAAAAATTTAAACGGAAAAAGAAAGAAAGCATGCACTATTAGATAGTTAACAAAGCATTATCACACAGCAAACCGTGCAATAAGATAAAATTAGTTAAAGAAGTTAGAATAGAGAGATAGAGAGACAGAAGTAGATAGTGTGAGTACTGACCAAGCTGACAGTCTTGTCTGAATCAGCCACGACCTCCCAAAACTACAAAAGAGAAAGCAAAACACAAAAGCAGTCAGTTAAAGCACGGGTGTAAAAGCCTGTAAATTTAATTTTTAATTTATTAAAAAATCAATAAATCCATGCAGTATGGCACAGAAATGCAGCTATATGATCAAGATGTCTAATTGATGCTACCATGCAGTCTTTATTACTTAACAGTACAAACATAAAAGGCATGATTCTGAAAAAAGACATAACAGAAAATATTCCTTAATTCACTGACTTTTTTTTTACGAAAACCAGTCTCTTTAATTTGTATCAAGACACGAAGATTAACAAATACAGGTTGTCCATAAAGTTTGTATGCAGTTTAAAGTAGTTCAAATTAGTAGGTATATGTGGTAGAAAGAATCTGTAAAAAGAACTAGAAGATGAGAAATTTTATTCTTAAGAATTTTTCGTGAAGTTACTTAATTTTTAGAATCATTGTTGACCCATAGATATGAGAAAAAAGAAAGTGAGTTGTGTTCTTTGACTGGTATCTTCATATTTTTTTTATCCACTTAGATAAGAATCCACTTAGAACCTTTCATTTGAATGCCATCCATTCGCGCAGAGTTTTTATTAATAATTTTAAGGAATTAGGTCAGAGTCAAAATACTTGAATTAACTTGATAAAATTTATAGGATTTATTCTTGCTTTTGCATTTTTTGCAACAGTATTTCTTCCTAGTCTAACAAATGAAAACAAAATCGGAACAATTTCGCCTTAACTTATATTGAAAGCTAACAACTACTTATCTATTCAAATGGAAGGTAATTTCAATGCAATTATTGAGCTTGTGTCATGAAGCTGAATTTTACAAAATTAGGTGCAATGAAGACAGAGTGTTACGTCAATGTTTCTTTCACAAGCTCTATGTTCGTGAAAGGTGTTAAATATTTTATTGCTTTAGCAGTGAGTTCTTGGTACTCTTTTTTCACAGCTACCCAGTAGATTTCAAACCTGCATAACCTTCACTTTTCTCACGAACTGTGTTTCACACATAACTGATGTTTTTATTTTAATGCCTTATGCTTAGTATTTTAAAACATTACTAACAGTACTTTCTCGTACTCCTGACTGGTTGAGCAGAGTACCCCAAGGGTACGCGTACCACAGGTTGGGAACCTCTGATGTAGAGAATTCTTAGCCTTATTTGGAGAGCAGCGGTAGAATTTAATTTAGCCAAGCAAAAAAATACATCTCACTTTTTCTATTAGTAAAGACATGGATCAGCAACGATCTTGAAAAATAAGCAATTTTTCAGTTTAATATCAAAAAATAAACCCCCAAATTTGTAATATTTTACAAATTCTGTCTAGCACTTACAAAGTTACAATTATTTTAAATTAGTACGTACTTTTATGGACAGGTATTATATACCTTTAGTAATATAAGTTTATAAATGATTTTATATAAATCGAATTTGGGTGAATACAGTTTGATTGCTTAACTGAACACAAAGCTAATCTGAAATTTTCTAACTCCAAATTACTTCCAACATAATGTATTTTATAATAGGAATATGAGTTGATTTGGAATTATTAAAATTCTCAATGAAAACTATAAAGAAACGTTATGCCCGTCATTAGAAGCGCGCAAGCCCAAATTGAAAGTTGAAACTACTTGAATATTTAAATAAAAAGAAAACAATAAAATGCATAATTGCTCATCCATGTAATTCATATGCGAAAAAGAACTATTACTTAAGTATAAATAGAAATAAAACGTAGTATCATAAAGAATTTTCAGTATTTGCTTAATATAAACTACTTTCATGCATAATAACAACATTTCAGGGATAAATACAAACAATTTATGCATGGATTCAAAATTATTTATAAATCTATAGTTTAATCGGTTGAAAGCTAAAATTTAAAAACAACTTACAAAAATCAGAAATATCATTTTGTGTGATCGCATAAAATTATTATAGATATATATCAATTGTTTAAAGATCATGACGATCACATCAGTAAACTAATAGTTTGAAAAAACCTATTCAAATCAACAACTTTGCTAATATAATCAAATGAAGCAGCTTAAGCAGCTATATTTGAGATCAAAACTAGATTTTGAAATAGCTGAGCTTCAAGAAATATAAAAGCATACGATTCATCGCGGACAAAAATAAAGTATTCGGCAATTTTCCAGACGGTTTTAAAAAAAATGTTCAAATGATTTAAAGTACTTTGCGAATTCCGTCACGCTTAGTTATTTTTACGATGCTAGTTAATTTAACTTGTCTCATCCGATGAAAATATTTCAGAAACTTAGGTTGAGAAAAAAATAATAATAGATCTATTAACATGTAGGAGACCGATTTCTACCAATGGTATTTCATTTTTTCCAAAAGTAGTCTAATAGATCCATTTGTAAATCGCGATTTTATCTATTTAGTGCATCTACCTCACACGCATGAGTTGAGTTGACAAATTGTCTAAGCTTACTGCAAGAAGCTGTGGATCACGAATTACGTCTTCAGCTTATTAGAAAACGTTATAATTCGGCATTTACTAAAATTATTTTGAACTTGCCTTTTTTCAGCTTGGTTGATTAATGTTCCGTTTTTAAGAAACAAGTGGGCTATTTTGGGACGGACCTCCTAATTTTGAGCCGCGGTCGGATAACGAGGATCACACCTGAACTTGCATCCCCTCTACATACCTCCGCACCAGCGGAAGGGCACTTGGCCTCCTAGGTATGATTTAACGTGCAGCAGGCCCAATACACGACGGATCTTCGGTGGAATCGGGTTTCGAGCCTGGGACCCTCCGGCTCCGAGGTCGACACCTTACCACAAGGCCACCGCGGCCTCTGATGGGTTCCGGGATAATTAACTGTAGTCAGATGACGAGGACGACAATAAAGACGGCATTCCACTCTTCAAGTATTCACGCCACCCCAACAGATGGATGCTTGACCGTCCACGTTTTAAACGTTCACCAGTTCCGTATACTCGGCGGATCGTCCGCGGAATGGGATTTCGAACCTGTGACCCTCCGCACCCCAAGATGAGACTCTGTTACGAAGCCACAGTGGTCCTTATGCCAGTTGCATGTGCATTGCTGGCCAATGCCACTAAACGTAGTAATAATTTTAGAATAGTGTATTAATAAAATTAAACTTTATCCTCAAGAACTGCGACTTTAAAACGCTCTAAAAAGTTTGGATGAGTGGGCTGACGTGGGTTTAAAAAAATCCATATACTTCTCATCTTAGGCGAAAATTTATTTCATAAAGCCCATCATAGGAAAATTCCCTTTACTACAATGATTCATACCGATAGCTTTTATTAAAATTCCATAAATTTAATAAACAGTTTTTAAGAAACACGCTTTTATTACCGTACAAAAAAGTAGAATTTTTTAAAAAATGTGATTACTTTTACTTTCTAATTAATAATTCATTATTATAAATATTATAGAATCTTGAAATTAATTTTTCTTAAATTCACTACCCATAAGGAATCAAAATTTAACTAATTTAATCGATGAATTGATAATTAAGCTCTGATCGTATTAAAATAATTTATTATCATCGACAACAGACAAGTGTATAAAATTTGAAAACTGTACCACATCAGGAAGCGAATGAAAAAATCGATCACAAAATTCAATTTTCACAAACATGAAACAAGTCAAGTTAAACAAAATTATGCTATTATTGATTAAGAATTTAGCTTAGAGCAGAACTAGATCAAACACGATCCAATACCGGAAGAACTTATGACGTCAAGAAAGGAGAAGATAGGGTTGGAAGATTTATTATTGCCCTCCAAAGGATGACCAATATTCAATTACATAACCGCAGAATGGAAGTCAATAGATACGATGAAAAAATAAAAAAGACAGCAACCATTCTCTTCCAGCATTCATTCTGAATAGTTTACGTTTATGAATCGAACAGCAATATTTCAACCCTCTGAAAACAATACAAGGAAGTTACCGTAGCGGCTGGCATACGGCCAATATGGTCTCACTAACTTAATTGCTAACTTCGATTTGTTTATGCGGGTTTTCAGGAAAGCTTTTAAGGAGATGCGTGCTTGTCGTTTTCTGTAAAATATGTTTAAATGAGAATCATTATGGATGCTGGGAAAAATGCTGGTTGAAGCGTTACATAACTCGAAAGAGACTGCAACTAAAGCATTAAAAGAATTAAAATGGAGAGATTTATACAATGTTTTCATAAAGCTTTGAGTGGGAAAGCAAAATAAGCTTTTATCAATCTCATTTAAGCAAAGTAATAAGAGTATGACTTTCGCAAACATAATTTTAAAAAGCTTTCCAGAACGTATGTTGTTGCGATAAGGAATGCAAAATGTTGGACAATCAACAAGGCCAACTATTTTAACAGAAGAGTTTCTTCGGTTCTTTATTTTTATCATTGCTTACATGGACTATGTGTTTGTGAGTATCATTTTCACAGCCGTGTTTAATACTTCCAACATTTCGTCGCTTAAGGTATCCGACTGTGTTCGGAGACATTTTTTTGAAAAATAACTTATATATATATATTAATGTTATTTTTCAACTGCATATGTTTTAAAACTATGGAAATATTGTAAAATTAGGCTTTCAAAATAATTTTAAAAAAAAATTGAGAAATTTGAAGAAAAATGACTAAAATATTTGCCTTACTCTAACAGCCATAGACAAAATCATATTCTAAATATACATAAATCCTTGTGGGAGTACATTTTTATAACAGTTATCTGCGTTATGCTCTAAAATATTTCTTGTACTTCAAAATAGTTTTGAGATATAGCTGACCATAGTTCCTAAACTGGTAATTTTTCATAAATAATGCTCTTCGTTTATACTTAAGCACTTAAAAATAATACTTGATTTTAAAATTGACCTTAGTTTTTAGAGGAACACATCAAGCATATTACAGAAAACAATCGCAGAAAATTTCATATCAATACTTGAATAACTTTTTGAGAAATCATTGTTACGGTTGACAGTTTTCCTCAAAAATATCATTTCTCAGAAAACACATTTAAAGTTTTCATGCAGCATAAAATAATGCTTACAGTTCGGTAATAAAACAGCTGTAACTCCATTTGTAATTCACGTAGAGTAAAAAGTGAAACAGTTTTAGAAAGCTGGTTAAAAAGGCTACAAAATTAAGTCATAAAAATTTTTTTTTGATAATTTCATCAAAAACGACGATTTTAAACCAGTCGGATACCTTAACAAGCAACACCACCTATCTCAGTTTTTTGAAATTTCAAAGAGGAGGAAAAAACTGAATTTTTTGCCAACTATAACGAACATTTCTGAATTTTTTAACATCTGATATGAACATACGGCTACACGCTCATACCAGAAGTGAAAAAAAAAATCCAGAAATATTCCCTTTGGTTTCGAAAAATTCAGCTTTTTCTTCCTCTTTGAAATTTCAAAAAATTGAGATAGGTAGTGGTGCTTACGAGAAATAAAACAAAACGTGTGAGTTAAACAGTAAAGCCAACTATTTTAACAGCAGCGTTTCATTAGTCTTTTAAATACATTTTTGTTTATATAGAGTGTGTGTTAACGGGTGTTATTTTCATAACTGTAAAAACTTCAAAACAGCTAAGACTACTTTAGACTTTTTTCCCTGAAAAAATTCTTTAATGAAAAAGAAGCAACATCTAAAATTCCAATCGATCACTCAAATCAAGATTTGCTCAGATTTTCATAAAATAAAGAAAAAGACAGTTCTAAATTATAGTGACATCAATATAGTGCCAATTAGAAAAGCAGCATGATTGCGAAAACAATTCTCATTAATTAAAATAACGAAAATGCAGAAAGTAAAAATTCAAAAAAATTACTAAATAATATTTGAGAAAACATTAACTAAAAATTACAATTTGCTCCAAATTTCATAAAATAAAGAATACCGGGGCTCCAAATTAAAGTCAAAGCATTTTTAAAACAAGAAAACACATTTAATTTCGCATAGTTTGGTACAAATCTGCGAATTATTGATGCAAAATAAAATCTGTCCAATAATGGAACAGGTAAATAGTAATATGTTGAATCAAATCTCATTGAATATTAAATATTATTATATTCTCGGATTCCGAAAACCTCTGAGGCTTTTGCGCATGCGCCAGTCGGAGTTATTTTCACCAAAATAGGTGAGAAGTGAAGAATGAAGGGGAAGATCTTTACATTTTACTTAGCGTGATCTAACAAAGAACTCCGGAAATGCGCTCATCTGACTCATTGCCTGACACCTCTTTCCGGTGTAAAATCGTCCAAAAGTGCTTAAAACGAACTATATTCTACGTTTTCTTAAACCTTAAGTTATTAGACGATGTTTGAAATTCAGAGTCGTTAATGCAATAACAGTGAATCTTGTAAGAGTGCAACTTCCTTTTCTTTTTTTAAAACAAAAGTGCGATCTTTAATTTCATTAAACATTTTACGTCAAATTTGTTTCGAAACTGTTTTTGTCAATCTTTTTCAAGAATCGGAATGACACATCAGATACAGAAATTCGTAGAGTAATTGCCCAAGTTTTCGCAATTCCAAGATTCTACCACGCATACTCCACGTGCGGTTCCTATTTACAACTCAAGAAATTTTGGCCTGATTTTAAAATTTCAAACATTTTGCTGGTAGAAAATAATTTGTTGGCTCATTAAGTTCTTGGCTTACGGCGTTTCGATTATGGAAATTTTACGAAACAGTATCCAGCAATGAAGGAACTTCATTTTTAAATATAAAATTAATCATGAATATGTATGAAATAGGTTACCGATTTTGATTGATGGATTTCTTTTGTTTCAGAATAAGTTTGTTTTTGCTTCATTTTTAATACATTTTGAAAGAGAAATAAACTACTAACCTTTGAAATTCTATCCTACCTATCTTTAAATGTACAATTTTTTATATTTAGCTTTAAAAAAAATTTCATTTACTTTAGACATAGTAGACTACAAGAACAATAATGGAGAAAATCTTACTTGTATTTTAAAATATAATTATTTAATATCTCTATTCAATATTATTAACGGTAAAATAATGAAAAATAATCTATATAAAAATATTTGTTCTTGAAATAAACGGATGGGACAAAAAAAAGTAAGCCATTTAGTAGACATCTGCCAACAACATGCATTAACGGTTAAACATTTAAATTTGTTCTTAGAGAAACTGAGCAACATCCTTTCCGATCATATCAAGTTTCAATACCTATTTTTTATTTGCTATATTTTATGCAATTAAACAATACAGATGGTTAGGAAAGTAGACCTAATCACTATACTCTGTTTCAAATATTACCTTTAAAATTTTTATCAGTGTAGAATATGTCTTATGGATGTATAAATTGGTTTAAAAAATTAAGCATGAAACGGAACAGAATTTCTCCGCATTTTAGTTTGGTGATTTCAGCTTTAGTAATAATGACTGGTTGCGAAAGTGAATTAATTAAAATTCTTCGCAAATATTTTGACTTGTTAATTCTCGGAAACTTGATTATCATCTTCTTCATTATTGTCTTTTATTATAAATATTTAAATATCGGGTGTCGAAAGCCGACACACTCCAAAAACAGCAATGGCATTAATAAAAGGTTAAACATATAATTTTGTTGGTTTACTAAAGACAGAATCGTTGTTGATCTCATTATATGGATTTTTCTTTCTTTTTTTCTATTTCTTTCACCTTCATTACAAAACTTATCTGCTTGATTTTTGTTTAGTGAAAAGGAAAAATCACTATTAATCACAGCGTGAAATTTCACCACAGCGCACAGTGGTGAAACATACGAAAAAGTTAGCCAAAACTGTTAAGTATTAAAATTTCACAATTATTTATATTAAAAACTTTTGGATATGCTGGGTAGATACAAATATTAAGAAATTCAAAATTGATGAAGAGATTCAAGGACCATTAAACAGTTCTTACATTCTAATCAGTAAAAAAAAAAAAAATGAATAAAATAGCAGCGGTTGACATTCGCGTACGCTCAGTATTACCTTTATTCATGGTTCGGCTTGTCAACCACGAGACCTATTTGCAATTTAATTTTATTTTTGATTCTTTTTGTTAGCATTTCAACAGTATTTTTACCCCCCCCCCCTCCCGCGCTTCCCATATGTACAACGTAAGTCTATATGGAAAATATAATAAGCTCTAAAAGAATCTAATCCGGCAATCTAGCTTGAACAGTTCCAACTGTAGATTGTGTTCACTGACTGATTTAACTGTTAAACTGCTTTCTTGTGCTTGGACACAAATTACATCTTTGGTGCGTGGAGCATTCGCAATAGCGTTTGCTGTTATGACTATTTATAAATTTTGTTACAAGTTTTCATGTCTGATAGTTTGCCACATATACAGCTTCTTGTTTTTGAATTTGTGTCGATTCCTGAACGAACTGGAGTCATACTGGCCTACAATATCGAGAAGACAGTAATGGATCATCCGCAATACATTATGCTGTTTATCTCGATTTCACAAAAAAATTAATTTACTGGAACAAGAGATGTGGCAAAAATGCAGGCACCTGTAGCTGTTAGATCTCCAAAGAGTTCTTTATATTCAAATTGTTTAAGGGAACTGTTAAATCCCATTTACTAATTAAAAATATTATTAATATCGTCCTCGAAGGATAAAAGATCCTCTTCTAACGATTTAATTAGTCGCTAGACAGTTTGATTAAGAAAGTCTTGTCTTCAGTTACAGAAATTTTTTCTGTACAACTCATCTTTTAGCTTTTATTATGACTTCAAAATTACAAAGTGGAAGCAAGATAAATATTTTATAAAATGTATTGAATTTTTTAAAAAAAATTTGAAATGAATTAGTAGTGGTAAGGCCTTGTCTTCCGATATTGTATCTATTTTTGGCACTCAAATAACCAGAGTTTTGAAATTTCATTTGAGCAGCATGCATTAGAATCTTTCTGCGTGTATCCGTTTTCTCTCTCTCTTCTTCTGTTTTCCTTCCTATAATTCGTTCAATGCTGTCTTCAAAAGCTTTTAATGGCACATTTTAAGGAGGTATGTTTAAAAGATTTTAATAACAAACATTTTCACAATATGATTGGTATTCGAAAATTAGCTTCGATAGTTTTCTTTTCTCAGAATCCAGCAGTTCGCTATCAGCGTATGGAAGTACGCAAAAATTTAGACAGAAGTTGTTTTTTCTCGACACTTTTGTTCGTAGAAGAATTATCTTTATAAAAAGTATTAGTTTTCATCGAATAATTGATCGTCATGCAACCGAAGTTTTCCCTAAAAGAATATACATAGAAAAATTTGTACAGTTACTAATGCAATAAAACAACAAAAAAATAAAAAGTAGCACAGATTTTTTTAAATAGAGATATATTAATATAAGCTTTACGTAAAATTATTCATTATGCCAGAATTCCATGGAATCCATTCCTTTCCCTTCAATGATTCTATTAAAACACATGAGAAAATTCTTTTGCATTTAAAAGATGAGTTTTTATTTAAAAAACCATTTGTTTCCTTCTAACATGGGATAAAAAGCTCGCACGTACCTTATTGATCAAGTTCCATATCGAAAACAAACCACTAGTTTAAATCGAACAAAAATATAACAAAGAAAACTTTGATACGAAAGTAGAAACACTTACAGCTTTGAAAAGATTTCACAAGTTTACCGAAGAGCCATGGCGGCTAACATGTCGTTAAAATGTCGAGAAGTACACAAAAAGTATCGAAATACATTAGACGACCAATATAATTAAGTTTTACAGCTTTACCAATAAGTTTTTTAAAACCCTTTTTGTCCAGCTTTTTCGTATATTTCACCACTGTACAGCGTGAGAAAGGAATATAAGGGAAAAAAGTAGGAATGAAAAATTCATAAAAAAAAATTATATTAGTTTTAAGACATTTGGGCGCAATTAATACAAATCTGAGAATATAGCTGTTGCTGTAAAGCGTCAAAGAAAATATTTTAATGAGGTATTTTTCGAAAAATAATTAATGTGTCGTGCAACGGATTTCAGTTGGTTCACTTTTAAGCAGTTAGTACGGTTTACAACAGCAAATCAGAATTCCATAAAATTTTGGTTGACTTCTGATTGCATAGTTAAATATCAATGTAATGCATTCTTACCTTTTAAACCAGCAGAAATGATCTCCCATCAATGTACTCGTATACTCACACACTACGGCGCATTTTGTGTGTTGCTTTGTAATATAGTAAAAAAACAGAGTTCAGATCTCTTCACGTAGACAATTGGAATTGGAATCAAAATATAAAATTTATCTACAATTTTGATGCCAAGACTACATACCAAGTTTCATTTACCTATTTTTTGTGTTTTTACATACGGATAGATATTTGAACAATGGAAGAGCCCTTTGATAAATTTAGTGCAAAAGCAGACATACACTGGTGTCCAAAAATAATGAACAATTTTGAAGATGCTACAAAATTGGAGTTAATATCGATACTATGGTTTTCAATCAGTTGCTGAGAATCGTGGGACAAACTATTTTCGGAACTCACATTTTACAGTGAAGATTCGGTCACGAGGGTGATTGGGGGACCACTAGAAGGGGATGAAGGCGAAAATTGAATTTGACCTATCCTGTTTCACAGAAAGCTTATAACGAGATTTAACTTTCATCAATGGTTATGTTTGATGTGCATAATATTTACATGTATTTTCGTAAACGCATTAATAATAAATATTCGGGAAGATATAAAGCTTTTTTTTTAAAAAAATCCGAACCCCCCCCCCCCCCATGTTTTTTGCTTATAACCTGCAGAGTTTTTCACGAACTTGTGCGAAACTTACAGAATACTTGGCGATATGCAAAAGAAGCATTGTATTAAAATTTGAATTAAAGCATTTGAATATTACAGGAAAGATGAGCATTTGTATTAAATAATTTTTTACTGCGCATGTGCGAAACGTAGAGTATTTTTTTCATAACTTCATAGCCAGATATATAGGGCAACTTATATGAAAATTCTAGTTCAATACCATTAGTATACAGAGAGATATCGGCATTGAAACTTGGTGGATTTCGGTAGACTTTAAGAGAAGCTAAATGATAAGGGTTCTTGCACAAACATATTGCATATTTTTAAAACTTGAATCTTCGAACAGTAATATTGAATTTTATGAAAGCTGAATATCCTGAATACTCATGTATACTTATAAGTTAAATACATAATTTAAATTACAGTTCGACGATTGAACCGGAAATTTTATATAAGTTGTCCTAAATATCTGGCTCTGAAGTTATGAAAAAAATTACGCTACGTTTCGTACATGCGCAGTAAAAAATTATTTACTACGAATGCTCCTATTTCCTGTAATATTCATATATATTAATTCAAATTTTAATAATGTGCTTCTTTTACATATTGTCAAGTATTCTGTAAGTTTCGTACAATTTGGTGGAAAACTCTGCATCTTAATAAGCAAAAAACATGCGGAAAAATTTGGGATTTTTAAAGAAAACCTCTATATTGTCCCGAATATTTGTGCTGCATTTACGAAAATGCGTGGAAATATTATGCGCATCAAACATAACCATTGAAGAATGTTACATCTCGTTATCAGCTTCCTGTGAAACAGGATGGGTCAAATTCCATTTTCTCCTTCATCCCCTTTTGGTGCCCCCCAATTGCCCTCGTGACCGAATCTTCACTGTGAAATGTGAGTCCCGAAGATAGTATGTCCCACGTTTCTCAGCTACTGATTGTGAACCATAGTATTCATGTTAACTCCAATTTTGTAGCATCTTCAAAATTGTGCATTATTTTTGAACACCAGTGCAGGTCTACAGTTTTGGTGTAAAGATTATGTAATAAAATTCACCCTTATAGCTTGTTGCGCTTTTGAATTATCGTGTCCACATACGCACGAATAAATATATCGACAAACGATCAACCCATACTCTGGTCCAAAATCCTGTACAGATCAGCAATGCTAATATTAAAACCATAAACCAAATTTCATCTGCTTTCGTTGCGTTGTTGAATTATTGTATACAAATGGGCGTGGCTGGCAAGATAGACAGCCATACTTTCCATCCGATTTTACAGATATTTACAATTTTCGTGTAAAGACCCTTTCACAAATTTTATCCGTCTAGCTTGTAGAGTTTTTCAATTCTTACTATTAGTTCACACTCTTCCGATATATATTTATTTATATATCTTGTTCAAATTTTCAATCGTTAATAAAATATTTTTTATTCATCCACTCAAGTTCAAATACATTTTTTAAACTTGTAGTGGATGACACTTGAGGTTAATACAGTTTTTTCAAATATTAATTCATTAATTAAATTTAATTAATTAGATCGCAGGAAAAAAATTCGTTTTCAGATTCTTTTTTTTTCATTTGGGTTCTAGTCTGAGTCAAGGAGGGAACAAAATGGAAAATGAAACATGTGAATAAATTAGTGAGAGAGATGGAAAGTGTGTATGTGAGAGACTTTATTGACCTAAGTAGGAATTGACTTAAAAAAAAATTATATCACTTGTTTAGTTATAGTGTTTGCATACAGAAAACAGATATAATTTGAAAAATGGTGTTTCAGAGAGAAACGGCACTTAATATCTTCCCTTTGCAGACTTCGCATGTAAAGAAAGTAAAAATTCCCTTGTGTGAGTACAAGAAGTGAAAAACAGAGTAGCAATAACTTTCTTACACTTTGCAAAACTTTTTTCCTCCCAACTATTTGCTCACAATTCGTATAACAACATGTAGAAACCCCGGGAAATCCCAAAGCAGGCCTCCCTCCCTTCTGGTGGGACACGATGTCCTGGTATTTAACTGCCTCTGAAGTAATAAAGATGCCGGAAATAAAGCGGCCCGGTTTCCTCAATTTACTAATGAACACCCAAGGTTAGAGCAGCGGCGAGGAGAGTTTCTCTTCTTTCGGAAGCAAAATGAATTACGCCCGATTGTACAAAGGAAGGAATAAGAAACACTGAACACAATGTGATTTAATTCCAATTAGGCAGCTAATGTAGTTTTGGAAGAACTTTTTTTTTCATACTCATGAACAGATGAAAAGTTGTTAGAGCAATACAGTGGAACATGGCTAGTTTCAGCCCTTTTAATTCGAATTCATCGGTAATCCGAAATTTTTCTCTGGTAATTTGAATTTCCTATTTAGATGATGTTAAAATGCATGAAATATAGTAAAATAAATGTAAAAATAAATAAATAAATGTAGAAATAAATATTTGTAAAAAATAAATAAAAGTAAATAAAAAATAAATGTCGCGTCCTCAAATTTTGGGAAAAATTAAATTTTGAGTGAAAACGTCTTTTCGCTCGTTACAGTGATAGTCGGCCGAACTTTCTTATGTGACAAAATACCGTTAGATTCGAATCGCTAATAACTACGAGACAAATGATGCGAAAAGAATGATTGACCCCACAACGGATAGATCATATCTGTAAGAGTTTGACACGTAGTATTTGTTTTGCCTGTGACGTCATCGTGCCAGTGAAGACGCATGCGCTTGAATGTTATGAACTAGCTTTATGTAAGGTTATAAATAAGTGTAGCGTGGAAACGCCTTTAGCTAGGAGGTTGATTCTAGTGTCATTTTAAAGAGCTTGAGGAGTATTACTAGGACCCAAAGTGAGACAATAAAAATATTTATCAGAATATAAGTAAAAATCGGTATTAAATTGAAAATTTCAAACTCCGCATGTTTCTTATTATAACATGCAGAGTTTTCTTTCGAATTGTACGAAACTTACAGAATACTTGATAATACGTAAAAGAAACATTGTATTAAAATTTGCATTCAAGAATTTGAACATTGCGGTAAATATTAGTATTTGTAGTAAATAATGTTTTACTGCGCATACGCGAAATGTAGTTCTATATACTGTCAACAAATGGCGCCATGAAAAGCTACTCTAAATAAAACATAAGAGATGTGCAGTTCGGGTCCGAGCAGTAGAGTTTTCGTGAAAACGTCGGGATAAAATCATAAAACAAGTATTTCGTATTAATATGTAATTTAATTATAAATCTCTTTAATACAATATATACACAGAGTAGTATAATGGTTACAGAATAGATTTTATCCCGACGTTTTCACGAAAATTCTACGGCGTGGACCCGAACTGAGCCTTTCTTATGTTTTTTATTTCATTTTAGCTGCCTAAAATAAGAATTATAAAAAAGCAATATGAATGGAATCATTATTGATCATCTGTGAATTCTCAAAATTCTGCGATTTAATTTTAATACATGTCACATTGTTACTTTGGGGAAAACTATACTGTATCGAGTTAATAAAAATCCGATAAAAATTATTATTAGCGCAGTTAAGTTAGTAAACTCTCACTTTTAGTTTTATGCCCCAATTCGCTCACACAGGAACTAAAACTTGCCATTTTGTAGCTAGATTTTAAAATTTAGTTGTCATAAATTTTTTTGCCTCCCCACTATTTATAACTCTCAATCGCCGCCACTGCACAGGGATAAAATAATCCAAGATCTTAAATTGATTAAACTACATAATTGAAATTTCATTAATTTATTACAAAGAATAAGATATTAATAAATATGCGTCGTTTATTGCGTAAGAAATTTTTAAGAACTGCTATGCCAAAAGTTGACTATGTTGGTAATCCTAAAACGAAACAAAATGTAATCAATATCGAACGAGTCTTATGCTGTTTTAAATTTTTTTTAAATCATTTTTTAAGCATTTTTATCAAGCGTATATTTTTTTAGACTTCGCATTATTCGAGTTCCTTCGTTTCATAAATATTCTTGGCTTCCATTAGCTTGATTGAGATTGCTGAATTGTTTATTTGGCTTGGAGAATCTTTAACAAAATAATCCCGATTAGTATTTTATGCTGTAGGAATTAGATAGGTATGCCTATTTACCAATTGCTTAAAGTACATTCTTAATGATAAAAGGTATAGCAAAATAAAAAAAAAATCTACATTTTCCCTAAAACTCAGCTAAAAAAGGAACATTTTATACGAGAAAAATGAAAAGAATTTTTATTTAGAAAGCGAATGCTTACAAAGCAAAAATAAATCTAAGAAAAGTTATTAGAGTTATTATTGATTGTCACTGCAATAAATTGTCATTTCCATAATATAATTGAAAGAAATCAGAATCCATAAAGCGAATGTTCGGATAGATGATATAAATGACAGAAAAAGCACATAATAATCATGGTAGGGATTGCAGTTAATATTTATAAATGTTCAGTAAGGAATAATTAACGAATAAGAAAATCTAATAAAGTCGATTATTAATGTTCCCATCGTTGAAGTATACGAGCATGTGAATGGAATTCAGAAATAATAATTCGATGAATTATGCTTAGAAAATGAACTTTTATCCGGAAAAATTAGATCTAATTAACTTTTGCTTTTTGAATTTTTTTCTGTTATAAGATGAACATAAATGATTAGAAGTACAAAATCGTCAAAAAGGAACAGCTGAATTGTTTTATAGCTTTCCAAAATCAAATAAGCAAAAAAGTTAATTAGCGTGAAAGAATCAGTTTTTGTCTTCTGAAATTTAAGAATTTCTTTTAAAAAGTTACTCTGTACAGACATAGAAAATTGATGGTTCTCCCAAATAAAAAGAATATCATCTTCAAAATTTGTATCGGTGCAATTTGCATTCAGTTTTGAGTAACCACCTTTATGGTGTTGATTTTAATCTAGTGAAATTATAAATTTGCGCAACAACAGGTTTTAAATCTTTATAACTGAATTGAAAAATATAATAAAAGAAAGAAACTGATTTAGTTCGAAAATTTCCATCTACATATATAAAAGGCAAATACCATGACTCACTCACTCATCACGTAATCTCCCAAACCACTGGGACTAGAAACTTGAAATTTGGCAGGTGGTTGCGTTTTGGGTAGTAGGTGCTCACTACGAAAGAATTTTTCAAAATTTTAATTAGAATTTTAATTATTTAAAAATTACATTGAATCTTAACGTTTTTCCGCAATAACTTCGGAGCATATTGGTGCACAAAATCCATTTTAACATCATCTTAAAGTTTAAAAAATTAGTTTTTCAATGACACCAATTTTAGTTCCATGCGATTATCTGTTTAGTTTTAATTAATTTTTAAAAATATTTCCGAACACAATTTCAAGCACAGCTGGGCGGAGAAATGGCGTTGTTCAAGCTTTCCTTAAGGTCGCAGTTCTATTTATAGAACTGGAAAGGGAGGGAGGGAGGCTTTGTAACAGGTTACGATCATCTAGGGGGAAATGTAGCCCAATCATAGTTCACAAAAGTGGCGGACATATCTATTGCTCAGCAATCGAAGCTCAAAGAAGTTAGCGAGTTTTACTAGACTATAGAGAATTAATTGGATATGACGATATGTCCCAAAATCGAAAATTTTGGACTTAGTGATTTCTGCCTTAAAGACGATGATATATTAAGAAGAATACAAAAAGAATTGTTTCTCCAAATTTATGTGCCTGCATTTAATATGAAAAATAATAAATTTGATTACCATTTTAATATTTGAAAATTTACTTTTCGCTAACACAAATAATAAGAATATATTTCTGTTCGAAGCAATTTTATATTTTTATAACTAATACAAAGGAATATTTGTAATGCATTTCAATTAAAAGGATTTTAAATTACATATAATATTTAGCAAGCAACAGAATTCAGCTCAATAAACCTTGGCAAGAGCTTAAAAGTTATATGGGAAAGAGCATTTTTTTGTTATTGATAAGCATTACAGTAGAAGTTATTTGAACAATAGAAAGTTTTCCTCAACTATCTTTAGCAAATGCGAGTTACACGATAAAAACAATGGACTTTCGCTTCCGTTTAAGAAAAAGGAAGAACAATTACCTCTTCCTTCAAATATTTTACTAGAATAAAGCCTCATTTCTCTTGGCTTGTGTCATATTTCGAAGCAGGTGCACTTAAAGAGATTTGCTTGCCTTTTGTCTTTGAGCTGGTGAAATCTCCGACTAGTGGTAAAACAAAAATAAAAAAGACTTCAAGCATTCTAAACTTTTCTTCGTCCGTTGGCTGTGGTTTGGCACAACCATGGAAAAGATAAGGACATTGATCTATTTGCCAAGTTTTCAGGATTTTTTTAAATGTCTCTCCTGATCTCCCTTTAGGACAAAACTGCCTCCATTTATTTCGAAACAAACTTTTCTTTACGAATAATAAATGACATATTGGGGTCTATTGCTGATTGATATTATCCGTCTATTGGGGCAGCAAATTACTTGGAGATCACATCATGTCCACAGATGTTTCGAATCTGGAAGGATTTTCAACTGTCTGTCTCGGTCTAGCTAGAATTTGAAATAAATGTCCCGCATTGTACTTTTAAATAAATATTTCATATTATAAAATGGTTTATTTTAAAAAAATTAGTTAAAGTAATTGTCTTTAAATAAAAGAGAATTCTCCTTTTCAACTTTTGATTATAGTAGAACTTCAGCTATATGAATATCCTATTATTCGAATCGATTTTGGGAGGAAAAGAAAATTGCCCAAATTGGCATTTAATGGCTTTGATGCGCCCTTTCCCAACCGGAGGAGGTTATTTTTAGTAACTAAAATAGGGTATATACATACTGTATAGTACATACTTAATTTTAATACATATATATGTACGCAATGAGCCTTCATGTATAACTTAATTTGTGGTTTCTTTTTTTTATTTAAATTTTACAGCATATATAGTTTTCTGTAGATTATATTTGTTAAACAATTTCATGAATGAAAATTTTCTCTATGTCTGAGGTCATTTTTATTTAATTTCTAAGCTTTATCCAATCATCCGAATTTCCTAATATCTGAATCGAACCGACCCTCGTTGTATTACGATAATTGGAGTTCTATTGTACGTATAAAATGATTTCGCTTCTTTGTATCTCCCAGAAAAGTAGACGTCTCGAATTAAAATAAAATATCCTGGATTGTCGAAGTCATTTTTATTTAATTTCTGAGCTTTATCCAAACACTCGAATTTCCTCATATCCGAATCGAACCGATCCTCGTTGTATTACGATAATTAGAGTTCTATTGTACATATAAAGTGATCAGACGTTTCGAAACAGCGGGGACCCGATTTTCGCTTCTTTGTATCTCCTAGAAATATAGGCGCCTCGAATTAAAATAAAATATCCTGGATGATCCCGTTTCATATTTATTAGTAAACAGTTCCTACTAGAAAAACAGATAGATAAATAAAAAAAAAATATAGTTAGCTTCTGAAAAATACTTCTGCCCAACTTTTGCACATAATAGGGTCTCCTTAATATTACCAAAGTAGATGAATCAGATTGAGGCTTAAATAGCTGTTTACATAGTAATAATCTGATTTATTTATATTTATAAAATGCAATAGCATAAAAAATGTTAATGTTTCTTTAACTCTTACCGCTTTTTAATTTTTGTAATTAATTGTTTCATTGCTTCTGATTTATTTATTTACTGGATTTTATAAAAAGATCTTCGATAGTCAGTGTCGCTCGGTGAGCTGGAGTGTCCTAGATTGAAATTTAGACAATCTGGCACCTTTATGTAACTACAAATTGATTTGAAAAACCTGTTCACCTTCAAGGCATTGGAGGGACATATAAAAATTTAAAAGAAATGCCATTTCATCACAAAAATAGAGTTAAAACACAATTTCATCATTAAGCTTTAAGAGAAATAAACCGCGAAGAGCAATCAACTGCAACAATTAAAACCAGCCTTGAACACGCCACGGAATACTTAGGTCACTGACACCGATTCGTTAGTTTTGGGGTAGGATCAGAAAACCATGAAACACTTTTGTCTTTTCTTAGTGCTATACTCTACAGTAGTTACAAATATAAGATTTCAACAGTGAAAGATAAGAATACGAAAATAAGTCTCAAGTGGAATTTAGGAACAAATAATAATCTTGCAGCTCAAAACTTGTCGATAAAACAGATGAGATTCACCACCGGCTCAGTAGCGTATTCAGGGTGAGTATTTGGTTGTATACTGCAAGATCGAATCCAAAATGGAGTTTTTTCCCTGCAATCACATCTAAATTTCCACAAATTTTTGGAAGAATTTAATCCAATCCGTATTTGGAAGAAGTTACGGAATTAGAAACCAACTGAAAAACAACATTTTGAGATAAGGTACTTTCTTAAAACAACTCAGAAAAAAATTTTAATAATGCATTTTCTCAAAATAAATTATTGCATTCTAAAAAATCTGGTGTGCAACGAACTGCAGCTAGTCTGATTTTGAAAGGCAAATTATAGGCATTTAGGCACAGTTTTTGATAATGAATACGAAATCCACAAAATCGTAGTTGATTCCTCTTTGCTTATCACATCCATTTAATCCTCTTATCTCAGGCAACGAAGGAATCTTCTCTCAATTATTCTACAAAATTTGAAGGATAACGCTATTATAGCTTTGTATATAAATAGTAAGTCGTTTCTTTCCTAAATTAGTTGGATTTATTCTCAAGCCATGCATAGAAATACCGACTGAAAATAGAATATTCAAATAAAGTAAAATATCACCCGAGGTTTGTAGGAAGACTAAGTCTTAAATCACATTTTAGTCAGTTCTTTCTTTCTTTCTTTTTTTAAACATTCTCTGAACATCATTTCCGTCTCTTACATTATAAAGAGAACGCATTCATTATTAATCATAAATTAATAATTTTTTCAAAAATTTCCTGATTCTTAAAAATTAATTTATGCGCAATAAATTTGTTTATTCATGCATATTTCACTTTTAGTATATGAATTTAACTTTCTTGACGCGGCGACTGCAAAAATTCGCGTTTTGGTGCTAATAATTCATGAAAAGAATCCCATCGGAATTCACGGCACAGGATCTGGAAACATAAATATTTGCTAAGCTTGAAAAACGAGGTTAGTGATCCGTAATTAATGGTTGTCAAGTGTCTTAACACTTCACAATCCTTTCTCCTTTCCACCGGAGAGACATGATGAATAGCTTTTTGTGACAAAATGAGAAAAACTTTCTCATAAGATAAGCATCTACGAGATTGCCTCATTTCCCTTTCTTATGAGTTCTCAACAATTAAAGATACAGAAGTTCCCGCTTAAACGAATATAAGATCTGACACTTAGTATTCGATTCATCTCAACTGATAATAAAGGAGAATGTGTGTGTGTGTGTTAATTTGTTAAAAATATTATAAGTGAGTCTCAAGCGTGAGTTTATATAGAAATAGAAGCTAATTTCAGTACGTAATTTAATTTTGAAGCGAATTTCAATATTTATGTTCATCAAGAAGTATTCAATAATCTCTGCTAATAATAAAGGAGAATGTGTGTGTGTGTTGGCGCTCTACAGGACAGACCGCTGGACCTAGAGCTACGAAATTTGGCATAAACATACTTTGGAGGATGGGAATGTGCAACTCGGAGCCCTTGTTTAGAAATTTTAATTAATTAAAAATTAAGCAAAATTTCGGCGTTTTTCCTTAATAACTTCCGAACAGATTACAGCACAAAAATTATTTTTACGACATCTAAAAGTGCAAAAATTTACCTTTTCAATGATATCAATTAAGTTGCCGTACAATTTTTTCTCTAATTTTAATAAATTTTTAAAAATATTTTTGGCATAATTTACAACAATACATTTCATTGTCGCAACGCAATTCAAACCATTTTCATTGTTTACACAAATATTTAATTGCGTGTTTCTCTTTCATTGTTGAAAGTTGAGGTAATATCTTAATACATTTTGCTTTCATATTTTAATTCATCAAAATTTTTATGGAATCTGTGAACCAAGCTCTCTGAGATGCATATTACGTATATTAAGAAATATATCCAATAAGCTGAATGATTATGGTTTCTATGTTTTCATACTTTTTTCAGCATGTTTTAATTCAGCTAATAATTTTAACGCACTAAAACCAATCGAATTATTAATGTAAATCAAGAAGACTAATATTTTCCTGCTGGCGAAATTTGTTATCAGTAAAAAAAAAGGCCTTGAAGATAGGATCTTATAGAAAACTGAAATTAAAGTTATATTTTCATTATTAGTTTAATAAGTTATTTAACATTAATGAATATTACTTTAGAAGTACAACTCAGGGACAAGCAATCAGAAGGAACTTTTAAAATTGGCGAAAATTAAAGCGTTATCTGTTGATTCGTCGTATATGCCGTATTATCTTTGAATTTCAAAATCAAAAGAAAAACAGTGAGCATTTGGGTGTAAATACATAGGCTACAACAGTATAAACAAAATTTAAAATCCTCGATGTAGAAATCTTTTTAACATGGAATGAAATTAATCTGTTGCCATTTGCCATCTAACTAATGTTAGACAATAAACCGTTCCTTATACTGTTCCATATTATATGTTTAAAAGTTACAAGAACGGATGTCTACGTTTTGATACAAATATCTCAACTGCTATCAGCATGTAGTTACATTTTGCACCAGACATCTGTATTTCAACGTAGCTCCTCTGAAATAATTATTAGAACAGTCATTTTATATAATAGCCATACAGTAGGGGAATGATCTATTGAGCCATCTGATGTAGAATGTTTTCTTGACAAACTGCTTTTGATACATTATAAAGTGTCACGATTATTTTTAACGACTTCAAAAGGACAATCCAAAATGAAAGTATCAATTGTATCAAATGTTCTTCGTACTAGGAATGTGATGCACAGTTAACGAGTTAGTGTCCTGTCATCTCAAGTTTTCGGAGTCTTCTTAATCTACGGAACACCTGTCATTAGCGCTATCATTTCATAAATGGACTTCTGTCATCTTATCATCCCGACTCCATGACAGGGGTTTCACAATTCGGGCGATGGCCTAATTACTGATTCTGACTTCTTGACAATGACAGATGTATTGTCAATTTATTGAAGCAATTCTGTTCTCCTGTTGGGTTTGTACTCGAGTCCATTGACGTAACCCTAGGAAGTGGAGACAAGCTTCCAGGAAAAGAACTTCTCGGTGTTTCGCAATCTTTTTGAGTGGTAGCCAAGAAACGATTTGGCTTCTTTTTTATTTTCTTTCGAGAGATCTTATTTTCATTCTAAATTTCAGGGATGTGTTGGTTCATGAAAAAGGAAAAAAAGATAAGTAGAAAAAAAGCTCGAGTCTTTTTTTTTTATTTTTGAAGTAGGCCGAGGAAGTGTACGTGTAGACTGGTAGACAGGTAAGTACACTTGCCAAAAAGCTGGTACCACGCGTGCGACGACGTTAAGTTGAAAGAACATTTTAGGCTTCATAAAATCACGCCGATGAAAAAAAATATAAATAGAATAAACATCAAACAGTGTCTTAAGCAGTTCGTTGCCAAATGAATTTAGTTCACTAAACGTTCCGACACACTGGAGGTTGACATCACAATCGAGGATTGAAGGAAATTGCATCAGTTTTAGTGCTCATCATTCTCTATCGAAATACCTTTTAAAGATATTAGTTGAAAACTATTAAACTCAAGATACTATCAGTAATAATAAATTACTACTATATTCATCCACAGAATAAATGACGTAATAAGATTTTTAAGCGATTTTTTAGCGATTATTTGTATATATTTAAGGTGACCAACATATTTACAATGAAAAGAAGGGCACAAATATAATGAAGGAAAAAAATATTGTAAATAAAAAAACATTTTATTCATTGCATGTAATACAGAATACACTTTAATATGATAAATGCACAATAAAAACATTTGTAACATTTTATATTGTAATTATGCTTACATGCCTATCAATTATTATTTAAATGAGTACAACGGCATCGATCGAACACGGAAATTTACAGATTATTCTTCAAGTACCAAAAAGCAGGATATGTAGGAGGACACTTTTCGAGTGAGAGCAGAACTTACAAAAGAAGGACTGTTCTTGCTAAATGAGGATGACAGGTCTCCTTAATATGTTGCATATTTCTTGCATTACATAATTTGAAGAGTAATATCGAATGTTTTGGTCATTAGGGGTTGCAATTAAATGCATTTTTCAAATTAATGCTGATTGGCGGCAACGGCTTGGCTTCGAGACCCAATTCCACCGCCCAATCCGTCGTATGAACGTTAGATAGGTCGATATTAAACACTCTCTAGCTGTTTGATCAGTGGAAGTTTAGAGAGAAGGATGCCGACTCAAGTTATATTATTCGTCATCTGATAAATGCTCAAAATTAAGAAGTCCAACCCAAAAATATTCCTCGTGCAGCAGCTCCAAGACGGGAAATTGATCTGACTACGCTAAAACTACCTTCATAGTGCTTCAAAATGGAACGTTAATTAAGTTAACAAAACAATTTTCATGGGATGAGATACGAAACTTTCTCAAATTGCTTACAGATATCAAATATTTCAACGTGGAATGGAAACAAAGAAAATAATAGAAAAGACTCTGAACATGATGGTTAATTTTGTTACCCCTTACTCGAATAAAACTAAAGCATCCCTGTACGCCGATTCTTTTTAATATATAATAAAAACATTCTGCTATTCTCTTACGTTACATTGTAATAGATTCGATGATGGCCAAGATAGAAATATGCTCACGGGGAAAATAAGTTAAAAGTATTTTCATAAAGATAAGATGAAACAGGAGTGTCATTTTCTTTTAAGGCTCTTAAGGCTCAAAATTAAGAAGTTTTATCCCAAAAATATTCCTCGTGCAGCTGCAAGACGGGAAGTTGATCTGACTACGCTAAAACTACCTTCATGTTGCTTCAAAATGGAACGTTAATCTAAGTTAACAAAACAATTTTCATGGGCTGAAATACAAAACTTTCTCAAATTGCTTATAGATATCAAATATTTCAACGTGGAATGGAGGCAAAGAAAATAATAGAAGACTCTACACATGATGGTTAATTTTGTTATCCCTTATTCGAATAAAACTAAAACATCCGTGTACGCCGATTCTTTTAATATACAATAAAAACATTCTGCTATTCCTTTACGTTACATTGTGATAGATTCGTTGATGGCCAAGATAGAAATATGCTCACGTGGAAAATAAGATAAAAGTATCTTCGCAAAGATAAGATGAAACAGGAGTGTCATTTTCTTTTAAAATATCTCAAAGAGAAAATGATATATGTCTGACCGGATTAAAAACAAAGGACAAACGTCGCCTCAGGGAGAATATATTTCACCAAGGTGCGCATAGTTGAATTCCAGGTGTTAACTCAGATGTTTTAGATAATATACTAATAAGTTGTTGTGTTGCGTAATGACGCAAAATCCACATTTGGCTATGCTGCGCCCATGGAATGGTAAAATTAAGCCAACAGAATTAAAATTTACAGAGCGGTTCTTTAAATAGATAACATCAGCTAGCACGCAAATGCGTGAAAATTAGGACTCGAACGAGCAGTGAACGAGGAAATCAAAATGTATGTTTGGAAAGCATATTGAAAAACAAGACATGATATCAGACTCTCCAATTCTAGGTTGTCAGTTATTTTAACTTGCTAAAAATGTTTAAAACGTCAGCAAGATGCTTTCATGCCTAATGGGCTTTCAACTTAAAAGCTTAGTGGAAAAAAATACTAAAGGAAAATGAATATTGATAAGGCGGGTAACGTGAGAAAATATCTAAAACCAGTAAAATTTACACAAAATGGGAAAAAAAAGTGATCAATGGCCCATGAAAATTACAAAAATGTGTCCCACCTAGTCCCTCATTTTCAATGACTATGAATTAAAAAAGCGAAAGAGATGATGATTAAAATCACACTAACTACTTAAGTAATATAATGAATAAAAATAAATTGAACTCGGCGATATGATATTTTTAGGGAATTAAAAAATATTACAAAACTTCAGAAATCAACTGAAATAACTCAACTCGATTTAGAACTCTTTCCTTAATATTTATTAAATCATTTAACTCCACAAGAAATAAGCAGATATGATAAAATTCCTTTTTTTTCATCTAGAAAATAAAAAAAAAGATCTTCACTTTCATGGAGTAAATTAAGTTTTTATCATTAAGTAAATAATTAAATAAAAAATATTAAATATATTTGGCATACAATTTTTACTCATAAATATCTCTGCCCGAAAAATAGCGATGTAAAAAGTGACAGATAGAATCTATTTTTGAACGTCATTTTGACAAGCTCTAGTTCTGACGTACACCACTATTCCAGAAGACTCCCTTGATATCAGGAAGATTTGGTAAAAGCCGTATTTCATTTTCAGAAACTTATACAGGAAGTGATATTTGTGTTTTGTAGCCACACCTCGCAGTTATTAGTAAAAGGTGGGTACGGTGGAAAAAAATAGCTTTCGTTTTCTCGTCACTTTATTTTTAGACTTTCTGAGGGAAAATCATACAAAAAAATGTTACATCTTTAAAAAGCGTTAGAGAGAGGAAGGCCTGAGGCAAAAAATAACGAAGATCTGATTGCAAGATAGATTTCTTTTGCAAATGTGTTGACCATTTTAGGTCTTTTTTTACAGTATTCTCAGGTGCTTTTCCTATTATTAAAACGTTTGTTTATGTTCAGAACATTTTAATTTTTCACTTAGTTTTATTTAACTTGATTTGTGTCACCTTTCGAAAGATAGAATTTTGTAATCGTTCAAGAACTTTTAAATTTTGTACGCTTGTGCGCTACCAATGACAGCACACTATTTTAATATTTTTCTAATGTAATTATCAATTAATCGATACATTTAATAAAATTTTGGTTCTATACGAATAGCGTCATCTAGTAGTGAATTTGGCAGAAAAGTGATTTCAAAATTTAATTATATTATTAAATAATCTTATATATACAGTGGCTCATGTTTGTTTTTGGACATTTGTGTTTCTGAAATTTACTTATAAAAAACATCATCTAAATATTAAAGGATTTGCTTCAAAATTTTTTCATATAAATTTTCTTTTGTCTATAATGAAACCTACTTATAGTAATGAAAATAGATTCAATAACTTTTTTGAAAAAACTAATTTATCTTGAAAGTGTTAAAACAATCTCACATAAGTAATTGGGCACTTTAAACATTCAAAAAATTTTAAAAAAATATGCAAATAATCACACATTTTAACACTTTGATGGATATCCTTTAGCTGAAAATACACTTTTAATACGTTTTGGCATGGATTCAACTTTTTTTGTTTACATTTCTATATTTGAAGTAAACATGACCGGACGCTACAAAGTTACAACAAATTCTATTATGAATTTAATCATAGAACATTTTAAAGATGGTAAAAGCATCAGAACTTACAGAAAACTTGTTAAAGTAAGTCATTCAACTGTTTTTGATATTATAAAATGATGGAAACTACGTGGAACTGTTGAAAATGCATTGAAATCAGGAGCTCCTCACAAGCTATCTCGCAGGAAATGCAGTTTTACCATGCATAAAATCAAGAAAAATCCAAGACTTAGTGCAGTGAAACTTACAACAGAATTAGAAAAAAATATTTGCAACAAAAGTAAACCCTGAAACTATTAGACGAGTTATTAGATCATATGAGTACAACAGTAGAGTTGCCAGAAGAAAATATTTTGTTAATGAAAGAACAAGAAACGTCTGGATTTTTCAAAATCCATGGTAGACAAAGATATATCGTTTTGGGAAAGCTTAATATTTGTGGATGAATCAAAATTTAATATATTTGGGTCTGATGGGCAAATAACTGTGTGGAGAAAGCCCAACGAAGAGCTGAATCCGAAAAATCTACTGCCAACTATCAACAATGGAGGTGGAGGCATAATGATTTGGGGATGTTTTGCTGCTTCTGGTATGGGAAATTTAGTTTTCATTGAAAATAATATGGACAAATATAAGAATATAAATATCCTGAAGGAGAACTTGGAAAATATCTGCCCAAAAACTTGGAATTTAAAACACATTCAAGTTGTATCAAGATAATGATCCCAAACATACAGCCCTAAATGTTCGCTTATGGTTGCTGTACAACTGTCCCAAAGTTATCAAGACTCCACCATATTCTCCAGATTTAAATCCAATTGCAAATCTGTGGCATGAACTGGAGAAAAGAACAATAAAACATGATATTTCTTTGAAAGAAGAATTGAAAGTAGTATTAACAGAGGAATGGAACAAAATTGAATATACTTATACAAAACACTAGTTGAATCTGTGCCAAAGCGTATTAAAATATTATTTTCAACTAAAGAATACCCTACAAAGTATTAAAATGTTTGATTATTTGCATACTTTTGTTTACATTTGTTGAATGTTCAAAGTGTCCAATTACTTATGCGAGATTGTTTTTAACACTTTCTCGAAAAATTAATTTTTTCCATAAAAGGTATTCAATTTATTTTCATTACAATATATAGGTTTTATTATACACAAAAGAAAGTTTATATGAAAAAACATTGACGTAAATCCTTTAATATTTAGATGCTTTTTATAAGTTTAAAAAACACAAGTGTCCAAAAAAAATATGAGCCACTGTAAAGAAGAAAGTTTGTATGTTTGTATGTCTTCTATACAAATCCACAGTTTTTGTCCGATCATGATGAAATTTGGCACACAAGACCTCCGAGACAAGAGGAAGGTCACTGTCAAATTCTAAAAATTAATGTCAGAAGTCCAAAAATTAATTAAAATGTCAATTAATTAATAATTAAGCGAAGTTTTGACGTTTTTCCGCGATATCTTCCGAAACGATTATCGCACAAGAACAATTTTTACATCATTTTAAAATTCAAAAAATTACTTCTATGATGTTACCAATTTTATTGCAGAACAATTTTTTCCTTAATTTTAACAAATTTTTAAAGATATATTTTTTAAGATTTGCCACTTCTCATTGTTTAAACAAAATTCAGAGTTTTTCAAAGTTTAGTACTGATGCCATTTCTACTGGATTATTCATTACGAGCAAGGCGAAGTTTTATCTTTCATACAAATTATTGTGGCACCAGACAATTGATTAAAAGTATCGGATATGCTTCATTTAAAATACTTATATACTAGAAATCATTTTTAAAATTTTATCAAATATTTCTACATCTAATATAATCATATGGCAACACCTAGTATTTTATTTCTGATTATTGTATGAAAGACGATAAGACGGCACTAAAGACGATTTTTCTTTATCAAAAAACAGTTGCTGTTTTGTTTGCTTTCTGATAAATTTTTAATTTCATTATAATTCGGGTTACTTTCCTTTTAGATATTTTGACTAAGAAAAAAAAAGGGGGGAAAGAAAGTTTTACTTTTCACAAAATGTATTATTTACAAATTTTTGACAATTATGTCTTTTTAAATAATATTTTGTTTACACTTGAAAACACGGTACGGACGACAAATTTGGCAATTTTTTTCAAGCGATTAACCGCCAAATTTAGCTTAGAATTCACACGAGTAAGGTCTATAAGTTGCCGATAGTTTTGCGTCGATTCCGTACCGTGTTTTTAATTCTAACTGATAATTTTTAGCACTTTTCTTTATACTGTTTTTGAAAATTTAGTTTCTTTTTGTGAACCCAAGCGAAAATTTCACACGTTTAACCTCTCCCAGCCCAAAATGATTCTATTTGTTGGGCTGTTGAAATTAAATTGGGCGAAGTCAAATTAAAATACCATGTTGTTTGCACATAAACAGAGTATTTCATGTCAACAGTCGGAATAAAATCTCATCCAACATTACCTTATTCATCGGAGTGTAGCTTGTAGTATCTTTGTAGTAGTTGAGATAAAGAGATATGGACAACGGAAATAATATAGAATGACCAGATATTTTGCAGCTTTTTTTATCAGATAATTTGTTGCTGTTAAATTTGGCCGTGAACAGATGATGAGTTACAAATGCTGAATATTAAAAATTTTTTTTTTTTTCTTAAGAAGGTTTAGAAAAATGTAATTCATTTGCTCATAAATTTATATTTTCATTTAATTCGTATTTTTCAGTCTTATCAAAAGTGAAATTTTAAGTAAATGTACATCCCTTAGTAATTATTGAACAATGAGGAAAGCCATTTTTCCGAGGGAAAAAGCTGGTCGCCATGGGCGGCTAGTGAATTATAAATTAAAGACTGAAAAGTAGAAAATAATAAAAATAAAAAAATGATTCTATGCTTAGTACAATAATAAAGATGTGTTTTAAAATGATTTTATAAAATACCTTAAAATATTTTCCCACGTTCGAGAATTTTTTAAATACAACCCATTGTTCAAATATGTGAGGGTTTACTTGATATATGATGCAAAATAAGGGCAATAAATAGAAGGATATTTTCCAAAAGTAAAAAAATAAATAAATAAAAGATTGCAAAAATATTTGAAAATTTTCGTACTAATTGAAAATATGTTAGAAAAAACATAATATATTATAAATTTCTTAGCGCGGTATATTAAGGATATAATTGTTATGTTACAGGCGGATATTAAATATTTTTAATTCATAGATATAATGTAAGCAAAAAGAGGTACAAAAAGTATTTATAAACTCAGTATATTAATCAAATGCTTGTTTTGATACAGATTAATGTTTTAATGCTTTTCAATCATGTAAAAAAATACAAAAGAAAGCAAGGTTTAAAAAAAGTATTTCAACGTCTTCACACAAAAATACATTTGAAATTACAATAAAAAACATAAAATTTATATATAAAAAATATTGTATTATATAAAAAAACTCTTCGAATTAAATAGAAATATCACAAAATTATTAAATTATATTTATAACTTCCGGAGCTATTAAAATTTCAACTAGACAGAGAAAAAAACCTAGCTTTTAAAGACACACATTTGAAGATGCCACATCCGGTATTTTTAACTAAGCGAAAGTGCCATTTAAGTAGTTTTTCTTTTACTTCTAATTAGAGCAGGAATGAAAAAAAATGAATGAATTTAGATTTCTTTAGGATTCACTTTTCAAATGGAACGCTTTCTTTTTTAAATTTGAACTCAAGTGGTTATTTAAGTGGAAGAGGATACTCTAGCTTTCGTTTATTGTCCTCAATGAGATTATTGGAGGTAAACACAATTCATCATGAATTCAGATTATGTCTTTCTTGGAGTTTTAAAACGTAACATTGATGATTTGGTATTTTCGATATTAAGTAATTTTTAATTATAAATTCAGAGAATGATTAAACAAAAACAGATTACTTATTAAGACAAATTCCTCGATTACATCGTACAGCTATGGGGCTGCAGCCCCTCTCCCCAGAGCTAAACCAGAATTCTTGATTTTATTTAAAATCACTACAATTGTTTGTTCTTAAAATCCCTTTTTTAAAAAAATAATAAAAATGTAACACCATTGCTGTTTGTCTTGACAGGTTCGAAAATCTTCCTACTTTTCTAATCATTCCACTTGCACTCGTAGCGTTCAAGCGCTCGAAAATAAATTTTGGCTAGTTATTTCATTGAATTTTTTATTAAATTATTGAAAGTATTGTAGTGTTCTTTATGATTCTTATTGTCAGGTGAGGAAAGTCTGTAAAGTTAAAGTGTTTTGCTTTACATAAGCCATGAGGTTTGACACTCGTCATGACGATACAATTTTTTTTTATATTTCAGCCCTCTCCCCAGACCCGAAGTGCTTTTAATTCCTTTTATAATTTTTGGGAATATTTCGAAGACAGTTTTATTTTTTATAAGTTGTTGAATAAATCCTGTGGATAATAAAAACCGATAAAATGCCTGCTGTATTAATTCAGAACTTAACAGTAGTTTTCGTCATGGAAAGATTTCAAACATTCATTACAAAGACATTACATAAATAAAATAGCGTGGAGTTTTAAAATAATTGCATAAAATGAAAACAGACCGAGAAATAATATCATAATAGCTGACTTTTTAAAGTAGCACAATAAGAAAAGACAGTATTAAATTTTGATTAATTTTTCTAATTATTATTCGATACATAAGAAATATGGAAAAAGAGATAACACAAATATGGAAAAGAGATAACAAAAATATATTAATAAAAGGAAAACATATTTTTACTGAGGTTCATTTGCTGTAAAGAACTTAATAATTAAACATGCAGAATAAAAAGTTGCCCTGTTTGAATATGTACCGCAGCATTATATGATATAAGGAATATATATTTAAATATATAAGATATAAAATGAGTTTAGTAAGATAGTGTACTGTACTATCATGTTTCATTTATCTCTTAAAGCTAAAAGGAAATAAACCTATTTGAGTTCGAAATTTATTGAAAATTAGAGTGCTGATAAGACTAAAAGCTGTTACTCGTACAGTAAAACCTGTATAAAACGGACACTATAAGAAACGAAATCCTGTCTTAAGAGGAAAAAATATTTAGTCCCGTCGAAAAATATAGAAAGATCCATAGTACATCCCCTCCATAAAACGGAACCTGTCTAACGCTGAAACGGACAGAATTTCAAAGAAGAATTCATAATATTTCATTGTTAGAAAACCTGTTCTAACGGACAAAAACTCCTTTTATTTCCTTCGGTACAAAAAAAATGTTGAGGCGAATTTATTTGAAAATGTTTGCATCGAAAATTATTCATCAACTGAAGATATAGTGCAAGAAATCTGCAGATTTTGTCGATCAACGGTAAAGTTTCCAATATGAGTGCAAAAGAATTCATATCAATCGATGATGACATTTAAACAGAAGTTCCTATTGATAATGTGAATGATATAATTCAAAGGCATACGGAGAATGATAGCAGTGATGATGATGAATGTAATATAAATGAAAAGATTTCCGATAAAGAACAACTCTCCATTACAACATACGGATCTTTTCAGATACAGTACCTGAACTTGAAAAGTTTGCCATAAGTCAGGGAGATGCTGAAATGCTTGAACTTTTGAAGAATATGAGAATATTAAGAGAGTGAAGAATTAATTATTCATAAAAAGATATGTACAGAAAATAATGCTGGATTATTTTAAAATGTTGATTTAGCAAATAAACTTATTTTCCTTAAATTTGTGGCTTTTGAGTAAGGATAATCAATTGTTTAGAGTAAGTAATGACTATGACCTTTATTTCTATTTAGTGTCCAAAAGCAATATTATTAAAATAAAATGCATATAAACATCTAAATTGTATATGTTTCATAATTTTTTTGTTATTGTATAATTTTAAAATTTAACTAAGTCTTAATTTTAAAATGTGACACTTATTAAAACGTAATTATCGTAATATTTATATTTTTATGTTAGTATATTGTTAATCTTAGAATATCTTTTTTATTACAATCGATTTAATTTAAATAATGACTAGACACATTTTAAATCCTCATATACTAATGAACCCTGTATAAAACGGAATCCTGTCTAAAACGGAAACATTTTCTAGCCCCTTTAGATTCCGTTTAGTACAGGTTTTACCGTATAAGCATTTAAACGTAATATCTTAAAATATCAATTATCACCAAAAAATGATTTTAAAAACTATTCTAGTTTATTAAATTAATCTCCAACCTACTTAATTAAATTAAAATTAAAAACAAGAAAGAAGCTTCTACCAATTTCTTGAATTTTAATTTAAGTGGTAAAAGTAGCACTAAAAGCCTACGATTCCAACTACCTACGGATTTTTCGTCTTTTTTCAAGCAAAAAAGTGGAAACGTTTGGGGCCCTTGACACAGCAAACCAGATTGACAACTAAAGATAAAAGCTCTCATCTGGACATTTTTGACAGCCGACCATTTTCAGATTGAGGAAATTAAGAACACCCTTGATTTGTATTCAACAGTTCAAATAAAATGCGCAATCTCTCACAATTAATTAGCTGAACACTCACCGCTTCGAGCCATGGGGCTTCTAAAAAGTGGGTCCTCCCAAGAAATCTCAAGATATCTGAAGCAATTTACCGCTAATTGAAAATGAGCTTCAAGTGCTTTACTAATGAGCTGGAAGAATGCCAGTTTCTTAACAGATATGGCAGGAGATACTCTAATTGCTAACCGGCATTGCGAAAAAAGGTTGATGAAACAGAGTGCACGGCAGACGTAGAAATTTCAAATTCTTACAGCCCCAAAAGAAGAAAAACTCGTCAATAAACCTCCTACTCGTTCAAGAAATTTCGAAGTAATCTATTTTGTTTAAGGTTGCTTTTATGGCGTATTCGTAAAAAAATAAATCATTATGCTGTAGGGATCTAATTCTACATTTTCAAAGGAGGAGTTAACAAATGGTTAAGATGATGAAACGGTGTGCACGGTACACGTAAAAGGAGGAATTTTGAATTCTTACAGCCGGAAAAGAAGGAAAACTCGTCAATAAACCATTACTCTTTCGAGAAATTTGGAAGTAATTCATTCAGTTTAAGGTTGCCTTTCTGGTGTGTACGTAAAAAAATAACATGAAATCATTATGCACTAGAGATCTAATTCTACTTTTTTAAAGCTGCCGTTAACGGACGGTTAAGTTGATGAAACAGTGTGCACTCTACACATAAAAGAAGAAATTTCTAATTTTAACAGCCCAAAAAGAAGAAAAACTCGTCAATAAACCACCTACTCGTTCGAGAAATTTCGAAGTAATCCATTTTGTTTAAGGTTTTGTTTATAGTGCATACATAAAAAATAAATAACATGAAGTTATTAAGCAGTAGGGATCTAATTCGACATTTTTAAAGGCGGAGTTAGCAAATGGTTAAGTTGATGAAATAGTGTGCACGGTACATGCAAAAGAAGAAATTTTGAATTCTCACAACACTAAAAGAAGGAAAACTCGTCAATAAAGCCACCTACTCATTCGACAAATTTCGGATAGTTCATTATTTTAAGATTACTTTTATGGTGTGTACGTATAAAATAAATCACATACGAACATAATTTTAGCAAGGGTTCAATACGACATATTGCTAAGTCGGAGATAACCAGCGGTTTAGTTAAATTTAGTTGGATTAACTTCCGTTTTGAAGATAAGAGCCATGTTGAGATAGACTTTGAAATTTTAGGCAACAGTCAAATAGCACCTGAGATGATTTTCCACTCTCAAAACTGTCACACAAAACCAGCGTGAAAGCGTTTGACCCACGACACCAGATTCAAAGTGCAACCGATCCTTTATACACAACTGATCATCGGTGGAATCGGGTATCAAGCTTTGATTCCCCCTATTCCCAAGCGAAAACAAGGTCATTGGGGTCTCGTAAACGAGCGATTTTTACTCTTTTAGTTCCAGGGACCCAATTTTTGTAGAGGTGTAGCAAGTCAAATGTTGACAGGAGTGCGAATTTTTATTTTCACACTCTCTCGGTTTCATTCATTGACTTCTGGCTGTAAAAACGATCAATACATGAAAAATATTGCCTTCGCGGTGTCACCAAATGGAAAAATGACCGCCAAAGCATCTATGCCCCCTTCTTCCTGCTCCTCCTTAAGCCACTGCAATTTTCCTCATCAATTTCGAACTCTCACAATTTTAATGGATTTTTGGAGTTTTAATAGTCACTATCAAAGTATTTCTTAAGTTATTTGCACGTATTTACATTTTTTAAAAGAAATATTCTGTTGACATCTAAGTGGAGAGCGTCTTTTCTTATTTTGGTTTCAATAATTGTTTTTTTTCTATTTTCAGACGCAACCCTTTATTTTACAGCCCTCTAAAGAGAGCGTACTCGAACAAACATTTCCACAATTATTATGTCTATTCTGTTTATTTAATCCCAGGAAATCTCGATCTAAACATTTTAAGGTGATTTTTGACTCTTTTGATTAAAACGAAGTGAAACCATGATTCTCATGACTTCATCAATTAAGTTTCACAAGATCTCGAAACGTTTATAATTGGGGAAGATCAAAAATTTAAAAAATGTATCTGCGTGAAAGGAAGCTTATGCTTCATTAAACGTGTTATAGCAGGGTCTGATCAATTAATCTAAGAGTTTTTCGCAAGATTATTTTGTTTCATTGGACTAAAAACAAGATTTTTACTTATTTTAACAAAGCATCTGATTTTTTTCGTTTTTCTGTCATCTAAATATTACAAAGTGTTAACTTTCTGAACAAATTCTTAATTGATAAAATTGAGGTTTCCATTGATACATTTAAATCGATATATAATCAGAAATAGCTAGTAAAGGTAGAGAATGGTAACCAAAAGAAAACTTGAGTTGTCCAATAATAATGTAAATTCATTCCACCATTTTAATGGTTATTAAAATATTAAAGTGCTGAAGTAAAAAATAATATCTAATTTTTTATATTCGCGCCCAAGTTATTAAAATAAATTATAATAATGCATAAAATAATTTTTATTGTTTTATTCCACTTTTAGATAATTAAAAGTTGATGACAAGTACAGCGGAACCTCGCTTAACGAGCACCTCGCATAGCGAGTAATTCGCATAACTAGCAAAATAAATTGTAAAAAAATGACTCGCTTAACGAGCGAAATTTTGCGCCTGGATTCAATCATTTTGATAGGTTCTTATCAAACATGGTGTCTAGGGACCAACCTTACTCTTAGAGAATATTATAAATATCACTTTCACATCGTTTCTTGCCTCAAAATGATCGAAAATGCATGGAAATGGATTACCAAGAGAACCCTCACATCTGCTTGGAAGAAGCTATGCCCGGCGAGTGTTGTCGAATGTGACATTGGGGAGTCTGAGACAGTGTGATGCCCTATAGTCAGCAAGGTCAGGAACTGGAGGTGGATAGCAATGATATCGATGAGCTTGTGGAAGAATACAACCAAGAACTGACCACCGAAGAGCTTAAGTTGCATTGTGTTTCACAGCAAGAACTTATGGAGGAGAGTTTGAAAGAGGAGGAGGAAGCAACAGCAAAGCAGCGATCTTTTGGCGCAATAAGATAAATGCTGAAAGCTTGAGAAACTGTTGCATCTTTACATTGAGAAACATCACCCCTAATAAGGCAGTGTCTATGCGCGCTTATGATAATGCTGCGTCGAATTTTCATCAAATTTTGAAGCGTCGTCAAAAACAAATGTCTCTAGACAGCTTCGTACTAAAAAAGAATTAGATATGTATCATAATTCATATAAAAACTCAATAATTCTATTAAAATACTTAGAAAAATTAGTAAAATTTCTAAATGAAGCATTGATCTCAATCCTGCTAATTATAGTCATAAATAATAAACTTATTATTTCAGTTTTTTGTTCTGTTTTATGGAAATCGTATCCGTATTTCATGTCGGTTGATTCTTCTATAAAAGAAAATATGAAGATGATTCACTCTCCTTAACAAACTTATATATATATATATATATATATTTAATCAGAAAAAAATACATGAAATTTTAATTGTTGTGGTATGACGATAATTTACATGCTTACACTACGGTAATGTCTCAGGTAATATTCATAAAGTTTTCAGTAAATGCGCACATATTAACAGAATATCTATGAATTATGCGTCCGTATGCGAAATTAAACTAAGTGCTTATAAATTTTGCCAGAATGTACAAGCAGCAATCATACTGTTGAAAATTCCTCTTAGATTGACCTGAATGTATGTTTTCCATCATACAATTCTACAAACATATAAATTATTATTGACTCACATCATTTAAGATTTTGTGTAATTTATAATTGCAATTAATAAAATTTAAAAAAAACTCTTCCCTCTATTAACTTCTAAACTGATTGGTAGGCTGATTTTAAATTGGTATATGCCTTTAAAAACGAAAGAACTCATGTGGAACATTCTTAAAACAAAACAAGTTTTTTGAATTAACAAATAAAAATAGGTTAACTTCGCTTATGTTTTCAGTATATGTCTCAAATTCTTTATTCTATAACAAAAATAACAGCAAAATTATTTAAAAGAATAAATATGATTTATTATTTTAAACTGTGTTGTTATATTCGTAGATACGAGAAAGAATGTTTGTAATTATTGACTTTGCATATGGTATAAGAAGCGGACGAACGATTAGTTATAAGTTTTTCTTAACGATCAATAAATTAAATAATTCAACTTTATCATTCTATATGATTGCAGTTGACAAGAGAATGCTGAATTATTCTTAACTGTCATCTTTTATTATTATTAGTATTTCGGTAAAGATTCAAAACATGATTTATTAAGGACTTTTTTTGATAGAAAGTAGGTAGGATCAGGATTATTTTTCCCAAGAAACCGTGATCAATCTCAGATTATCTTTAATTAGCTTTTTTTCATCGCACTCAGTCTAAAAAATAATGCTTTAAGAAAAAAGACGCTTTTCTGAACCTTATTTTGCATTCAATTTGCAGTCTGACTCAAGGTTAGTAGGATGTTCCAACCCACGCCCCACTTAACATTGAAAATTCAGTCAGCGAAAAAATAAAATTTTGTTTCAACACACCTTTTATTTATTTATTTTTTCACTAACCTTTCAGTGGTTACTGGTTGGCATTGAAATTAGAAGATCCTAGGAATAATTTAGATATTTAACAACAATGGTTATTGAAACAGCTTACTATTGTTAATGAGAACAGAAAATTAGTTTTAAAAATTAGCAAAAATTAGTTACATTGTAAACAAATACAGCTTGAAGATTTGGCGCCCACAGCCATAAAACTGGGCGTCTTTTCTCACATGTACTGAGCCAAGAGACATGCAAACTTCTGTCAAACAAAACCTTCAGAGAAGTTGGCTGACTTAATGAATGTAAGTTTTTGTTTAAAGAAAAAAATAACAATAAAATAATCACAGGAAGAAGCAATTATTCTTAATAGTTTTACGACAGTTTGTCGTGCATACAGGATAAGTATTAAGACTACGCCAGTGCATTTTACCGATTGCATGTTTTGTCGAAATTAACCTACTGTATTATGAAGGCAAAGGTTAATGCCATTAATGGAAGATTTTTAAGGAGGCATTAGAGAAGATAATTCATTTTTTATTTTGGTAAAAGGAATGTAAATTTTCTTTATTCTAATTAAACAATTCTGTATTCTTTTTTTTGGGGGGGGGGAGCTTCATTTAAAGGTTTTAAAGCATACATCTTGCAGTTTTAAAACGCGTTTCATAACTTTATTTCATAATTATTTTTCCTACATTAAAATATTGTTTTAAATACAGGCAGCTTCATAATAATTATTGAAAATAAGTAATTAATTAAAATCCGAAATATAACGGTGGGAAATTAAATCTACAGGGTCACAAAAGAAGTAATAAATTTTATGGGAATTTTAATGCTTATCATTTCAAATATATGTTGAAGATAATTCTTTCATATTATCATAATATTTTTATTTAAAACTTTCTTGATTAAGGTAACACTAGCTTTTGCAAATTCGTCTTTTATCGGCATCTCTAGAATATAAGAATTAAGAAATATGAATATTTAATAAATAGAAATCATATATAGAGTAGGCCAAAGCTAAAATCGTGAGATTTACAATGATAAGGACAGTAAGAACAGCTAGTCTAAACAAAACTTCAACATATTGCTTCTGGTTTTAATGATGTTGTGGAGAGAAATGGTAGCTAACTCCCGACCAAAAGATAATTTTAAGATAACGGTCTGACCTCCTTTGCGGTGACATTCCAGTGCGCGATATGGTATCTTTTTCAGGATTTATGTTCGTTGCATGTATGTTACACAGTGGCGGCGATTGGATTGAAAAAGTAGGGGGTGGGGGGTTAAAAATTTATAGACATCTAAAAGTACCCGTAATATAGTGGTAGACAACAAAATTTAAAAAAATTGCTGCAAAATTAGCTAACTTTCCCTGACAGTATTGCTTTTTAATAATTCTTAGTTTTTGGGAGCTAAAATGAAATAAAAATTTCATTTTTCCAGCAAAAAGTAGGAGGCGGCTGGCATATAGTGGGTTGTCAATTTAATGTGGAGACTTTAAAATTTGCATATTTTTTCGAATATCTCCTGAAAATCTGCATAAATTTTCTTATAATTTCGAACTTTCGATTCATTGCGTTTCAAAGAAAGCTGATAACGAGATGAAACTTTCATCAATGGTTATGTTTGATGAGCATAATATTTACATGCATTTTCGTAAACACAGCACAAAATATTCGGGAAGATATAAAGATTTCTTTAAAAAATCCCAAATTTTTCCGCATGATTTTTGCTTATGGCTTGCAGAGTTTTAAACTAAATTGTATGAAACTTACAGAATACGGGAAAATAAGTTAGGGAAGCATTGTTTTAAAATTTAAAGTAAATAATTTGAATATTAAAGGAAATATAATGATATAATGATTTTTGCGTGACACATGCGTGAAATGTAAATTTACTTTTATGACTTAAGAGCCAGATATATAGGGCTACACACATAAAAATTCCAGTTTAATACCATTAGTATTCAGAGAGATATCGGCATTGCAACTAACTGCTAAATGATGAACTAATGATGAGTAGCTAAATGATGAGGGTTCTTGCACAAACGGATATTTTTAAACTTTAATCTTCGAACAGAAATATTGAAAGTTGAATATCCTGAATACTCATGTATACTTATAAGTTAAATACATAATTTAAATTACAATTCGACTATTACTATTCGAAGATTCAAGTTTAAAAAATATCAGTTTGTGCAAGAACCTTCATCATTTAGTTTTTTTTAGAGTGTACCGAAATTCACCAAGTTGCAATGCCCATATCTTTCTGAATACTAATGGTATTGAACTCGAATTTTTATATTAGTTGTCCTATATGTCTGAATCTTATGTCATGGAAGTAAAATTACGATACAGTTCGCACATGCGCAGTAAAAAATCGTTTGCTAAAATACTCACATTTCCTTTAATATTCAAATTATTTACTTCAAATATAAATACAATGCTTCTCTAACATCTAACATTGTCACGTATTCTGTAAGTTTCAAACAATTTGGTTTAAAACTCTGTAAGTTATAAGCAAAACAAATGCAGAAAAATTTGGGATTTTTTAAAGAAACCTGTATATTTTCCCGAATATTGTGCAATGCTTACGAAAATGCATATAAATATGATGCACATCAAACATAACTATTGATGAAAGTTTTATCTCGTTATCAGCTTCCTTTGAAACGGGATGAGTCGAATCTTTTTTGTCTTCATCACTTTCTGGTAGGTCCCCTAAATACCCTCGTTATCGAATCTTCACTGTAAAATGTGAGTTCAAGTCTAATCTTTACACGTTCGAAATTTAAGAAATTCCATGCAGAATTTCGGGAGATATTCGAAAAAATATGCAAATTTTAAAGTCTCCACATTATATTGGTAATCCAGTGTATATGTTTTCTTAGATGGAATGACTTCCATCTAAGATAACAAATACGTAAAAAATTCGAAATAAATTATGCTACTAGGAAAAGGGAAATAATTATTTCACATATGAACTGTCTCCGTAATTGACATTTTAATTAATAATCTCTGACTGTATATTAAATAGAGCAGTTAGCTAACGATAAATATTACAAAAGACATAGTCGATTTATGTACCTATTGTAACTGAATTATTAGCACGTACAATACTTAACATTTTTCCTAAATATTTTTTTAATTCATATATTTATTATTATTATATTTAATTTTATTGGCAATATTTTTAAAAAATTACCGAATTTTTTTTCTTCTTCTTTTTCTTCCTTGATGTTTATCCGTTGTGTAGAGATTTTTAAAATAAATGTGATTTGAAACTTAGAATTGCATTTTTTGATTTGGTAAAAACTTTTTGTTGCTTTTAACGATCATGAAAAAGTTGGCAACACACAAATCTTTGTTTCATCACGTTAAATGTAAACAAATCAAAAGAATAGCACTGAGTTTAATTACACAGTTATGAAACATCTAAAAACATCCAGCAAATTCCCATTTCCTTATTTCGGACAGGCATTTTGAGCAACTTTTTGAGACATTTTAAGAAGCTGGTGCGATAAAAAAAATCCCCGAAAATAGAACTCTCAATCTCTGTGACATAAGCCAGCAAAGTTGAAACTGGAAGGCAGAGAGTGTCACTCATAAGAAGAAAGTGGAACGGTGTGACTCAGCAATTTGTTGTGGCAGATTGAATCACAGCTGGGCGAGTGAAAAGTCTCGCTAGAGATGGGAAAAACATGCACTTGCTGCTTCGGCAACTTTTACACCAAGTCCGGGGGAAAGTGATGAGGAATCCATGAGAATTAAAAGTATTATAAATTATAGAATGCAAATTTAAATTCTACTTAGATGAGCAACCGTTAATGAGTAAATGCGAAGCTAAACACAATCTTTAATTGAATGCATTATGTTGTTTGGTTTCAAAAATAACTAATTATCAAAGAATTTTTGTTGGAATGCAGAATGATTTTATTTACATAATGTTGTTGCTCTTTGTATAGATTACGTTGTTGATGAATTATTTCTAGTTAAATGTAGTGATCATGTCTATTTCCAGTCGAAAGATAGATTTGCCATGCATTCCGAGTTGGGTTATATTCAAAATTGGGATTATATTTAAAAAATCGGAATTCGAAATTCATAAACTACTGTACTGCACATTTAGATAAATATTGTCGCTAGATGTGCGTTCTCTATTCTTTTGCTTCTGACTTCCAGTTAATGGCATGGAATCATAGTCATACACTCTGGATGCATTTTTTTTCAATTTCGCTGACATTAGATACCGTAATAAAATAGTTACAAAATTTGGAAATCTTTCTTAAATCTTACATAAATATATTCAGCCTTTATACTCATATTGTTTACCTAGATCTATAACAATTCATCAAAATATCAAAAATATTCGTGCTATATTTATATTCTTAAAACATTTTGTCTTCATCCATTTGAACTAATGGATTTGTTGCAATTAAATGTACATTTAATTCTCTAAAATGCTACAGATGAACAAATAAATCTTGATGGTCGATGTTAATAGCTATCATTGGCTTGCAACTTCCTTATGATAACACCACATGTTCCATAATTTTGTATTCTTATTTAATTGGAAATGTCACAATAATAACCAGCCATGTATGCCACGTTAGAATCATCAACGTTGGAAAGCGAAATATTTAAATAATTTTAAGTTTTTTGATAAATTTAACATTTATCTAAAAAATCTTATAAAATTAAATTATAACCTTGTCTCAACAATACGTAACATTTAAAATAAAAGACAACCAAGAAACACGAGGAAAAAACGGGTAGAAAACCTATCGAAATCACTTTAAAATAAGTTTTAATTATTCGCATTATATTTTAATTATAAAAATAAGTCAAGAAATCACAGATTAGCTAACCACAATAATTCATTATACTGCATAAGAGGAACATCAATAAGAACTGTGCTTCAGTAATGGCGCATTGTAACAGTGAAAAAGTATTCACTGAAAAGCGTAAAACTTATCAGCTGCATCTAAAGTATCCAAACGCTCGACTCTATTGTTTTACGGAAAAAGAGAACGATATAATACATCTGAGACGTTTTAAAACTGTATACGCAAGCAAAAATTAAAAAGAAAAAGCTACGGAGAAGAAAGGGCCATTTATTAGAATTTTGAAGAAAGAATGGTTTTCATTAATATTTGTCAGGATATATTTAAAAGAATTCAAAAGTAGTAAAACTGACGTTAAAATTAAGAAAAATAAAAAAAAAGAAAGAGTGAAATAAATCCGCGCGACTGAAAAAATGTAAAGTGTTTATTGAAATGCTGATTATGAATGAATCATTACCATCAACGGATATAAGCCTCGAACATACCACAAGGCAAAGTTTGTTATTTTGTTTTTTTTCATTGCATATACAAATTTTAGGAGACATGGGAATAAATTATCTTTGCTGGTCGTAGATTTCTGAAAATATTATTTTGCTATTTTAATTCTGCTTCAATGAAAATCTTAAATCTAATTGATTGATTCGTTGATTAAAGGGGGTTAAAGGGATTTTCAGCTGCTTCAGCTGCACAGGTTATCACCCTCTATTCATTCCAAAGTTCTTTTCAATTCGCTTCAAAAAGCAAAGGAAAATTGCCATCAAAAGACGGGCTAAACTACTGACAAGCTTATTTGGTCAAGACCAAAAAAAAAAAAAAAAAAATGCCATCCTACTATAGTAAAGCCTTCATTTTCCTTTCCCTTAAATCTAATAAATTCCTTTAACTACATAAACAAACAAGTTAAATGGAGCCACACGATTTGTAACCGGAAGTAGCAACTTTTCAATATTGTCACCAAACTGTGTACCAAGCGAAAAGGAATTCGCTTCTTAAGTAATCAAATAAATTGTGAAAATAACAAATTAAAGAATATATCTTCTAAAATGTATTGCTCAAACGAGCCTTAATCAAAACTACTGTTAAGCCTAATCAGAAACCAAATAATCTCAACATAAATAATTTTCTTAGTTCGTGGTATTATGAGATCTTTACTTCTTCAATAGAGATTTTAAATCAAAATAAAATTAACTACGAATTATATTTCTGGACCATTAGAAAATAATTTTGGAAGATTCTTCTTTGTTACTTATAAGTAAGTAAAATTATATTCTTTTTTTTACCCAAGAAAGAATTTTATTGGCTGCAAAATAAACTCGTTTCACTGATACGTTCTACAATGCATATGAAATGAATTTAGATGCAAAATAAATATTTAAATACGTATAAGAAGCGAGATTATCTTTATGCAGAAAATTCAAGAATAATGCAGGGAAAAATTTAGAGACAATTATAGAATATCTAGATACAAATAGTTCACACGCATTAACTTTGGAGGAACATAACAAAGAGAATTAAGAAACGTAACTTTGTAAACAATGATAGAGGTAGACATTAACTCTGTATAAGATGAATGAATGTATTATTTCAAATGATTAGGTATTCTTTAAAATTTAACTGTTAAAGAATGTTGATTTTTTATAACTTTTCAAAACAATCATTTTAAATATATATTAGCATTGTGCAAATAATAATCAACGAACAAGTCTAGGTTTATGCTTTCAAAGTATTTGGTATTGCAATAAAACGGTCTTAAATGCAGCTTGCAAATTTAAATAATGAATCAACTCACCTGATAAATTACCATTTAAAAACAATCAACTGGGAACATGGATTTCGAATAACATTATGACAAAGAAACCGTAGCAAACATCGAACTCGAAAGACATGAAAGAAGTAGAGCAAAAAACCAACATATTGTGCAAGTCTTTAACTTCGCATGAAGATACTTCCCTTTCTCTCTAAGTTTAAAAATATATTTTTGTTTCGCAATACGAGAACATTGGCCTACGACATCTGTACCTAGTGGAAGCATCCTTACAACCAACTTATTTAAAAAACTTTTAAAAAATGAAAGGGGAAAAAATGAATAAAAATAAACACCAAATGCTCAGTCATCTATGGAAGCATTTTATTTTGCTTTTTGGAACAAAAATTCCTTCTGCTTTTTCTGAAGGAATTTGCACTATGCATTTAAAAATATATATATTCCATTTTGCATTAAGTGAAATTTACGTATGAATTTCATTGAAACAAATATTTCGAATTTCAAGTATAAGTTCTAATTTTTTTTAGCTGTAAGAAAAACACACGGTATTTTTAAAAATCCTACTTGCTGAGGTAAATTTCAAAAAAATTGTAGAAAAGTTATTGAATTTTCTGTTTAGATTTTGAACTACTTTAACTAAGACAATTGAGTCACTTTTAGTAAATGTTTTTACTGATACTGCGTTTCAGATTAAAATATTGCATTAAAATTACGCAAAATGAATTGTTTTTAATGTTTTTCGGAGATATGTTAGTTTTAGGAAAAAATGTCAACTGATTATTTTATTATAAAAGAAGCATTAGAAATTTATCATTAAATGTATGTACTTTAGCATATTTTAACTTTTAAATAATAAATGTCAACTATCACGGGAGTAATTTAAGTTTTCATTTTAGAAGAATCATGGATGTATTAGCAACGAAAAAGAAATTTAATATTTTCTTAAAATTCAAGTGCAAAAGCATAACATAATTTTGAATTTTTAGATTGATTCAACACAATATTTTCATTTAATCAAATCAAAACAAAAATTTAAACATTTTATAGTTAAATAATTTTAGAAGAATAATAATTTATCATAGCTCCATAAAAAGATATTATTAACTTTATCAAACAAAGCGTTCTTTAAATGTTTTTGATATCTATTTGAAATATTTTTAATGAATCGTTGCGAAAGATATCGTATCTTTAATGCGTATTTAATCTGTAAAAAGGGCACGAAGAACGCATACTTGATTTTCAATCTAAAAGAAAGAAATAAGTTATTACGATGGTTTCCATATAAAATGTCTGCTACTGTTTTCATAAATAAATAATGGAATAAAAAATGTGATGTTTATGGACGAGTTTTCTGGTTTGCTTACTACATTATAAACTTTGACGTTATCTGCTTGCATGCTGGACTTCCGCTTTGAACATTCCATTGACTTAGTATTACACCGGAATTACGTAGTACAGACACTTAAAAGTAAACAAACAAAGCAGAAAACTCGTCCATAGACCTCTACAAACAGATTTGGCCCTATATAAGCATACTAACAAGGCGAACTCACGGAAAAAACGCAAGTATATATCTCGTAGTTAAAACAAGAAATATAATAAAATTAATCGTTTAAATTTTATTTTTCTGGAAAACAATAATAAATATTAACTCAATTAATTTTACTGTAGTTTTAACTTTAAAAATATACATAGTGAAAAGCATTTAAAAACTGTAATGAGCAATATAGTTCGGTTGTTAATACGATGCTGCAAAAGACAACAAAAAAAAGAAACTTAATTCTTTTCATTTATCACACAATATATTGTCTGTTCCACGCCAAACCCCGAATCTGCAATTAGAAACTGGGAACGATTCGCGGTTTTGACCTGGTACCGAAGTTATGTCACAATGTTGTCAGATTTTCCGTCGCATTGCGCATAGTTACCCTTAAAGGCCCAGTGTTGCCTTTGAACAACCTACCTAATTTTGTCTTATAAAATCTTGAGAATAAGACTGAAGCTCTAATGCTTGTTGCCAATGGGATACACACTGAAATTTTTATTAAATCAATTTACAACATATAAATGGCAGCCTGAATGCTCATAAAAAATAAAAATAAATTATTTTTCACTTGAGGCTGCATCTTTTTAGCTTTGTTTGTATAGAAAGTATCGAGAATTTGTATTGAGAATATCATATTTTTTTCCACAATGTTGAAGGAAATTCCTTATCCCTATTATTATTCATTAAAATTCATCTATGTTTGTGAATTATCGAATTTTAGCAAGGAATTTTTTTTGAAATGAAGCCCAGTGTTGTCAGTTGGTAGCAAACTGTATTTTAGCCATAAACCATATTTGAAACAAAATCAGGTTTCTTAAAGTATTTTTCCCATGTGTTATTCAAGAAATGAAAGTCAAAAATCATTTTAAAAGGAAATTTTAAAAATCGGGCTTTTAAGGATTAATCTATCTCCTTTTAGTGCGGCAGTCTATCCATGCTTATATTTAAGGTTACAATAATTTTTAGTTGAAATTCGGACAAGCTGGGGGGATGTAGGGTCTTCTGGGCATCAAAGTATAGTAAAAAATACTAAAAGCTGCTCATCCACAATATTCGTTCATTATATTAACACAGATTAAGGAAGTGAAAAAATTGAGGCGCTAGAATGCAAGGAAAATACAATTTTTATTAATGTTTGGTAAATCAAAATTACATAAATTAAAAACAGAATAAAAAAACACCTTCCAAAACATTGAATTTTCAGTTGAGCCTTGGATAAGTGGGGAGTTCATCCACTTTCTTATTAGCAATGGATCTAAACAGTTCAAACAATGGATTTTCTTTCTCTAGCAGAATGACGTCAGCTTTTTCGAATACTTCAGATTTTCCTTATTACAACCAAGGGGTCTATTCTGGTACACCCGGTTGGGTTGGCTTCCGTTGTTAACGTGCGGAACCCAACCGGGGGTACCACAATAGACCCCAAGTTTCTCTCTCACAGCATTCACAGGCATAAATCCGGACATTTTGAAGACCCGGATATCGGACACTAAAGTTAACGTGAGCTTGAAATCAGGGAAGTCTGGAAGAAATCCGGACGTATGGTAACCCTATTTATAATTGTACCTTTAATTATTTCTCTAAAAATGTTTTTGTGTTTGTGATTCGAAAAAATAAAGTACGTAATCTCGCAATTATTACATGCTTATTTAAATCAGGATATGTTTGAAATTAACCGTGAATGCGCTATATAGATGGAAAAAGAAGTGCATAGGTTTAAAAATATACTGCCTTTTAGACAATAAGGGCAAGTAAAAAGTTGCCGTAACCCTATCCGCATTCGACAGTAAAAGCATTCCTGAAAATTGCTTAGATAGCGAGCAAACATGAAACGAAAATCAACTTATTTTTGGATTCATGCCAGATCCTTAAGATGAAGGGTATTAAATTCGACTGGATTCGAAGTCCATGTCAGAAACAACAGGTAACAAAAAGCTGGTTTCATTCCGTGTAGATTACACTGAGCTGGAGCGTAATAATGGGAGAATTGGAGCGTAATTAAGCAGAAAATGGCTATGAGCTTAAGAACAAATCGATAGTCCTAAAAATAATAAAAAATAACGCAACGAAACTTCATTATATTTTTTGGTTTGACAAAATGAGATTTGAAATTAGAATTTTATCTTTAAAATCAATAATAAGAATAAACTGAAAAAAGTACGGCTAAGTTTAAAATTCCCAGTTTTTATGAATACACGTAAAGTCTGATTCCAATTTCATAGAAGGTATTTGTTTAGTTTATTGCAGTATGTATTGTAGTTTTGTAGTTTGCTTAGTTTATTTAGTTGATTATTAAGCCAAAAGAAATAGTTTTTTATGACAATCGCTCAATAGAAATAATTAAGAATATATATTGCATTTCACAAATGTATGAAAAAAAAATCCATACTAACAATGCGCGAAATTATATTTATAATAGATTTTTTTTTCAAAAGCAATGCTACTAAAGCAGCGGAATCGGTTACAAAGGGTTGCTTTTTTATTCCCAACAGCGCCAATGATTACAGAAAATATCGCCAAATATTTGATTAACTACTTAACTTCTCCGAATCTCATTTTTTTTCCCATTACGATTAAGGATTTGGAATTTTCTTTTGCAGAATGAAATAAGTATTTTGGCACGACGCGACGGGAAGAAAAATCAGCCTCATTTTTATTTATTATGAATTTTCTAAACATAAAAACAGTTTTTATCTAAAGATTTTTTTAAATCAGAATGAATTTTAATTCATTCCGTTGAACCTTTTAAAAATTTCATTTTTATATTTTTCTGCTTTATTTTTAGCAAGTAAATAATACTTTGCATGATGTTTTTATAAAAACGGTCGAGGGATTTTAAAAATATTATTTTACTTTAAACTTGTGTTTTAAAAATATCAACACTTAGTGTTATTTTAAATTCATATTTTAAGAAAGAAGTTTCACATCAAGTTAAAACATTGTTACCTCACATTTCGCAGTTTAGCTTGTTCTATTTTTTTAAATTCATGCTGATATACTTTTATAGAGAGGAGAAGAAAAAGTATTCACATAAACATTAATTTCTTTCGACTCTGGTTCCTTCATTGGTTAAAAAATATTTTTCTATTTAAATTCATTTTATTTTTAAATTTAAAGTTGTTCGTGTCGTAAATTGGCTCATTTATTGCAATTATTCTATGTAATCATTAGAACTCTGATATTAATTTTTCCACAAATTATTTTTGCATGAAAAATGGAATGACTCACATCTGTATTATTTCCACACTAGCCTTTTTTTCGGTTTACAATTTTATAAAGATACAAATTTCTGGTAAATGTAAATATTAAATTTATGGAAGAACACGTTAATTATGACTTCGTTTGTCTAGCATCAATCTCAATTTCATACAAATCATTTTCAAATAAAATATTAAATTATTATCTTCTCTATTATTTTCATATTATAAATTTTTCTGAATTGAAAATTGTATAATATTGTAAATTACTGTTAAATGTGAATACATAATTCACAAAGAAACTCATTAATTATGT
>BGPR01000795.1:280578-322397 GCA_013235015.1 Araneus ventricosus | reverse complement strand
TAATAAAGCTGAAATGTAATTTCAAAATTAAAAGCTACATCGCCTTTATCATCTCCCTATTTCATGTAAAAAAAAGAATCTCTTCATTTCAATCGTACTTTCTGGTTGATTAATATCTACAAACATATACACTAATTAAAAACCAACAACTTAACGTGTACCGAGCAATGAATAAGAGGCAGCTTCACGGTCGCATGCGATACGTTAATTGCTTAATATCAAATAACCAGATGGCTAAAAAAATGAATCATCGCATCACACCCCACTGAGTTTCAATATCTGTTCATTAAGAGCAAAATCTTCTAATTTAGGAAGGGGCAACCAGCAAAGGCGCCGTCTATTGTAGTGAAAAGGAACGTTCATGGTCGGGGCCACGTGACCCTTCATGCAGAGAGGCGTCCAAAAAGGGGCAGTGACCTAAGCACCCACGCGTGCGCCCTTTCTTTTCTCACTCCTTACGCCCTTTTAACAGAATGTAAGTCAATGGAACAAGCCAGCAGTGGGCGGACACATTGTTTGTTCGTATGCAAAGAAACGCGCCAAGGTCCTTCGTTTGGCTCGCTTTTTACGGGATGGTTCGAATTTCAACTTAAATCTCGGGTTTCGTGGTGGTTTTTATTATCACCGCGCATGAGTATTACTTGTTAAATGCGCTGTTTTGTGCAATTGACAACAAGCATTTACTTCCGCTTGGACTGCTGACTCGCTTTGAACGGAATACGTAGGAAAAGATCAGTTTGTTTGGTATTGGTTTTATATAAAATGGTGCGACATGTGTTTTTCCTTTTTTTTGTGAGTCTGACCTTGCTTTTCTTAATTTCATGTTTCATTGAATTAAATGCGTAACGGCAGTTGCAGTAACGCCCGCCGTTCTTTTTCATGGTTAAATGAATAATGTATCGAATTTCTCGGTAATGGATCTCTAAAGAGAAATAGTAGGTTCTCTAAATTATTTTACGGTTGATTAAATTAATTAAGAATTGACTTAATAATCTATACTAAGGATGAAAAGAATATCATTTTTGCATCAAGGATAATCTTTTTTTCTAATTCTAAAGAATAATTTCCTTATTTCACAAAAAGGGAAAAACATTAAATTTCTTTCTGAAATTATCAGTCTATAGAATTTTACACCTTATTAAATTAATAAACTTCATGTAAATAATAGAATTTAGTTCATTTCGAATTTAAGCCATTTCATGAAATTATTATTATTAATTAATTATTAATTTTTAGAGAAGTCTGTTGGGAACGATGCTAAGCGACTACGGTTAGTTTCCTAGTACCATTTTGACGCGGTTGACATTCAGAAAAACTAAACACCACAATCAGGGACCCCATAAAGTCCTGTAATGGCTCTTTTCATGACAAACTCAAATAAAAAAAATTAATTCTGGGTTACTTTCAAGGGAATTGGTGTCAGTATCTCAAAAATAATTTTTAAAAAAATTAAATTTAAAAGCAATTTTAAACAAAGTGATAAGAAATTACAAAACTTTTTTAGCACAATACAAATACTCTAATTATTTGCCAAAGCTCTTAACTTGTGAGTTAGTCCACCAACTGCGCAAAAAATTTAGATCATGCTGATCTGTAAACAAATTTGAAAACTTGAAGAAAAAATCCTAAAATTAAGGTTTTGAAATTTAAACGAGACTTGATTTTAATTGGAATAAGTTAGTGGCTAGATAAAGGGGGGCGGAGGGGGCGATGCACCCCGGGCGGAACTTCGAAAGTGGCGGCAAAAACAGACACACAGCTTAACGATAATAAAGAAGAGCAGCGCCACTTATATAAAAAGAAAATAAATAGTGTAATTAATGCGTATTTTTCGCCTTTTGTCAGCAAATTGCCGATATATGAAACACTGATGGTGGTCACAACCTATCTGCAGAGACAGAAGGCGTCAAACGACTAATTACGTTATATAATATACGTTATTAATGAATGTTTTTTTCACTGGAATTTTTATATATTTTTTGTTGTGTGATTATATGCTTTGTGTAGCTTGTAAAGGAAGGGCGACAAAATTGCAGTTACGCAACTGGAATAAGTTTGAGCTTGTTGCCCTTGTAAATTCAATGAAAACGCAACCACACACAAAAAAAATAGCATCTCTCCCCAAAGTTGCGGGCCCCCTAGGCAGTTGGCTCTTTTGCCTATTTCATAATCCAGCCCTGACTACAGGTTGATAATCATTGCCGTAAGAGGATTATTCGCTACTTCCCGCCCTCTAAAAATAAGGAGCCGTCGTAAACCGGATACATTTCCCTTCAGTTATAAATATCTGGAAGAAACTAAAATTATTTCTTCCTCCTACTACCGCTCCATTATTTCTTGGTGAAAAGTGACATTTTTACCACTCCATAACGCAACAGGTGACAGGAAATATTAAACTGCATCTTTACACTGCTGAGTTTGGAAACAGCCGTGTTGATTAAAACATATTCTCCACAGTTACTTACAAGTACTCAGAATACGACGATTCTAACAAAATAAGCGTGAGCAGAACCTCTGCACTATCCTCAAACCCACACAACGGTTTCTTATTTTTCTCCGTATTTTTTCTTACCCAGTACTACAGAGTGGAAAACAAATCGCCCATTCTTTCTGTCGGGGTTGGGTGAAATTTACAACATTATCTTACCGTCTAAAGGGAGTTTAATGTCTCTAGGCTACCGTCTCGAAAGGTTCTATTACAACGTTACGAAAAAACAATTCATTCGTTGTCACACAGCTCCAGATGATATGGTAGGCTGCCTTTCAACAATGACTTGCAAGGCATGCCCTTAAAATTAATGAGATTTCGTTTAGGCCAGAACGCGAAGGTCAAAGATAGGATTCATAAAACATGCCACGGTGGATGACAACAAATTTCGTGAAGCGGTTTGAACAGATCTGATTTATTTCATATTAGTTCTTACGAATAAGAAGATAACGTGAACCTAATGGGAATGTGTGTATGAACATAATATAAATCAAATTTGTAATGTCTGTGAAATTAGAAGTAGAATGTAAAGTATCTTATATGAAACTATTTACTGACGTTTCTAGTGATAAATAACTCGAATTATTCCACGTTATTTGTCGTTTACGGAATTATATGAAGTATACTTTAGATGAAATTTTTTAAAAGGCAAAATAATTATTTAAAAATAATTAATTCTGACATCTTATATATTTTTAGAATACTAGGTCTAATATTAAAGCAATTATAGTGGAATTAAACTAAAGGGAAGAATATAATAAACTTTTGTGACATTGTGTGGTTTAGAAATTTCAGTTAACAGTACAAGACGAATTCAAAGTGCAGGGGACTAATAATTCGTCTATAAAATTAAGTTCTCATTTGAATTTAAATATAATGTCAAGAGAACAACCAAAAATCTAATTTTTTAAAGCAGAAACTATCGAATTTTAATTTATTTATTTATCAGAAAACGAATTAAGAAGATCATTGGACATTATTGCGTTATACATAATTCTATTTATTTGGCATTTAAAAGATAAAGAAAAGATGGTGTTTTCATTGCTTTAAAATAGTTCTGGGAAGTTATAATACTATTTCAAGTGACTTATCAACATATACATATATTAGCATTCTTCAATAAGAGTTTTTTCTGTTCAAACTACCTTAAATGAATATTATAACACAAATGAATTCTTAGGCAGTTTTTGAGAAATTAAACAATTAATTAATTTTATGAAATAATGTGTCGATGTAAAAATTACTATATCTTGATTAAAACTTTCAATGTTTTAAATTTCTCAAATTTGCCATTAACGTTTTTACTCTCAGAATATCTCAAAGTAACGCGTAGAAGTCACAAAACGCTAAGAACTAATCAACCTGTAGGCTAGGAACATGAATGAGCTTCGGAAATGGCACCAACCTTGCATTGTATACAAATATTGCAAAACCCATCTCCGCCTTTCCAAAATCGTGTGCGTGGTCACGATCGCCCACTCAATAGTTACTGTCCTTCACTACTAGTTGAACAACATATTCCCCTCCCGATGCAGAAGTTACATCACTTGCCACGATTTCTGAATGAAAGTGAACAAATTTCTTCCCATATATGTTGTGTCCTGTATGGCGTTGCTTGCATAAACGTCTATTAGAAAATACAAAGTGATTACAAAAGATGAGTAAGGTGTCCACACATCAGAAACAAGTTGTTTATTTTGTTTGAGGTGTTCTGAATCATTAATGTAGAGGAACCGACTTCAATGCCTCTTTTATTCACTATCCTTCCAGTTTTAAAGACTTTAGTTTGAATGATACCAACCTTTAATGAATTTTAGAAATTTAAATATAGTAGAATCCCATGAACCCCCATTCCGGATTATTCGAGCATCTTTTTTTTTTTAATTTTCTGAAATATTTTTACTGAAAAATGAAGGGAAAATAACTAATAATAATAAATAATAATAATAAATAAGGGAATCAGAAAAACAAAGGTAACGTTTATTCTTAACTTAAAAGAAGTATCTGAATTGGTATTTAAGAATGAATACAGTATCTTAATTAGTAGAAACAAAATCGGTTATCTTCCTTTTACCCTGAACTTGTTTGCCACTGTTTCTTGCAAATCGCCAGGTCTCTTTCGGTACGCCTTCTCAGAGCACCTAGAGTCAATACTATACTGAATTTGGTATATCAAGAGTATTCTACCGAATTTCCCGGAATCAAAACAGAGGACAGCCCCAATTAGTTCGTATTCCCGAGGTTCTACTGTAACTAATATCAAAATAATTTTTGTGTTATTTAAATATATTCATGTACTTTTAAGGGCGCCGTTCTATTTTGGTACTAATAGAATAAATCCTTTTTTTATTTTAGTATTTAATTTTCGACTTTATTACGTACTCAACAATTTTGGAAACGCTGCTTTCATTGCTTTGTTGGAAAAGTCAAAGTTTTGTTGAGTACCTATTCAGATGATCTATACCTGAATATTAGGTCATAATCAACATATAGTTTTTGTAAGTAAGTATGTTGATTAGTTGGGACAGACCTCAATCTTTATATTTTGTCTCACATTGAAAATGCGTCCCAGATTGTCCGGATATTACCTATGAGCAAAAGATTCTTATTAAAAGAAAGATTAACTAGCTTATTTTTTTAAAGAATTTCATAAAAAAGTTAATATTAAATTTAAAACTTTTGCTACAAGTATGAAGTGATCGGGCGTCCGAATTGGCCAGGAAAATCTCAATTTTCGAATCATTCTCATGGATTGAAAACGTGTCCTGCATTTAAATTAAATGCCCCAGATTATTTAGTTTTTCACTTTTCAATAAATAGTCCATATTAAAAGATTAATTAGATTTAATTGTAAAAAAGTAGTCTTTGAAGAATTCTCCTTCTCAGCATTTACTGCACATAGAAAAAAATTCACCTTGATGTAACCAATATGGATGAATCCGCCGGAAGAAGAAAATCATGAGCAAAACATTATTTGTGTTTAATTTTAATCCTTTCTACCACTTTAAAACAGATACTTATTTAAATTTTAATTTATTTATTGCTATACTTTTCATATTTTGTCCAATCTCTGCCGAACCAACGACTCGGATTGCAATCCAGGGTTCAAGATTTTCACGGAACAGAAATTCTGGTCACTTAAAATTTCTCTATTTATTTCTAGATAAAGACGAAAGCAACTCAGGTGTACTTACTGTGGGTGTTATTGAACCCCTCACTGCACCCTATTCTGTTGTTTTGTTTTCTTTAAAGGAGAGTAAGGTGGGAAGGCGAAGGGCAAGAACTTTGTCCTCCTATTCGTCCACTCATAAGAAAGAAGCCGCTAAGTAAGTATCAAATAGCGAATTATGAGCGGTCATTAGTCATTGTTTTTGATTTAGATGTGTTGTACAACTCAGCTACATCCAGACATGCTTTACAGATTTTATGTACGCCACTGTATTATTGCACGCACGTTTAGCATGAGCTTGTTTCAGTACAGAATTATTTCAAGATTCCACACATAGGCCCCTTTCACATTATGCGGTGTAAGCGTTACGGCGCAAAGTTGTTTATTTTTTTGACGTGTCATGTTTGCTTTCACACTTGACGATTTGCGCCGTCAGTATTTGAGTGCGGTTTCTAATTTCATAGCTGTTTCAGTATGGATCGGAAGCAAATAGCAGCAATATGGTTTTGCACCCATCAATCAAAAGAAACGAGACTATAATCGCCTCAATTTTGGAAGAACAACGTGCAGATAAATGTCGGAATGTCTGTAGCATCTTTTGATGAATTCCACAACCGAATAAAAATTATACTCTGCGGCAAAATACTAACATTTGGAACTGCATTCAACCGACAATAATGGTAGCTGTGACTCTGAAGTAACTGTGTTGCCTGTTAAATCAAAGGTAGGGGTGAAACATCCTTCCTCTGCTGTGAGACGAAAGTTTGGAGAGGGAGTGCCAGCTCAGGTGTCGTCTTAGTCATGTGACCGCGGTTCAAAATGACGAGGTAGGTCCGTCCTAAAATAGCCCTCGTGTTGCTAAAAAACGGGACGTTAATATAACTAAACAAAATCGCAAGTAACTGACACTTATTTTTAAATCTTAATCGTTTGTGTTTAAAACATAAAGTGTTATAGGACCTTTTAACAACGAAAAAGCAATAGAGAAAGTGCGACTGTTTATTAATTAGCAAAAACTTATAGATTTTGTTTTTACCATAATTACATAAAATAAGTTCCTCCCCAGATATGGATTTTAAAGTCAGTGTAATAATTTTAAGCATTGCAAATGCATATATTAATAATATATTGCGTAAATCGATTATACATAAGTTGTGGAACATGGATTTCATTTGCGCGCAGGATTTAAAAAACTAAGCAACCGATTGTAAACAAATATTATGAAAATTCCCTTCGAAATATCACAGCTTTAAAATCATTTAACATGGTAAATAATCAGATATGCTTTAATCACTTTTATGACGTTAAGATACCACGCACTAAAAAAATTATAACGCAATGCTTTGATTTTGCATGTTTTTCCATTGTGTTTGTATAAACATAGCAAGGAAATTTCTGTGTGTTTGATGAACAATATTTTAAAAATCCTGTGTGTAAGTTTAAATCACTCACCAAACATCTCTTTATATTGAGATGGGTTTTGACTATATCTTCTCAGTTATTTAAAGTACACTCATGTGCAATATCATGATATATCCATGATTTAAATTTTCAAATAAAAAAATAAAAAAAATCGGAAACTTTAATGGAATCTCCATAAAGAGTTCAAAATACTGAAGAATTCTATAAGACTGTTGGAATTACTTATGAAAGATAAAAAGTTTCTTAAAATTGCGACTTCAGAAATAAAACATATGTTGTTATTTTAGAATTCAGTCATGATTATTAGACACTGCTATCCAGATTTTTATTAATTTACATGAGATAGTATATAATTCGTTTCCATGGCATACATGGCCGTATTATCCAAAGGGCAAATTAGGCAGAAGAACAGGGCGCTATTGATCCAAGGGATCATAAAAACTTTCTATACTGATTTTGAACAAAAAAAATTTATTTAATTTTAATTTTAAATAAGTTATACAATTTTATATGTTATAATATGGTACAGAACCTAGTTAATAAAATAACCTAGGAGAATATAACGTTATCAGAACATTATAATGCTCCTGAATTATTTTTTTAGCTAGGTATTTTGTTTGGGCCATAACACCCAGTTTCCTAGTCAGGGTGCTTATGGAGCGGCAAACACTGTAAAATCTTAAGACGGCCCTGATCTTACACAATATAAAAATACATAAAATTCGTTAGCATTGGCATATTTCGAAATAAAATAAAATAGCTAAATTTTAAATAGGAAAAAATAACGAAAACGTTAGAAAATTACACAGTCAACACTCAAATTAAATGAAAGTGCGTTCTATAATAACAATGAAATCATTTAAAAATGACAACGACAATAGTAAAATTAAATTTTGAAGCATTCTTTAAAAAATAATGGAATCATTAATTATCTTCAAAAGCTTCGAGAAGGCAAAAAGAACAAGTGACCTTGTGAAGGTGACGGACGGCAGCCGGATGAAATTCGCGCAGTGTGAAAGCGTCAGCATATTTTCATACATTACTACTAAGACGAAATCGTAACGGCGCCGTTCTATTCAGTCGCACACGCGGCTGGTTTAAACCCCAACAAACGGACTCAAACCGCGATCGGCTAGTGTGAAATCTCCCACTCATTTCTTCAGTTTACCACCAAGAGGCGGCATAATGCATTCTTGCTGGTGTAATGTAACGGTTAAACCGCATAATGTGAAAGGGGTCATATTGATTGAAATTAAAATCCTATTTTTATGTTTCATAATGTGATAAAACCTTATTATTTCTTTTGTAATTACAATGTTAATCAATAAATTTGATAAAATTTAAAAGATTAATGAACATGAAGAAAATTAATTCGTCATCAACGGCAGATAATTAACTTAATTTTATTCATGTGTAGTCATTTCCAAGAGTGTTTGGACATACTAAAATTGCTACGAAATGTTGCGATACTTCCGTTCCAAAAAATATTTAAACAGTTTAGTATTATTTCTTTAAATCTGCTAATTACAGGCTACTTTTAAAATTTATAAAATTTAGATCTTGTTATTTTAACTTTTAAAAATTCAATTTGTGGTTAAATGTGGCAAAATGACTCTCAAAATTATTTGGAATGAATGAAAAAAAAATCACCATTATTTAAAATAATTTACACTTTTTCCATTTAAATAGAATTAACCGCAACTTTTATTAAATTGTTTGACATTCATTTAAAAATTCGAATTAAATCGGCCATTTTATATCAAAATAGCGAAGGAACAAAAATCACAAAAAATGTAGACAAACTGAAGTATTTTGATATCACAAAAAATCCATAAATAATGTCAATATATTGAAATTATTTTTTTTCCTTGAACTGAATAATGAAATGAACTTATTGCAGGGTTGACAACAACGTAGAAGCAAAACATACACTATACTCAAAAGACTGCCATCTTTTTTGTAGTCACTATTTTGCCAGTCTACAACTCAAAATGTCATTTAAACAAATTTTACAGAATATAGAGTCTATCTAGCTCAAGAATTAATCTGCACCCAAGAAAAATTTTAAAGCCATATAAAATAAACGCCCATCAAATTACATTTAATCTATTCTTAATAAGAAGGGAACTAGGCTTAAGCATTTGAATATAAATATATTAGGTAACGAAGTTTTTTCTACACATAGATTTCCATATTTTTTTTGTCCCATTTATTAACGCATAGGAACAAAAAAGAATTTTTAAATATTTCTAGAGAACACACTCGAGTTAGTCTGATATAATAGTTTGAAACTACATTTCCAGCAAAATGTCATTATTTATCAAATTCTATGGGAAAATACACAACATTTAACGAATTCAAGAGAGCAACATTTTTCATTTAAAGAAAATTTACAAAGAAAAGAAAGAAAGAAACCACGAAGAGCCGTAAAATGAATAGGCTAAACATGTTTCATATTTAGGCATTTAAAATTTTTCTTTCATAAATAATAATAAAATAAATGGACAAAAAATATCTAGTCACATGATGACTCAATAAAGTCAGTGCTTTCTTTCGCCGAGGTTATATTCTGGAAAAATACAAGGGTAAGTGAAGGGTCCATTGAAAGTAATCTGCGAAAGTTATTCCTCTTATTTTTTTTCCGAGACGAAGAAACGAAGTCGAAGTCTTAACATTCTGGGTTAACACCACATGCAGGAGATAAGAAATGGAAACAGAGATAAGAAAAGTATTTCCAACCATCGAAATTCCAGAGAGTAACAAGGGCCTCTTAGAATATGAGCTCGTTGAAGATATTCGGTTCTTAAATTACGGAATTTAGGATACCTCGGCTACATAACACTTCGGGGACCGATGGATTCGGAGTATTAACGAAAAACTAAATTTGGAAATTAAAATTATCCCTAAAAGGGATCTGAAGATATTTTTAGAACAGATCATTTTCCCTACTAATACTTGGATTATTTTAAACATATCACCAACATCAACTAAATTTATTGCAAAATTATTCTTTCTACAACAAGACTGCAACTAATAAAAATGTTGGCAAAATGAAATATTTCAAAATTACAAAAAAAAAAAAAAAACCCCTCAGCAATAATGTTAATTTTTTTGAAATAATTTTTCTCTTGAACTAAGTAATATAGTATATGTAATATAGAGTAGACAACGGTTCTTTTAGTCATTATTTTGACACTCTATATCCGAATCTTCAAAACTACAACCGAAACTCTACAACTTATCTCAAAATTTTCATGAGCAAATTTCACAAAATCGAGAAAAGGCTTCTTTGCAAACTCGACGCAAGTGCTAATAATATTTTTAGGATTTTGTTAATATTCATTAAAATATGAAATGAAAAAAAAAGCTTTTTAAAAAGTTAACAACATTTATTGAGTACAAAATTTATTTTCTTGTTTCTATGTTTGCGAAATAAAAGGCCAATTACCTTACAGTCGATTGCGTAACGGAAATTAGCTCAACTTATTATTAACTCAAAACATTTTACCGAGTTTTGTTGTTAGAATTTTGTTTCTATTGACAACAATAAGAAACAAAATTCTAAAAATAAAACTCGGTAAAATGTCTTGAGCTAATAATCATCATCGAACTTTTAGAAAAGAATTATGCATGATCGGAGCTTCTTAAATTAAGGGTTGTGACCCCACTTGGCGTCACAGATCTTACTCTTCACCATTTTTTCAATTAAAAAAAACAAACAACAACAGAAAAAAACCAGAAAATGAGTAAAATCTGCTGAATAACTATCTTAAATTGGATTTATTTTTAATCATCATTATTTAATGCTTTATTTCAATTTTGAAGTGGCAAAAATTTCTTTGAATGAAAATGGAATCGAGATGAGCAATTTTTTTCTCTCAGAAAGGGGTTGCGAGTGAAAAAATTTAAGAAGGTCCATGATAGATGATTTTCATTCTTAGGTTATCTATTTTTCTGTCTTCTTTTTACTTATGGCATAACGCCAGATATGAGAAATAAAATAAAATAAATGAAAATAAACTAAAAAATGCTACATAATTATTGTAGATTATTAAATAATTATTATATTATTTCCTGACATATCACTCGGCACATGTCTTAGTGCCATTACATCTGATTCATTTACCACATTGATTGTAAGGTAATTAACCTTTAATTTAAAAAAAATTAGAATAAGAAGAGATATATTTTAGGGAATGTATTTACTTGTTTAAACTTTTTGCCTTTCATCAGTTTGATTATATTAACTTAACTTAATCACAAGATGGATAAAGTGATGGCAACTGAAAGTTATGGTACAAAAAGACTGTCAAATTTAATAAAATGAATTTTGATGTAATTTCATATAAATATGTGCGTACGAATTCAGAAAAGCAAAATTTACAAAGCATGTTTGTGCTTTCAGTGTATGCTAAAAAAAGTTCACTATTTATTACATGAATGGGATCTAATCTCAGGAAAGGTATTTTGCTACATTTCAGCAGATTAAAAATCTAGAAAACTTTTTTCTTTTTCATGATTTTTTTTCATTCTCTATAAGCTTTAAAGCTAGTTCTTCTACATAGTTCCACTTAAAAGCATTATTATTCTCTGTAAATGTTCCTTTGGCTCCATTGATTAATTATTCATTTTTAATAAATGCACACTACATGCATAAATTATGGAAAATAAAATTCTGACAAAATTCAACCGATTTTTCATCAACATTATTAATTAATAATTTATTATTCTGATCAATTTAAAATTAATAAAAGGAGGGCAAATAACAATTATTGAATTTTAATAAAACCTTACGACGTACATTCTATGTCAAAAGAAATGTAATGAGTGAAAATATGAGGAAATGGTTTGTAAATCACTCGCGATAACTATATTATACCTAACAAATTTGCTATTATTATTTTCAACATTAGTCTAATTTAGTCCCTTCACATTACATGCAATAACTTTAGAAATGCTCAAAAAATATTTTTCAAAATAAAATGAACTTAAAAATATTATCCTACATAGTTTTCAAATTACGTATTTCACGAAACTTACATTTTACAGAAAAATTTAAAGTAACCCAAATGGTATTTTAAATGCAGTGCGAAATAATTATAAAACATATTAATAAAATTCTTTTTTTTTTAAATATAATTACAAATAATTCATAGTGGTATTAAAGTCGAATATCTAAAAAAAAAATCGAAATTCTTAACAACGAAAAGAAAACTAAAATAAGTTAAAAACTTACATGAGTTTTATTTTGGACATCACTTCCTCCAGGTCTCCAGGTGCTGATAAGATTCTGTTTTGACTTGTTTCCAGCTGATGTCCTCTCTAGAGCCCTATCTGGACAGCACTCGAACAGCAAAACTCTTTCCGCAACCGAACCTTTCGTCAAGAATGGCCTAATAGGCACATGAGAATGGCGATCGGTGGGTGACAAAGATCGTTCTTTGATATGCTGCTTCTGAGCGTTTGTGAGTTTTGGGTGTGGAATAGATGGACTTGGAACATCCAACAATCCATCCATAGATAAAGTTCTCTTGTGGCCACCCCTCTGGAAAGGTTCAGCGAGAGAACTGTCAATATCTGGTACTAGATGGGCATCATTCCAGCTCGGGATATTTTCCCATTTTGTTTTGGCATCACTGACTAGATGTCCATTTTTTATGGCTCTCGGTTTTGATTCCTCTCTTAGTGCCTGCTGAACATTTTGAATGCGGTTTTTAGCATAATCTACTGCAGATTGAACAAACTCTTGACTGGACTTGCCATAAGGAGCTGAATGGTGCCCAAGCGCTTGACTAGTACTAGGCTTTATGGATACTGGTAGATCATCAGTTTCTTTGCAAGCTTCATTCACATAGAAAGGTACATAATTGTCTGTAATAAAATTTGTATCTGCCTGAGACGTTTGAGGAACTTCAAGTGATGCTGTTTCACCAAAAGGCACAGAAGGAATCCTACTGCTTTGAAATACCGCTGTTTGAATGGGTTGTGTTGCTGGATCTATGCTGGAGTTCAATAAAAGTTCTTGCAGAGCATCAAGTGTGAGAGGGCCACTCCGTGGCTGCGTTAATGGTGGTGAATAAGGGTGTTCTTGAACACCTGGCTTTGACTTTTGAATTTGACGTCTTTCAAGAGAATTTGTCGGTGAATTTTGTAGAGAATCTTTCTCTTTGGAAGCAAATTTTGTTATTTGGGCTTTGACACCAGTCTGTTGATATTCAGGAGACGGTTTTAACGAAGGAAGTATTGAAGATTTAAAAGACGGGGAGGATGATCTTTCAAACATATTGTCTTCAAAATGTGTGCCGAAATTATTGAAATTCTTCATATTATCAAAAGGAAAAACACTTCTTTCTGGATTGATATCGGGTGAGAGTCTTTTTAAGTCTTTGGCCAAAGGATCAGAAATAACATTCGATCCTTTTGGACTAGCTTTCACTTTAGAAAACCCATTAGACTTAGATGTTTGAGAAGTCTCGCTTGATAACGAAGAAGCAGATTCATCGCCTGATGACCTATCATCTTTAATTTTCTTATCATACTTTTTTATTGGGGACACCTGTTTGTTAACTGAAGGTGTGGATTTAAAAGTTCCGACAGATGTTTCTGCCTTTTTCCTGGCTGCCAAGCGAACTTTATCTTGGGCAACGAAAGTATTAACAAGTGCCTCTAACTGACCTTCGAGATCTGATGCTAATAAACTTACAGGATCTAAGATTTCCATATCCATTTTAGGTGTATTCACTGAATTTGAACCGGACACAACAGCAGTTGGAGTTGACATTTTGGTTGAAGATGCAGAAATAGGACTAGAAACAACTGGTGATGATGCCCGTTGCAAGACAGGTGAACCAACTGTTGTCGATGTATTTCTGCTTAGTGGTACAGTTGCACCAAGAAGATCAGCGATCGATGGGGCTGTACCTTTAGGTGTGACTGGTGGACTTGGTGTCGATGACACCAGAGGGGATGAACTAGTACCTTTGGGTGTTGCTGGGGATGATGGAGAGGATGTTGCAGCGGGGGGTATGGAAAATGAAGGAAGTTTCAAAAGTGGGGAACATAATCCATAATGGACGGCTTTACATTCGTCTGCAGATAGTTTGGTGGGATCTGGGCAACATGGATCATGTTCAACGGCATGGACGGAACGACTACAAGTTAAATCAACCAAAGCACTATGGTAAAAGGTTACAGAAGTCACTACATAATGGCAGCTCACATGATTAGTGAGCATACTAAATGGAAACTTTTGCAACCTGAAGAATTTAAATCGCTCAGAGAATGTGTAGTTCTTCAGATACGTGTGGTATCAAATACATTGCAAAATCTTTAAGAAATGACATGAAAATGAATTTATTTCTAAAGACTAAAAATTGATTTGTGAAGTTCAATATCGCAGAGTAAAATAAACCGTAAAATAAGTTGATTATATTCTACTAGTGTATTTTCTTTATATGATATTTAAAAATGACCAAATATTAAAATATTTATTAATGGAAATAGGGAGGAAAAGATAAATTTTAATTACTGGTAACACGTAACTTTTGATAACAGATATTTCTTAAAACAGCAAAATCTACAAATTTTTTAAGCTTTTAATAATTACTGAAACTTTATTATCGCGTTTTAAAATATCGCTGCTTTATTAAATTATAATTTTAAATCTATGCTGAAAATTGTTTATGCATGAAATAACTTTGACTACACAAAAAATAATCAAATTGTCAATCCTTCAAAAATATTATATTTCAGAAGAATTTAAATTTTAACTCACTTCTGAAGAACTTAACAGGTATCGAACATCATCACCAGTCCCTTGGGTTTCTATGTTGTAAAAATCCAATATCACGATTTACAACAGCACAACACATTTTCACAAAATTATATCTTCCTGATTTATATCCAACTCAAGTTCTTTACATTCACAGTATTATCCACCAGCAAATTTACTATAACAGGAGCCACCAGCTTTCGAAACGACGATTAAGTGTTACGGTTGCGAATATTACGAATAACGGTATATCACAAATTACAGAATCACGTCACTCATTTTTTAGCAAGACAGCCTTATGTCCGATTTCTTTCACCCTACCAGACGATATGTTTCAGGTAGAGATTTCGAACCGGGGCGGAGAAAAAAAGACGAAATGTTGTCGTCATTTCACTTCGAAGCGAGTCGCTGTTGCTAAAATCGTCTGCCCGCCATATAAGGGAACGGGCGGGAGCGCTGTCAACGCTCTCGGTGGAAGGAGCAGTATTCTAACTTTAAATGAACAGATGAAAATCCGCGCTGATGTTACTACCAGGCGACATCGTCTTCCCTACACGCTTGGCAGCTTTATCGCTCTTTCAAAGCCGATTCGCTCTTCCACTTCGTTTGAGCTGCTCTACCGTTGTATTCATGGCACGTTCGTTCACTCGAAATGCTTTTCATCGTTTGTTTTATTTGTCTTGATCGAGTCGGCTCTGCGGGTGGTATGATTATGATGCAAATCAAGGTGATGAGATCTTAATGACAGTGACCAGACGTTCCGGATTAGCCCGACAGAGTCCCGACTTTGGATTTTTCGTCCCGCCATGAAAAAATTTCCCGGATTTGTCCCGGATATATTAGAATCCGGAACAATTTGAATGTAATATCATTAATTGTTCCTTATAAGTAATTATTTCTGTAGGAAAGGTCACAAAAAATTAATGACCAGCTTTACTCTTTAAAAAAATTATTTTTTAATACTAAAATTCGCCCTTCCACTTCGTTTGAGCTGCTCTACCGTTGTATTCATGGCACGTTCGTTCACTCAAAATGCTTTTCTTCATTTGTTTTATTTATCTTGATCGAGTCAGCTCTGCGGGTGGTATGATTATGAAGCAAACTAAGGTGATGAGATCTTGATGACAGTGACCAGACGTTCCGGATTAGCCTGACTTTAGATTTTTCGTCCCGCCATGAAAAAAATGTCCCGGATATATCAGAATCCGGAACAATTTGAATGTAATATCATTAATTGTTCCTTATCACAGTAAAATTAATGGCTAGCTTTAATTTTTTTAAAAATATTTTTTAAGACTAAAATTCGCCCTTCGCTTCGTTTGAATTGTTCAATCGTTGTATTCATGGCACGTTCACGCCTAAACGTTTTTCATTTGTTTTATTTATCTCGATAGAGTCAGCTCTGCGTGTAGTTTGATTATGAAGCAAATCAAGGTGATGAGATCTTAATAAAAGCGACCAAGCATTTCGGATAAGCCCGACAAAGTCCCGACTTTTGATGTTTCGTTCCGATATGAAAATTTGTCCCGGGTCTGCTCAAGGTAGATTTGAATACGAGACATTTCGATTGCAATATCTTGTATTGCCCTTTTGTTAAAGATCACAAAAAAGTAATGACTAGGTTTAATTTAAAAAAAATAATTTTTTGATAACTATTTAGTGGTAGTATGGTTATGATGCAAATGAAGGTGATGAGATCTTAATAAAAGTGGCCAGACCTTCCGTATTATCCTGGAAAATTCCCGACTTGTGATTTTTTTCGTTCCGGTACGATAAAGAAATGTCCCGAATAATTTAGAATCCCGGAGAATTTGAAACAAATCATGGACTGACCCTTATAAGAAATCATTCTTTGCTAAAGATAACAAAAAATTAATGACTAGATTCAATCTAAAAAATTTACTTTTCAAGAATTTTTCATCCTAAATTTTGCTATATATATTATTCAAAAAGATTACCCTAGTTCAGATCTTTTCACAGTTTGATTTGAACCATGTACTTTATTCTAATTCTTTTGGGAAAAGTGTTATTTTTATTTATTTATTGTTTACGTGGACCTATTAAAAGAGTTTCTACGCTCATGAACAGTACCTGCAGTTATGAAATTTTTGAATATTTAAGAAAAAGAAAAAAAACATTTTTTATTTAATTGTTTCGAAAAATAGTCTATTTTGATTAATTTACGTTTTTATTTTTGTTTCAATTAATTTATTATTTATTTATTTTTTAGTTTACATGGAACTTACTGAGAGAGGATTTCCTGTCATGAATAGCACCTATGGATAATAAATACAAAACATTTACAAACAAATTAGCTCAATAATTTACAAAATGTAAGATACTGAGTGGGCAGTTTATACTGTCTAGTCAAAGCCTACATCTTCATGAGATTCATTCGAGCGAACATCAGTGGTGTAGTCACAAAATAAGAAGTGTCGGAAAGCTCTAACCTGGGTGACAGAAATCGCACTGTTTTAAGGGCGTTCTCACAATTTTTTCTAATTTATTTCTCGTGAAAAAAAAAGCAGCTCTGGAACGGCCTTTCGGCTCCACTACACCCCTAGCGAACATTATCAGTGTTGATTTCTTCTGGGTTGTACTGTCTGCGGACGGTCATTTCCAGATTTTGATGAAAACCATGTTTTTATTCTAAATTTTTTGAAAACAGTGTTTTTTTTTATTTATTTGTTTCTATAGTTTACATGGAACTAATGCAGTATCGAAATGAGATATTTGCTTTGATAAGAAACACATTCTTTATTCTAATTTTTAAAAGCAATATTTTTATTCATTATTTTTAATTTTAGTTTCTGTGGAACAAATGCAGCAATCGAAAGAGTATTTTCTCTCATGAATAGTTTCGAAGGAAATGGAAAAAAAATCACCCTGACATGAAAAAATTGAAAACACAATTAATTATTAAATTTAATTCATTTCTTTGCTCTTCTAATTTCTTAATCTATTTTCTAATCTAATTTCTAATCTTCTAACCAAAACTCAAAAGACGAGGCGATGGACTGTAACTGGTTTTTATTACTAAACATAAATCTCTGTGACCAACGCAAACTCAATGGCTCAAGCGAACCTCATACGACGTGCTCTGATCACAGTCAAATTCACACTGACAAAGATACTGAAAACACAAGATACATACGCCGAAAATACCGCTAGAGGGCGTAACAAATATTATGAGAAGTAAGGCCGGGTAAGGCCGCAACAGAAATTATATTCTGAATATGTTCTGTCTGTCAATAAATGCAATAAATGAGAAAATTTTGGATAAGATTTTCAGATTTATTGCTTGATATAATCAGGACTCTGATTTATCGATTAATTAGATTTTGCTGATAAGATTAGCCTTGCCACATCTAAGGCCCAATTTAAAAAGGCGACAACTAGAAAATTAAATTTTTGAAATATTGGTTTATTAAAGTTAAATCTATCTCTGAAGATTCTACTTTGCATCGATCTAATTTGAAAATCTAAAGCTGTATAAGCTCAATTGTTGCTGAAAGAAAAGGTAGTCTAATTAAAATCGTCTTAAAAGCGCCTGATAAAAAAAAAGTGTTGTGGTCATTTTTAAAAGGGGCATCGGTTTGTTAAAATAAAGTTTTGAATGGCTGCAACAAAATCTAGTATTGAAAAGTTTGTACTGTAGACACCGTCGCTCTTTAGAGTTTGAGGCCTAAGGTAAAATATGCAGTGGAACTCCAAATTAATAAAAAAGTGAATAAATAAATAAAATCTATAATTTTTGATACAAAAAGGAATGTATATAGCATTTTCTATTATCTGAATGGTAATACGCATAATACATTAATAATATTATAAAAGAAAAGCAGTATTAATATAACTTTATTTTCCTTGCGCTAATTTCAGTAGATCTATTTATTATCTCACTTAAATTTAAACTTTCTTATAATTTATTTTCTATGGAAGGCAATTTTAGAATGGATAGTCTTCTTGTGTCATTGTGGATCTTGAATAGTCTTTTATATACTATTTTAAACTTTGAAACACTGCTTTCAAACACAGAAGCTGTTACCGAAATTGATAATAAAATTCTTCAGGTTATCCTTAAAGTGGGAATGTCATTTCCTTTTTTGTGTATTTTTTAAGTCTTTCTAATGCAGACCTATCACACATGCCTTCACAGAAAATGTTTATTTTTAATATATAATTATTTTATTATTATTTTTTGCAGTCTAAGATTATTTTTATAGGCTTTGGAATACAAAAAATGAATTTGGCTAGAATTCATAATCTTATAAGATTTTCTTTTAATCAACGCATAGGATATATCGTTGTGTCACCCTATTAGCTAACGGGCCCCTGGCATACGTCCGGTTTGACTGATATTTAGGGACGCTACTGACAGTCGAAATATCAGAAACTTAGTAACCAGTAAAACTACTCATCAATGAAAAGAAATCGGATATGAATTTCCAAATGCATTTTTAAACAATTTTCCACCATTAATTGACTTACTCTCTGCAAAACTATTCTCATAAGAAAGTTTAGTGCTTTTAACCAAAATTTTAAAAGTCACTTTTTGTGATGTCTCTTCTCTAGTGTTTGTGGATAGAATATTCATGAAATATTTTGTGGTAAAACTTTGGATGGCCGCTAAATTTCCATTTACTAATAAGAAGTAACTGTAAATTCATATTGCAAATTTTTCGCACCTATTTTTCTTCTATTTAAATAAAAGTTTCTGAAACAGTCTGTCGCAATCCCATGTATGGTTACGCATTAAAAAATGTTAGGGTTCGCGAAATTTTTAAGGGGCCTTTATTTATATTTTTTTCCAGTCTCTTTATCGTTTGTAAGCCAAATACTAAAGAAAAAGGCCTTGACTTATAAAATATTTTGTTAAAATTTTCTAAACAATTATTTTTAATTGAATTTCGCTTTATTCACTAACGTAACGTTTTCCCTTATCTATTTTTCAAATTTGGACTTGCGGCGAAATATTTTTCACTAAAATGAAGTGGCGATTTTTTTTCTATCCAAAAAGGAGTCACGCATGAAAAAAGTGTGGGAAAACTAATTTTAAAGATTTTTTTTTTCATTCCATAACTCACACATTTGTTTCAAGCATTTTTCAAATTTGAAATTTCAGTTTTCTTCTGTGCTAATAAAAGACTTTCTTTTTTTCATACGCTTTCTTAAGAAAAAATGTAAATTATATTTCATTCACAAACGGCATTGATATATTTGATATTACTTAAGAAATCATTTTAGAGTTAATGTCTGTTAATTTTATTATAAAATTCAAAACTTTTTATTAAACAATTCTGAAATTACATTTCAATTTTTTTATTAGCACTACAGTATTTTAAACTTCTTTAAAATTTAATGTATTTTACTCCTTCATTCTAAAATTAATTGTAATTAATTGTTTAGGTAAACACTATTTTAGTTACAGGTAACAAAACATTTGGGATCACTTTTCATACGTTCCTTCGTATCTTTCACAGAAATTTTGTTTAATTTTGATCACATTTAGCATTGAAAAATACACCTTTTTTCTTCAATATAGTGGAATCAAAATACATACTAATGAGAATAAAATGATCAGTTCTCAAATGTGAACGTAGAAATTTTATATAGTTAAGAGACTGATACACGTGGAGCTTGAATATTTTAATGTTTTTAATTCGGAATTTTTTCTCTGGTCTCTTTAAATTCCTATTAACGTAACGTCAAAATATCTTTAAAATTCAAGTAATTTTGATTAAAACAAAGTAAAAAAAATTGTAAAACATAGTTTTTATTTTCGAATTGTTTTCTTTAATTAAGTTATTGTCTTCAGTGAATAGTTTTTAAGCCTATAATTCCTTTGAGGGCTTAACTGTTGAACAATATGAATGAAAAAGCATTAAAAAATTTCTCCCTCTTTAGAAATCTTTTAGTGCGTTAGATTTCAATTCTATTATTAATTTCGAGGGTTTTTTTTGTACCACCATTGTCACATTGAAAGTGCCGTATGCTGTGTGTTTAGTAAATTTATTTATTATTTTTAAAATCATTAAATTAACAAAATGAACATTAATTTTTAAAAATTATAATTATCATTTCTTTAAATATTTAAATTACTTCTTATATTATTAACTAGCCGCCTTCGGCGACCAGCTTGTTCGCCGGGAATATAATTTCAACTGAATCTCTTATGTATAATTTGATTTTCATGGTTCCCTTAACAAAGTAATTTTAAATTTCAAATTTTGATAGAACATTTTACCCATGTACTTTCAATAGCCTTGCACTTGTTCTGTTCGTTGTCTTAATGATAGTCCCTAATGGAGTCGAGTAACTGTCTGTGTCATGTAGCAAACAATTGAACGTTGTCGGCATCAACTTCACTCTCTTATTCCTCTTGCAAAATATGCATTTGATTTTAGCTTTAATTGGCTCGGCGCATTTTACTTCCAGCCGCATGTTAGCTGAATGAAAATATGCTGATTAAAGCATAGCATTAAGATATTACCTTAGCTTTCAACAATGGTAGAGAAACACAAAAATAAATGTTTTTTTTTTAAAATGAAACCGTTTTGAATTGCGTTTCCACAATGAAAAGTATTGTTGTATATTATGCCAAAAATATATTTTTTTAATTTATTAAAATTAGAGAAAAATTGTACGGCAACTTAATTGATATCATTGAAAAGGTAATTCTTTGCACTTTCAGATGGCGTAAAAATGATTTTTTTTGCGTTAATATTTTCGTAAGTTATTAAGCAAAAACGACAAATTTCGATTAATTTTTAATTAGTTAAAATTCTAATTAAAATTTCAAAAAGGGCTCCTAGGTGCACATCCCCACCTTCCAAAGTATGTTTGTGCCAAATTTCGTAGCTATATGTTCAGTGGTCTGCCCTGCAGAGCTACAACACATACACAGACACACACACACATTCTCCTTTATGATTATTAGAGATTAATTTCGTATAATCTGTTGAAATGTTAATCTATAAAATAGTTCTTTCCATCCATTTTTAGTTTTAAAATTGTCGTTTTCTGTTGCTTGTACTCATTATTATACCAAAGTTTTATTAATTCATATTTTTGTATAAATCCATTTATTGTGGTCTTGTTATCTTCCACCATATATATTTATTATTGCTTCATAACAGGTTCTATGTTTTGTGCATTTAATGAAAAATAAATTTCTCTTACGTGAAAATTAAAATTCGTTGCACTTTTAACGGAAGTTCCTTTCTAGCAACATAACAATTTCTCCCGACTGTTTACAGAAGATCCCTAAAACTAGTTCAAAGCATCGGTTATTCGAATGATAACGTTGACTTCAAGTGTAACCTCGCTCCCATATTTCAATAGTTTGACGCAATTTTTTCAGAGTGTGCCAAAAGATTTGCTGTTCTTCGCTTCTATAGCTTTGACGAACGAGCACAGGAGGAATAATCAGTGAAAACACTCGACATTTCGCCTCTTAAAATAATCTCATGCTTTAAAATGAAGAATGAGAAGATGCTAATTCTATTTTCGCCAGATTCCGCTAAGCCGTAAGAGTTTTATAAAGTATAAGTAACTATCCCAGTTATTAAATAGTTAATTTTGCTCAAAATTTATAATATACTAGCAGATATACCCGGCGTTGCTCAGGAATAAATTATTTTTATGTCTAATATTTTTAATGTAAAAAAAATGTACAAAATATGATAATACATTATGTCTTTTCCTCGTATGAAACGTTTTTTAATTAAAATAAGAATATCAATTGAACAAAATGATTTTTAAAAACCACCTAAAGCTAATTTCCTCCATAAGTTATTAATATTTATTATATAAGTAATTCAAATTTTAATCTCAAACGTTTCGGGGCAATTAATTAAATAGTTAATTTTCATTAATAAAAACATTAAAATAAACCCAATAAATAGTAAATGTAGGGGAAAGTGGGGTAAAACCTGGTAGTTATGGTTCTACGGACTGTTGGAGCTAAAATATTCGACATAGAGCTTATCAAATTTTATTAAAATATTCATTGTTTATCGGAGTACAATATATAATTCCTGAAAAATCATAATTTTAATACTTTTTTTTAATAAGGATTTTTTTTGTAGAAAAAGTCAAAACACCCCCGAGTACACATGTTAACGTTATAGGAATTAGGAAAACTTGATTTTCAGCGGAAAAGTTGCAATTAAGAATATTAGTTGAAAAATTCAAATGTAAAGCAGTTGTCTTCTTCCTCCGCGTCACTGCAACTTTCGTGGCACAGCTAAGACAGTTTTTACATTAAATTAACCACGATTCTTTATTTAAATTAGAAAATGCATCATTAAAATATAAATAATCAACGATGTGTTTTTATCGTCTTAATCAGAGTAATCATCAATACGGACTGTCCCGGGCCTTACACCACTTGGAGTACCCGATTTTACCCCGAGTGCAGAGATTATAAAAAACCAAAATAGAAACGCACAATTATTGAAGTAAATCCTTATTGTGTGATATGTTATAAATCCTTAGTAAATGTATAATAAGCTGAACTTAATATAGTTTTTATAACTATAAAAATTTTTTACTTTAGTATAGTTTAAAACCAAACGAACATTAGAGAGTTGACGTCAGGAAACAAATAAACCTTCACAGATGCAGTGAATTCAACAAGTATAACACGCCACTATGACTGTTCCTTTTTCTTGACTAGTAGAGTGCAATTCAGTATCTATTAGATAGGAAAAATAATAGCGCCAGAATCAAGGGTACCCCGTTTTACCCCACCACCCGATTTTACCCTACTCTCCCCTAAATAAATGTATAAATTTTTAATCCTCTGCTTTTAAGCTTTTTTCAGGGTTTTTCTAGAATTCTGTTAATGAATTCTGCCAACAGTTCTTCGTCTGCGTTCTTGTTCTTCAACAATAAAAAACAATATTACAAATTAAGCATAAAAATTAATTTTGAAAATTTATTAAAATTAGAGAAAATCTGTATGAAAATGAAATTGGTGTCACTGAAAAGCATTTTGTTTAAACTTTAAGATGGTATAAAAATAGTTTTTGTGAGATAATATTTCCGGAAGATATCGCAGGAAAACGCCAAATTTTGCTTAATTTTTAATAAATTGAAATCTTAGTTAACTTTGGGGCTTAAAAAAGTTGCCAGTGATCTTTCACATGTTTTGAAAAGCACATGTGCCAAATTTCATCAACCTTGGACGGAAGCTGTAGGTTTGTATAAGGAACACGCACACACACACTGCTTTATATATATAGACTACGAATTTGACAAAATTTTTTATTTATTTATGTTGAGATATTGGCTATCTGATATGTATTTAGGATTTCCCAGTTTATACATAAAAAAATATGAACACCATTAAATATCGGATGTAGTACCATCTCTTTTTTAAAAAATAAAAGCAAAGATAATTGAGTAATTTCGCAGCATGTCATAATTTGATAATATGTACAAAAATGAAAAGAATGTTTCATACGAGTGAAAATAATTCCACATACATCTTTTGATATATTAAAGGAGACCTTATCATGTGACATGAAATGTTTAGATGACAAACATAGCTGAGAAGGTCATCTAACTTCACATTATCTTATACTATGCTGTGATGGCATATCCTTTTTATCCTGGAAGATACGCGGTGGATTCCAAAACGAAATTGGCATCGATTATTTGACAGGTATTAAATGAGTATCAATTGAATGAATGTACTAAATTTAACTTATTTTTACATATTTTGATATTTATTACATATTTTTAAAAGAAATTCTCTTAAGAAGGTGGTAATTATTTTTAGTTTCAGTAATAATGCCATTTTATTTAATTTATTTATTAGTATTAATTTAGTATTTTTAGTTTATTATTGTTGCACTAAATAGTTTTCCTGAAAATTATTCAAATTACACCAGCATTTTAAAAACAAAAGTACTTTATCGTGTTAAATTTTTTTTATATGTTTTAGCATTTTTATGCCATATGATATTTTTTCTGTTACTCGACTTTTCGGATTTACTTTACACATACGCACACACAAAACAATACATAAAAATTTACTCGTGCAAAATCACTCATTAAAACAATAAACTACATTTTATTAAAAACATTCATAATTAGTACAGATGAACTAAAATAACCTTCGGTCAATAATTTCACACTTTTATAATACAACTTCATAGATAAAAAATATTTATTTATAAGTTGCTCTGTCCTTCTGTTCTATTTTATTTACATACGCATTAAAACAAAAAAATGTATGAAGTCTTAAAAACTATCCTAAAATTAAACTGACAGAGAGAATTATGCGTTGTTTCTATGAAAATGTGGAAGACTTCCAAAAATTCAGTTTGTAAATAGAGAACTTATTTACATTCAAAAGTAACAAGCAGTAGCATTGGTAATTAAAAATTAATGAGTAAAGCAAATTGATGCAATGCAAAGCATAATTCTGCAGATGATCATGAAAGGTGCGATAGAACTGTTTATGTTTGTCAGTCATCTTTATTTGACAAAGAATTCTTTCACTTATTCAGCGACAAAACGTTGGATGTTTTGTATCTTAATATTTCTTTGATAGGAAATTCAGTAGAAATACTCCAAGCAGGAGTAAAGTTGCATTTGCCATGATTGCTGCACTTCCACTGCAACGTACGCCTGCAACACAAAAGAAATAATTTATTATAAGGAAAGAAGGAATTTCGGCCAATTTTAAATTTATTTGGCTTAAGCTTGTTTGATGCATTTTTTTTGAAGTCATAACACCAAACCTTTGTAATAATATTGTTGAAATAATAATATTTAAATTTTTTCTGTTTCGTTCTGGAAAAAAGTAAATATTGTTAGGATATGAAACATTTATTTCAATGAAAAATATTAAATCAAATATTTTCGATTAAGGATTAACAATAGAACACCGGGATTGAATTCAAGCCTATTTCTACCGTGATCCGACAAGTTAACAGATATTTAAGAAAATGACATTTATTCAAGAATGTCAACTTTTTTAATGACACATTCTTTAAAGAAAATACTTTATTTTTTATTTATTTCATATTGAAGTAGATAAATAGCAAAAGTAACGTTCATAGTCGAAGCTTTTTAATATTTTACATTTTCCCCCATTCCTCAGAATAAACTGGGTACAGCATTTCCTGCAAACAGAGGTCATTTCCTGAATGTGTTTTCCAGAAATGTATCTTTTACAATGGCCACAAATAGTGATAGTTCTATTTTTGTTGCAATGATGAATTGGGCATATTTCACCTATATTGGAAGATATATGGATTGGAAGATATGACAAATTATACATACAAGGTATCCACTAATTCCTGAGTCCTCCCACATTTAAGTTCAGAACGGCGACAGCTATAGCCATGGAAGTGGTTTCTAGATATAATAAAGAGGCTAAGCGCTACGGAATGACCCCACTCACAGCCTGCATAGCGGTAAGATTCGGAGCTAGTGTTTCTATTTGGGAAACGGTATGAGGTACGGGAAAAAGTAAATTGCAAAATTGTAGCGCATCAACGATTTAGCAATTTACATACATTAACGGTCAGAAAAATGAAATTTCTTTTCTGCTCTTGACTTCAAAATTATAGATCTATTTCAAATTTTAGATTTAATTGGTCAAAGGGAAGTCGTCCAAATTGCACAATCGATTCTCTTCACTATACTACGAAACTTAACATAAAACGCACAGCGTTGTGTAAGAGCCTTACAAAGTCGAGCGGAGAATACTCCCGCTTGTTTTTTGATATTCAGAAAAGATGTAAAGGCGGTTAATATTCCCATTTCTTTAAGACAACTTTAAAAAAGAAGGAAACGGCACACACGATATAACATTTAGATTTAATTGGTCAAAGGGAAGTCGTCCAAAATGCATAATCGATTCTCTTCACTATACTACGAAACTTAGCATAAAACGCACAGCATTGTGTAAGAGCCTTACAGAGCCGAGCGGAGAATACGCCCGCTTTTTTTTATATTAAAAAAAGATAAAAAGGCGGCTAATATTCCCATTTCTTTAAGACAACTTTAAAAAAGAAGTAAACGGCACAAACGAGATGACAGTCTGAACTTTTCTCCCGTTTCCCTAGTTTGAACACAATTTTCTGCATCATTTAATTTGAGGTATTGTGTTAAGCCTCCGAAGCGCTTCTGGTGAACAATTTATTTTTTCTGTAAATTGCATCAAAAGTATTATTGTTTAAACGAATGCATCTATCAGATCATTCGGTTTATAGAACACGGGGATATTTTAAAGGTGAATTAACCTAAAAATGATTTTTTAATGGATGCAAAAAAGGGTTTGTCCTCATTTGAGCATCCTGAATTTTTTTATACAGGAATTTCTGATATGTAATAGATAGCATTTTAAAATAGATAGAGAATGAAATCTGAGTTATTTTGCCATCATTCACTGTTGCAGTCGTCACGATATGATTTTAGTTAATTTAACCTTTTGTCAACTTTTAAGTAAATTATTTCTGAGTGTTTGTTTGTCTTTTGAATTAATTTGAAATGTAAAACTTTGAAAAGAACACATTGAATATGTCATGGCCGAAAAACAACCCTCATAAACTTTCAGTCATTTTGATGTGATAGATTTAAAACCTTACAAATTAGTTTTTGAAGTGAATAATTGGATCGTTATTGCTTATTAATCAAGTCTCTGAAATCTTAAGAATGTTTATTCATGGCAGTTTAAGAAATTATACACATGAAACATGAATTATCTACTTTTGAAATTAACATGTAAAACGAAAAAATAATGCTCAACCGTTCCCAACCTTTTTCACTCGCGTACCCCTCGATCAATCTTTTTATTTTTGAGCAACCCCTTTTCTTATATCATCTGAAACCACCCCTCAGCAGAAAATAGTTTTTATTAATAACACAAGCCCCTTAGGTTATCTTAAGAGTCAAACGACTCTAATGAACTTGATAAAAATTTGTAGGATTGATTTTTGACATTTTATTCCATTTTTTAAAATCGCATTAGTTCACCGGCAACACAAATGAAAACAGAATGGAAATAATTTCGCATTAACTTATGATGAGAGCTTTCAATTACTAGATATTAATCTACTTCTTACTTCATCTTATTTCGTGAACAGGCTTTTGGACTCGTACAATTTTTCTTTCATTTTTCATTCAAACTTGAGAAAAGGAAATTCTAGAATATTCTTATGTTTCGTGTTTTCCGCCATTACGAAGAACACTTTCGCGTACCCCTAATTGGTTCCCCACATACCCCCAGGGGTACATGTACCACAGGTTGGGAATCTCTGGCTTAGAAGGTTAAAATTAGCTGGATTGTTGTTCCCTCGACTTTCTCATAAACTTCCACAATATGGCGTATTTTGTGCTTAGCTTTGTCATGCAGAGAAGGTAGAGAAATATGCATTTTGGGACAGCATCGCTTTCCTTTTATAAAATTTTGGTGTAAGGATGACGTAAAAATCCATCTAATCCATCCCAGTAACATACTGCGTTTTTTAGTTATCGCGTTTCCAAACGCGTGAATAAACGCACCGACAGACAATCTACGCTATGATGCATTTGGTTCAAAATCTGATAAATGTCTGCAATTCTGGCGATAAAATTAGATGCCAAATTTCATCTGTCCAGCTGCATGCATTTTTGAGTTATTGTGTACTCATGCAGAACGAACAGAGTAATTACCATTTAACCCTTTGAGGACGACTGTCACGCGGGATGCCAGCTGCTTGGCACACGACTGTCACAAATACGTGCCGTCTCTTGTGACTTTTAGAAACCGACTGTCACTACGGCGTGACACCAGCTTTAGTGCAATTAGGCTTAACTAGAAAAAGTGCGCCGGCCCTAATCAGCCACGCTCATTGGGAAACGCCAGAAAGACGGAACCACACGTTTTTCGTTTCAGCCGTCCTCAAAGGGTTAACAGATTTCGTTAACCCAGTGAGGATTTCATAACCCAAAATTTAACAGAAATCTGCAATTTTGGTGCGAAGACTGCATATCCAATTCATTCATATGTTTTTGAATTATTGTGTTCGCTGTCGAACAGACATAATTCTTGAAAATTTCTTTTTCACGTTCAGAAAAGTCTAAGATGCAAAGATTCATCAAAATCTCGAAGTTGAATTTTTTGCCTATGCTTTCAATTTCTAAACTTAGTGTACTAAAAAGTAAAAATTCACATCATAGTGTTCAAACGTAACTAAGTAAAACGCATGTAACAGTTAATGAACATTTTTGAATATTGAAAGCTATTTAGATATACAAGAAAGAGTCTTACCTTCGTGAGTTACCTTGAAATATGTCTGGTCAAGTGTTCTGCAGTTGTTGTCTGTGAAAAAATAATCATGAGCAAAATATTAGGAAATCAAGATTATTCTGCATTCAGTTATAATACAAAATACATAATGCCGAAAATAAAGTATAATTTACAATATATAATTCTTAAAATAATAACCGAGAAAGAATTTTAGAGCAAAACTAATGAAAACTGCATTATTAACTTCCAACCGAAGAAAATTTCTTTGAAGAACAATATTTTTTAAATGTATTCAAATTTCTTTACTTTTCTTGTTTAAAAAAATCTGATGTTATTATAAGAAATAAAGAAATAATTTCTTTTAATTAGTAAAGTGAAATAAAAATATTGTTACTTAATGCTCTTTGGAACAACATAAAACAATGATTTCAAATGAATTTATTAAAAGAATATTTTTTCTACATTTTTTAATGCCATGAAAAATCTAAATTTATTATTTAACTCACCAAAAGATTTTTTTCTTCTTTATTTAGAACAATACTTTCAGCTCAAATTCAGACAATATCTTTTTCAAGACATTATGATTGGTAGATTTCGATATAGTTATTTTTTTAGTAGAAATGCCTGATTGCTATTTTAGATTAAATTTTGATGCATCGTCAAAATATTATAGCTCAAAGTGATGCAGATATCTTCAAAGAAAAAGAGAATAAACAAAGGATTTTTACCCTCAAGTGCCTAAAATTGCTCTGACATCAAGAAAAGTCTACCGTTTATAATCAATTTGAAAAACAATCGATACTTCAGAAGTAAATGCTAATCACAACTAATTTTTAATACCTTATTGACAAATGGAAATTGGAATAGAGGGCATCAAAAATACAGTCGGACCTCTATTTAACGAAGTCGCTAAATCCCGAAGAAAAGTTCGTTATATGGAAAATTCGTTAAATAGAGATTCACTTTTTAAAATACTTTAAACTACACAAAACAGATTTTAAATTCATAAACACTAAATATTATTAGAAAAGTAATTGATCACACTTTTATTTTGTAAATTAATATCTCTTTTATATATTTTACCCATCAAAAAGAAATCTGCAAGGAAAACAAAAATAAAACATTGTCCGGGAATACACTGTATTTTCAATTTTAAAAAAAATAATTTTATATTAAAATTAATGAATTTTAGCATTTCATCATACGAAGGTTTGTTGATTTCTGCATCATGATCATTTCCATCTTCATCATTTTCGTCTTCATCGCAATTCATTGCTGTATTGTTTTTATTTTTCATGCTGTCCACTTCAAAACTGCCTCATCCACATCTTCATAGACACATGCTTTTAAACGTTTTGAACAAGAATTCGATGAATCATAATTTTGTATCTTATCACGATTTTTTTATTATGGTTGATAAGCTGTTTGGAGGACTACCAAATTTTAAAGCAATATCCTTTTTTTTTTCACGCCTTTATCCACCTCATGAAGAATTAAATTTTTTTTTCTCTGATGCTCAAGCACTTTCGCTGTGACATTTTCCAGCTTCAAGGTCATTGATCGCCATAAAATGTGTTAAAAGAAAGAATAAGTTTGAAATGTTTAGAAATATTTTGAGAAATAGGGAGAAAAAAAATATTGCATCACAAGAAAAAGTTCGTTAAATAGAGAATGCACTTCGCTATTTGGAGGCTATTTTACGAAGAAATTCGCAAAATGTTCTTGGTTCCAAGAAAAAGTTCGCAAAATAGAGAAATTCGCAAAATAGAGGTTCGTTAAATAGAGGTCCGACTGTAAATCGTATTTATACGACGGTTAAAGACATTAAAATAAATTGATTAGTTGAATACGATTTATTTGTGCAGTGAAAATATGAGCATTAAAATCCAACCATTTGTAACGCAATTCACATTCACATTCTGAATACGTTATTTTAATCATTATATCATGTCATTAAAAATATTTTGTGATTTTTGAATCATGACTTAATTTACAAAAACTGGTATCTCTTCATATATGTATCATTCTGGCTATTGTTTTATTATTTAAAGGATAATAATAATAATAATAATAATAATAATGAAAGAACTCAGAAAAAACAAGAAAATCCACCACATTAACAATGAGAGGAATAACAATATTTACCAGAAGTGTCCATGCAGTTGCCCTGTCTTTCACTGGTGGCGTTCACTCCTATGACGGAGAAGTAGAGGGGAGAACAAGAAATGGCATCGAAATCTGAAAAAAAGGGAAATTCGAAAACCAAATTGGTCATCCAATTTAAAATTGCATATTTATACAAAGTCTGATGCAACTCTTTGTTAACTCAGAATTAATCAAAAAATTAAATATTAAAATCTGTCAGATTAAAATTACCAATCGATTTCTTTAAATTAGAATTAAACAAGCAAATGCAAAAATCTGTTAAGTCAAAATTTACAACCGATTTCCTTAAATTACAATTTATCACTCAATTTTTATCTAAGAATGAAGAAACATTAATAAATTTTTGAATTTATTCTTATTTAAATTTTGTTTTAACGAACACCCTCCGAGTGCCTCGCATTTTAAAACAAGCATTTCATTTCTCGGAAACAAATTCCTTTATTGATTATATAAATTATTCCGAATGAAATTAATTTTGATTATTTTATTTGCACTGAAAAGTTAATGCCATTTGATAATAGTTAATGGAACAAAAAACTTCAGTTTAAAATTTTGCAGAAAGATAAGTACTTTGACTTTGTTGAAGCCGAGACTTTGTATTTTATTGCATGTCATTGGCATACTGTCATTCGTAAAAAAAGAAATATACACCTTTATAAAATATTTAAGGAAAATCATTTATATGAAAGTCATCATAAGTTATGCAGAGAGCATTACAACAGAATAGCATTTGAGATACAATAATGGGATCTAAATAAAAACGAAACAGAAAAATGCTATTAAAATTAGTTGTTAGTATATTCAATCGATAAAAATATTACCTACCTTTGCAAGGGTTGGTATTAACGAAATCTTTCTTTTCTGCAAATGAAGATAAAAATATTAGTTTAACAACTGACAAAGAAAATATTTTCTAAATATTCTACAATAGAAACGCACAAGGTTATGATTTAAGCATTTTGTGTTCTTTTTAAGTCCTCTGAATTATTAATGATGAAGCTATTTAAATACTATACAAAGTTTCTCTTTTGTTTTTCTAAAAGATAATCAAAAATCAGAAACCAATGATGTATTATAAATGCACTGCGACATAAAGAAAAATATCTTGATTAGTTCGAATTTTAAAAATAGTCAGCGTTTCGAATAACAGATGGCAGCACTAATTTTTGTTTTCAGACAAATACTATGTTGAAACAAAGAAAAAATGCAAAAAAAGAGTGAATTTTTTGGAAGAAAAGGATTTCTCTGAAGACGAATGAGGCTGTTTCAGAATAGGAGCCTTTTTTTTAAATGGTAGCGTATCAAGAATATTTTATTAAAATCGTTAATAGGACCAAGGGACTATATAAAAATTTAGACATCATACATTTTTTTTCGCAGCTCATTTATTGACTCAAACAACATAAAATATAACTCTTCACGTTATTTAAAAATAGTAATATTTTTTTTATTTGAGTACAAAGGCTTTATTTTTTAAATCTAACAATTTTTAAAAGTTTTATGAAAAGTTTCATATTATTATCATCTTAGAAATATCCCACCCTCTTAAAATTTAAGTTTATTTTAAATTGATTTTGGTAAAAAAACAAGAATTTTAGAAATAGTGTTTGAGAAGTGGCAACGGATAGCCGTAGTCTGAAAGTTTTGAATAGTTCAGTAGGATTAAATAAATAGAGTAAAAGATTAAAATTTAAAAATCATAATTCATTTTATTATATATAAAATTTTATGAGAGTTTCATCTCATTGACTTTTTTTTTTATCCCAGAAAAGAAACATTTTGCCTGTTTAAACTCGTCGGCTGAAATATAGGTGGATAAATTAAAATAAATATCGGAATAAATTAAAATTCAAAATAAAAGCAAAAAGGGAACATTTCAGAAGATTTTTGATAATTTACTAAGGGTTTTTTTTGAAAATAATGGAATACCCTGTGTAAAGGACGCATCTTTCAGAATTATTGTATTATTTTACAAAAATAAATAAATGAATGAATAAAAGAGAGAGAAGGGCTTACAAATATCTGGAAAAAAATAAGTAAAATGCTTTTACTTACGTCCGTTTGGTATGTCTTCACATGAGACTTTCTGCAATTCTGGATCTGGTGTTGCTCTGTTATGGCACACTCTAATAGGGCCAAATTTGGATTCGAACTTAAAAGAGACGGACGTTGGTATGTTAATATCATGCATAAAATTCTTTGAAAAAATATTCAAAGAAACTTCATAGCTTTTATTAAACTAATAATAGGGGAGAGTCGCCAAATTTGGACTATCTAAGCGTTTTTTATTGCACACTGATAAAGAAGAAATTTTAATAAAGAACAATTAGCAGAATTTTTTGTAGTTTATTTGATATTGTACACTTCCATACTCATATTTCTTTCACATTTACAGTTTCTGTTTGTATATGGTTTTATATGATACTCCCCTTTGCTTCTTGTATATTATCCCAGATTTTTAGATTTGTATTTTTGTATCCTTTTCCATATCTCTGTCTTCGCAATTATTTGCTAGACAGTTAAGGAGCGTCTTCCGATGTCTCTTCCACTTCATGTCCGCCTCACTGTTTAAATAACCAAAAGGTTATAGTCGCATGGCCATGAAGTGGTGTTCTGTTCTGTAGTTCATTTATCTTCAAAACAATGTAATTAATTTTTTACGAAACACAATTTATAGTAGGAAAAAATTAAAAAATGTATCATCGGTCCAATCAAGGAAACTGGTTGCACAGATAGGACCGCTGGTTGTCTAGACTGGACCACCAATTTCTTTAAGCACAATCAAAGCAAAAATATTTTTGTGTTATCAAATTCACACCAGCACACTATGTATGATCCTAAGTATGTCCATTTTTCGCATTGTTTTAATTCTTCTTCCTTTGTTTTCTCACCAAATGATATAAATGATACATATCCTAGGTTTTTATACTTTTTGATCCTTTGAGATTTGATTTGAGGGCTTTAAAGTCATTTTATTGTTTTTTCTCTTTATGCGCACTGTTTTAATTCTTCTCCCTTTGTTTCCTCACCAAATGATATATATCTTAGGTTTTTATACTTTTTGATCCAACATTTGAGGGCTTTAAAGTCCTTTTATTGTTTTTTTTTTCTCTTTTGCTTTGACTTGCTCCACTGCCAGTTATGATGACTACTAGTGGGGATACACTGCTTTCTGAGCTATTCTTGAAGTTTAAGATAATAATTCCATTGATTTCAGTGGTCCAACAAAAAATGTCCTGATCTTATTTATAAACCATTTTAATCAAATTGTTATACTAAATTGTAGCCAAAGAAGTTTTCTATCTGAGGATATAATATTTTGAGCTACTTACTTTAAAACGTCTTGATGATATCTAAATCTAAAAGTTCTTCTCTAACTGTAACCAGATCATGCTCTCTCTTAAAAGTTATTTCATATAACACAGTTACATCGTTACAACAATTTTTGCCTATTTTACGGCCCAAATATTTAAAGAATCGAAGTTATGTTATTGGTTCAGTCTAGGCGCCTGTCCAAATTCATTAACTCTTCCCTATATGAATTTAAAAAAACTACTTGCTATAATGCGTAAACTTACTGTGATTTTCATATTTATGCTTTTGTAAAAGTACTTAGCCGGCATGGACCAATGTTGAACTGCGCTGGGTGACACAAAATATTCAAAAATAGCACTTTTCTCATTTCTGCGTTCCGAACAGTCGGGGTACTGAAGTATGGCTGGAGCTGTAGGAAAGAATATAAATTTGATAGTTTTTGAAATAAAAGAGATTTAGAGATTTGGAGTTATAAAGCAAATATAAAAATAGTTTAAGTGTTTTTTATTGGAGTTTACTATTCATTGATGTGAAATTTTAAATTTCACAATTTGGTGCATACTTGAACTTATAAACGGTGTAGACAATATACAGAATGCTCCATAATGATAAATTCAAAAGGAAATTTAATATGTCAGAAATTTCTTTTCATAGCATACCAGTTCAGTAAGATTGCATACACTAGGGTTTTTTTATTATTCATTTTGGTGTTTGCAATAAATTTCTGGATATCTTTCTCTTTTGAAATTATGCCACTAAAATCACTTACCCAAATATATATGAAAATAGCTATATTCAATGTAAAGACAAATGAAATTGAAATTTAACCTATGAAGGATCATATGAATTGTCATTTAGTTTGATATTAATTGGCATATCTGTATTTCTGGACAGAAGATTAAAAACTTTTTCAAAAATTACATTTTTGAGGTTTGATGGCTCATGTAACCACTTATATTTGAAGTAATAAAATTAGATTCTCTTTCTACTAATGCATTAGATATATCTGCATTCTATTGAAAGTTGTGGTCGAATAAAGAGAAAAAATGAACAACATGCTTTAGATGAAATTAAATAGCTTTTCGAATTACAAAGAAGGTTTAGTATGATTGTAGTGTATAATTTCTTTCATTATATGTACTAGATTTTAATCCTTGATTCAACACGTATCATTACAAAATATTATTTGTAGTCTCCGACCTCTGCAATAAACAACAATGCTATCATCTGCTGTCAAAATGAAACTATGCAGCATTTTTTCTGTTGTTGAAATTTCGTATCTCATCATACAATAATAATACTTGCCCATTCAAGAATAGCATTCACTTACTTCATCAGCTTTTATAGACTAAGATTTAAAAACCGTTCCATAAATTGATTTTATTAGTGTAACAAGAGAAAGAGCAGATCTTCAGCTGAAGTACTTCCTTACGATAAAAACAAACGCATTTGTCAGAAGCTAACTTAAAAGGAATCATTAATTTTCTTAGTTTTAAAAAACAGTTTTCAAAGTGTTCGTCGTGGTCAGAGCGTGCATCATTTCCTTCTTTAAAAATCTTTCCTTTTTGTGATTTTGATCTCTTCCTTTTTATAGACTATTTCCTTTTTTAAAAAGGAAATGATTTGCGATATTTAATGATTTTATTTCACAGCTTTGAATAGGATATACCTTTCTTTCTCTAAGGTTTCGTTTAGCCTTTCATTTATCACATATCGGTTTTAAAGTTTTGTTTCATTTGATATTTACTATTCTAATACGAAACTAATCCTTGTCCTAAATTTTTTTTCTTGTAGAATACGAAAAGGACAATTACTTTCAGTTTGATTTCCCACCTCACCAGTACTCTAATTTAACGCTAAATGCCCAGTGTTGCCTTTCAGCAACATACCGAATTTTATCTTCTAAAATCTTTATAATAAGACTGAAGCTCTAATGCCTGTTGTGGCTAATAGGATACATATTGAAGATTGTATTAAATCAATTTACAATATATAGATGGCAGTCTGAGTCCTGATGAGAAAAAAAATAAATTGTTGTTTTTCACTTGAGACTGCATCCTTTTTTCTTTGTTTGTACGCTTGAGAATATCATTTTTTATTCTACAATGTGGAAGGAAATTCCTTATCCGTATTAATATTTATTAAAATTCATCTGTGTTTGCCATTATTGAATTTTAGCAAGGAAATTTTTTTCTGAAATAAAGTACAGTGTTGTCAGTTGGTAACAAACTGTTGTTTCAGCCATAAACCATACTTAAAATAAAATAGGATTTTTAAAAGTACATTTCCCATGTTTTCTTCAAGAAATGAAAGTCAGAAAACATTTTTAGATAAGTTTTTTTAAAAATCGGGCTTTTAAGGGTTAAGCTCAGTGTCAGTAAGAATGCAAAATAATTCTGCACGAGGCTTTCAGTTCTGTTACCTCAGAATCCACTCATAATTAGAAATGGCCATAATTGCACCCAAAGCCAGTAGTTAGGATGAAATCGAGCATCCCATCGAGATCTTTTCCACAATTTCAAAATGTTAATTAGGTCTCTGTGTGATTTAAACTTTCACTGCGATAAGTTGTTGGCTACAAAAAGCTCCTCTGTTCATGCACATAGTTCCATTTTAGCGGACTCATATGGGTAGATCTTTTGACTGTAAAAAATCAGCAGAATTGACTGAATGGTCCTTAAATAAAGAAAATGACTGAAATCCCAAGTTTTGCCATCCATCTAATACATATATAGGTATTTGTTCTATGGAAAAAATTGGTTTGTTGGAATTTTTTTTCAATAGCAACTTTTGGCTAAGCTCATTGTTAAAATATATACAGAAGTAGATATACAAGCGTGAATTCCGTAAAAAATATAAAACCCAAACAGATAAAATTCTACCAAAAACGGAATTTGTAAAAAGCAAAATTATGTCAAGATCTCAAAGGGGGAAAAGAAAAGTAGAACCCTTCCCTAATCTTGACTATAATAGGCATTATTCTTGAGTGCATATCTGAAGAGATTACTAGTAACGGATAAAACAATGCGTTTAAACTTAGTGATGGAACTTCGACATATAAAAACTATTAATATAAAGAATTTTGAGAAGAAAACAACCCAAGATAGGATAAATCACCTTGAAAAATATTTTACGTTATGAAGAAAAGCTTGGACAAACAATAAAAATACTTAAAACAGATGTAGAATAATTGCATATTGAACATGGAAGTGCATCTTCCCTCGCCGCAGATCATAATTGGCGAAGCGAGTGTATTCAAGCCGCGAACGTGTTAAGACTTATGTTCTACTTGGTTATGTGGCCAAAGGCCTATGTTAGGTCTAAATGCTTAAAGCCAATAAATCTGAGTATTCCTGCCATTTTGCCACCAGGAATGAAAAGCAAATGTTTCATAATTTTTGGAAATCAATAAAGAATATATTTGAAAGTTAAAACAAGAATAGAGAAGGAAGGCAAAATAATAAGTATTTTTAGTTTAGTAAGTATAATAATTATATTTAGTTTAAAATTATGGAACATAGTCAAAAGTTTCTTTGATGACAAGCGTATGTTAAAATCAGTTATTAGCATTTTCTGAAACATAAAGTTTTATACAGCAAAATCTTTTATTACCATGTGATATTCTTTGGAACAGCTTTCTGGCGATAACGTGTTCTGGTTCATCGATTGCTGACAATACAAATGTCCCATCATTTCTTGCGTATTTCTTTACCAAGTTCGTAGATCTCCCCAGAGGATAGATTGGCACCTCTAAAGAATGAAATAATAATAATAAATGAACTCTTTATGAAATGGAATTTTCCCCGAACTTTAATTTAGAATTCTCATTCATTTCAATAATTCTCTCAATTTTTTGCGTTCATAAATTTATCTTAAACTCTGATTCGTTTGAATACCGAAAACGATATAACTTGATCAATATTAAAATGTTGTTGCAAAAACAAAAATTTATGTTAAAATATTATGCATTCTTTGTAGGAACTCTAAGAGTGAATATAAAGAATAAAGAAAATATATTATAAGAATTTTAAAAAATGCCGCGGGTTTATGATAATTTTGAGTGTAATGATGATATTAACGCTGTTATTTTCAGAATTAATCAGTTTTTCACACTCTTTTTTTTAAACTTAAATTGTTTCATGTATGTAATGAGAGAATTTTCTAATCAATTTTTCATTCATTTCCACATGTGCCAGATTTGGAAATTTTTATCTCTTGCGCATTATTAATAATATTTTAATGTTTGCAGAACTTAATTAACACTTAATCGAATAATTAAAAGGAATTTTAATTTCATACGCGTGGCACCGCCTGGTAGTGAATTTGAGAAGTAAATATTTCAAGTTTCCTTAATATTTATAATAATTAATTAGAAATTAAAGATTAAAAAAGTAGAAAATTATTTTTAAAAAGATCGACTTTTTAGTACACCAATAAAAGAGTATTCAAAAAAGTATTTTTATTATTTTTAAATTCGTTTCATGTAGATAACTAACTTGAAAGCTTTTGTTTAAGAAAAACTGGAACAACAAAAGATATATCTAGATATTTAAAGCATATGATTATTTGATTTTTGAATTGATTCGTAAGTTTTCATAAAAGAGTTATCGAATTATTTAAATTTTATCTGCAAACATTTCAATTCTTGTATAAAAAATGAATATTATGGCCTATTGAAAACTATTCACAAGTTATTGCGATGCCTAATATCATCTGTCACTCTGTAATTAATATTTTTAATATTACATGCAAATAGAATCTTTTTATTATTGCAATAAACATCTAGAAAAAATTAAAAAAAACCCTCCCCCCAAAAAAACCAACTAAAAGCCAAAAAACCCGGGATACAAGTAAAAGCTAAAAGAGTACAATGCATCCGGAGCGCGCAAAATGCTGCTGCAACTGAAATACAAAAGTAGAAAAAAATATCGATGAAATGAATAACTAAGTATCTTTAAAGTCAATTTTCAAAGTATAAAAATTGTAGAAAAGAATCCGGCCTTACAGACTTCATCAAGGGTCACCTGCATGCAGCGGTTCAAATTTTTTAGATGAGAATTTTTTTAGACGAAAGTCAGACCTCTCACAGAAAAAAAAATCCCATTTTTGAAACCTCGCCTGCAGGTGATCTTTGATAAAGTCTGTAAGGCAGGATTCTTTTCTACAATTCTTATACATTTAAAAATTGACTTTAAAGGTTACTTAGTTATTCATTTAATAGATAATTTTCATTATTGCAATGTTGGACTGTTGATAACTAAAAGAAATGCGGAAACTGATTTTTAACAGGATATGACTATAATCTTTTAGGAATGAGATATTCTACGACATTAACGGTATAAATAAATTGAGCATAATTAATGCAATTTTGAATAAGTATTAAGGATTGTAGCACCTATATGATTGTGACGAAGATCAATTAATGCCTTTTCCACTCTAGTCTGCAGAGGTGTTGGTCTCGCATTCTTCTGGTCTTCTTCTAAGTTAAAATAAATAACAACCTGAAAAAGATTAAAAGTTTCAATTGAGTGGGTAGAATAAATCATTTACTTCAAAGTTGTTAAAATATTAAAAATGAAATTCAGAGAAAAAATTCAATCTGTAGAGGGACGAGACTCATGTTTATATGGAATGCCGCTGTTGAAGAATTAATTCAATTTCAGGAACCATTTTTATTAGATGGCTAAGTTCCACGACACAGTACATTAAAAGGTACAAGATGCAAGACAGAGAACAACAACACAACACAAAGTACACAGAAGAAGAAGAGAGAGAGGCATCATGGGAAAAACCCAGATGGCTCTAGTAGCGCCACCTACCATAAAAAGGAGAAGGCAGTGAATTGTAACCGCTACAAATCGAGTTATTCTTTGCAAAAAGAGCTTTCTTCCTTTATTTGCGCTATTTAAAATTAAAGTAAACTGCACGATGAAATAAAATGTAACACCGATATTACTTTTAAATAGTGTATAAGAGTTTTTCATATGAAGGGAAATCTTGTAGGAAAAAAGAAGAAACAGCGACAGATGGAGTTTTTGTCATGATATTACTATTTGATCAAATAAAGCATTTAAATCACTGGACGTGATCATTGCTTTGACCGGAAACATCCAGTAATATTTCGTGCTGTTTCTATCATTTTTATCTTTTTAACAACCTACTAATTTCTGTGACGTTTAGAAATTCTTGAGGAGGCGGTATAGAGGTACATCTTTTTCAGGCACTCTGTAATTCTCAGTCCTTAGCATTTATTACAAACTGCATCGAAAAAAAGCTTTACATTTTTCTTAAGATAAGTTGAAATGTTTCAGAAAGTATTTATAGTCATACAGATATGTTAAATTTAATTTCAAAAGTTATAGTATGCAGCTACATTGTGTTCATTATATGAAATGTATATCGATAAATTTGTTTCAATAACTTTCATTATGATAATACAAGATGCTTATAAAATAATACCATTTTTTATTGCTGTCAAAAATTTATTCTTTGTCAATGTTCAGGAGAATGCTTTTTTATGCAGTGGAACTTGACTAATGTGAACATTTTTAATTGATTATTGCAGTAGAACCCCGGGAATCCGAACTAATTGATCCGGGATATTCGGTAAAATACTCTTGATGTACCAAATGCAGAAGAGTATTGACACTGGGTGCTCTGTGAAGGCGTACATAGAGAGCCAGCGACGATTCGTACGGCAAAATAGAAAGCAAGTTGAGGGTAAAAAGATATCTGATTTTGTTTCTACTAATTAAAGTACTGCATTCATTCTTAAAAACCAATTCAAATATTAATTAGGAATAGTTAGGAATAAACATTAACTTTTTCTGATTCATCACTGTTATTTTCCCTTCATTTTTCAGTAAAAGTTTTCTGAAAATTACAAAAAAAGATGTTATTCCCGGAGTTCTACTGTAATATTATTATTGACCAATAAACTTGTCTTGTAAACTTACTTTTGGGACGCCTTTGGTATTAAAAAGGGGAAAAATGTATAAGAATAATTCATTTCATTAAACAGAAGATATTTTTTAAAGCTTACTTTTCCACTGACGCCGTTCTTCTCTGTCTGGTTAGCTTTCCTTGCTTGTAAGTACTGGTTAAGTCCAATAATCACATCATCTTCTGCAGCACTGGGTGAGCTGTCTTCTACAATAGAAAATATTCACTGTCAAATGGGATCTTTATATTCACTGTCAAATGGGATCATTATATTCACTGTCAAATGGGATCATTATAT